>JAAAKM020006971.1:1355252-1384628 GCA_010016025.2 Alatinidae sp. Z8VKAUB7J3 | reverse complement strand
GTCCACTGATCTTTCTTAACGATTAAAAGTAACGGTGTAAATAGAAAATCGTTGGAAAATCGCAGTCACGTTGAAAGGATATTTGTGGATAGCTGTGAATTACAAAGACCTTTCCGCAATTTTATTTTTTAGGAAATGTTTTTAATCTCAGTCCAAAAAAAACTTTTGGGCTTGATTCTCTGTCTCTGCTTGACTTTGGAAGTACAATCTTTTGAGTGTTATCCCCAATGATTGCATCAAATAACATCTCCCGCAGAATTGAGTTATGTTTACGGGACCCGACTATAGAGAAAGTAGAGAGTAGGCCTACTTCACATAGAAAAGAAAGCTCGCTCTGGCCCCGGATGCTTCTCCCGATCTTCTACCACCTTTCGATACCCTAGCACTTTATAAGGAAGTCCATAATCGGATAGTAGGATGGGGACACTAGGATAGGACAGAGCAACAAAAAAACAATTAGACACTAGGCCTAAAGCCAAAGGTTTTGTCTACCTCTTCCACCACTTTCCATTCACTCATTTTGCGCCTTTTCGACCTCCATCACTGCTTTTGTTTTATCCTCATGTCGCTGATGTTTTATCAGAATTGTAATTAACAGATTATCATTTCTTTATAAGGTTAAGACCTCCTTATGTCATTCTTGACTTGCTTTCACAAATAATTTGTAAGGGCGGGAGGAGCGGTGTAAAAAATTCTGACTTGACAATTTTTATGATAAGTTGCTGCTCTAAATATACGCCTTTCACGTAGAAGGAAAAGGAAGATGTGTAGCAGTCTATGACATGGGGAGGGCATGTGAGGGGTGTTTTGCAAAAAATTTGTACGAAGCGAATGACTTTAGTTTGATAGTTCACAAAGAAGAATTGGCGCAACTTCAAAAAAGCGCACACGACTTGTTGTTACCCATTAAGGACAGTTTATGATCCTTCTGGAGAGATATTAGCTACAGACTTTAAGAATGTAGTAGAGGCAACACGGCTAAGTGGTGATAATCATTATCTCCTAGTGACTTAGGAACGGTGCTAACTAAATGGCAAAAAATGAAGGAATATCGCTTGCATGTATGAAAATTAGTTTCCAATCTAAGGTGAAGCAGGTGGAATTTGTGCCTAGTTGCCTGATCTTGTTTTTCTAACAAAATTTAAAAGACGATAGTAAGATCAGAGCAATCGTCACTATAAAATACGTTTGCCATTTCTTAGTCTAATTGTAAAGTAGCGAAGTCGTTAAATGTTTTTGTAAGTTCGCTTGACATTGTTGACCTTCTGATTTGAATTTTCTTGTTTGTTCTTGTACCAGCGGTACGATTACCATTATGTTCTTAATCATTACGTCATAGATTTCTTTGCGTTTGAAACTTTGCTTGCAACCTTAGCTAGTCTAAGTGGATAAACTGCTACTTCAGTAGTTAAGTTTACCAGCAAGCTATAAGTATACGGCTCAGAAAAGCTGATTGCTCCTTAGGAATCTAGAAAACTATCAGGATGGCCATGTCACGCGCAAACTGAAAATGTCAAATTCAGCATTTACATAACTTGAGCGAATTAAGTGGTACCTTGTCTTTTTTGGTTAAAGAAATTATTAGAGGACCTCGTTTAAATCTTATCTAAAATTTGTGCAGATCTGAAATGTTTAGGAGGACAAAGATCTTGCCATAAATTGGGAAGACCATGCATGCATATTTATACTTCCACTTGAATTCTACTTACCCTCTTTTGTTTTCATATGAATATTATAAAATATTGCAAGCTGTGTCATGCAAATCTGTGTTATAAGTAACTAATACAATCGCAAAATAGGGCTTTTCTGAAAAATGATAACCAAATATACGAGCTGAGGAACATCATTAAGATATCCTTAAGGATTTGGAAATTCTGAGGTTCTTTATTGTTTTAAGTATTATCCTTATAAAAAGAAATCGTCAGCGTATATCAGATATTTATCGTAATTGAGGTCGAAATGCATATTGAAGATGGAGTAAGGAGGGTCTTGTTTCAGTATCGGACCTACGGAAAACCCAAGGTTTGGCGCAGATAAAACCAACAGGCACGTAGCCAGGGTTAGTAAGTTGGAGGGGCTATTATGAATTTTCGAGGCCGATATTGCAACTGTTTAAGGGAAGCTTATAAATGTTTAAATTTTGACAACTGTTTAAAAAAATTTTATTAATATTTAAATTTTAACAGGAGAGTTCGCAGTGGGGTGGCGGTAAATTTAGCTAAGCCTCCTGTAGCTCTCGTGGCTAAAGGTCTAGAGGCAAATACCTTTTTTTGGCAGAGATGTTAATTTCAATGACTATTTCCTGTCGTCGAATCTATTTTAGTGAGTGAAGAGACACTTGCATTGTTTTTGTTGCCACTACTAGAGAAGTTAAGAAATTGTTTCCCATGGCTCATTTGCGTATAATACAGTATGTGAAGAACCTTTCTATCTGATAAACCAGATGTTTGTTCAAGACTATGCGAGATGAGCTCAAGGGGTATAAAATATTTCATGATTTGTCTTGTGTCAAGACAACTTCCTTCCCCTTCACCTTTTTCTGTTAGCAGGTTTAGCAGACCGAATATTCATTTCCACAGCAACTGGTCGTATGTGTCGCAGCTCCTGCATGTCCTTATTGCTTTCCAACTACCTCTTCTTTGGTCTTCCCCTGCCATCTGACATTTATTCCATCCTTAACCGAATTTGCACCACCCATTCTCTTGAAGTGCCCAAACCAATGAAACCTCGTCTTGCAAACTTTTTCAACTATCTTTTCTGCCCTCACTTGGTCTCAAATGGCTTCTTAGATAGTCATGGATGGTCATTCCTCTGACGCTTCTAAGCATTCGCATTTCAGTCCCCTCTAGCATGTCGTTCTCATTTCTGCCAACCCGCAAAATCATGTTCCATGCAACTTCACAGGTCTGACTGTGGCCTTATAAATAATTATCTACTGCTCTCTCCATCTTGCCAACGCTGCAGTGGTTCGTGCTTAGATGACGATCTTCGATCCTTCCTTCTAATAAAGGGTTGCACCTAGACTTCTCTACTTACTGAAATGGTTTACTCTGTTTGTCTAGTATGTTAAGGGCAAGGAAATCATCTTTGGAACAAAGGAAAAAAGAAAGGGAAAAAGAAATATGTTGCACAATCTGGAAATATCATTACGATAAGGCCTACCTTTGCTTATGAGTGCTGTCATTCATTTAGGGGTTAAGCAGAATGGATTGAAGTTCAGCTAGTTTAAAGCGCCTTGGCTCTTTTTTTTAAGAACAACGAGCAGATAATGAAGTGGGATTGATTGTCTAGGCTTTGAGAGTCTTATTGTTAGTGTTCTTCGCCCACACCCGGCCGTAACAAACGCGTATAACAAGTGAATAAGTCTTTATTTTGTTTCCACTTTGTACTGGAGAGTTCACACACAAAGGATCATTGACTTCTTAACAGCATTATCTGGACGTCTAAAAAACATTCAGTTTTGAAAGATTACATCTACCCGAGTTAAGCTAGCTTCATTAAGAGTTATAAAGTTTCCGGACCGGAAACAATTAGACAATTTAAATGTTGGGGTAGTCAATCGCAAACTTTCGTTAAAGTAATTGGTACTAAAGAACAATGGGAATTTTATTGCCACATCGACAAAGCATCGACATTGAAAAGTACGAAAATCCCATTTTAAATCAAATGCTAGAAAATGGAACAAAGTTGCTCGGAGGTGCTATTTGTACTTATTATAATTATGTATGAACGAGCTGAGTTTTGACGCCTTTCTAAAGAAACAAAATGGTGGGTTGTTGATTACTCTGACAAAGGCATTCAATCAGAGTAGAAACATGTCGTATGCGCTGAAGTTTATTTTAAGCTGCACAGGCTTGTTGGTGATATTAAGTCAGCTTACAAGGATACAACCAAAGACTTTAGGAGGAGACTAATGGCATGAATTTTTATAAATAATTCTCGGCGATCTTTCGACGTCCGCGTCATCCTTAGAATAGATACTTTGTTTCCAAGTTTCAAGGGCAAAGGTCTATGTGTTGAGATAATAACGATACTCTATCTAGAACATGATAAGCTGTTAAGTTAACTCTTGTCATAAAGTACGGGCTACTTCTGTTGGACAATTTCCCCCTGCTATTTTTACATACAAGCTTTAGCTTTTCACGGAAAATACAGTTACAGTTACATATTCTCTTTGCTAAAACGCTCTCTTTTTAGATTCATAGATGCTGTTGCAACTACCCGATACTCTTGGCGCCCTATGTAGTATCACGGGCCGTTGAAAGTATTCGAAATCGGGGGAGGGGAGTGGGAGTGAGATAAAATATGAACTGATGCCAAGGAACCATTGTGGTCATGGTGATTGGCTTCGCCACGTTAAGGGACGTCGAGGGTAAATGTGCATTCCTAAAAGCCAAAGCAGCTTAACTTTAGTATAAATATTGAATAATGATCAGAAAGCAACAGAAAATATATATCTGTATATAAATATCTAGACGGAAGTAAACAAAAACTACAAGCTTCGTTACCATAAGAAATTTTTGAAAAATCCGTGTCCAGACGATACTTTGGTAGTTTTGGTTCAAGTGGCCATACTGTGTAACCTGTTATTATTCAATACAAAACTCTCTACAATTATAACCAAATATGAATTGTAAGTTTTTGTTTTGTGTCTATTTAAAACATATACACTGTAAAGTTTTTTATCATTGGCATGCATTGATACGGCGTGCTTTTGAAAAGGACCGTTTGCCTGATGCATTGCTCCAAAAATTTAGCCTAATGTGGATTTTTCAGTATTTTTCATAACTTCCGAGAACAACTTTTCTTTTTAGTAAAATTCTAGCACGGCTTTTATCGTGTCGTTAAACGATTCCATGTTGTTAACAAATAGTACGTGTACAAAAAAGACCAGGTTGTGCTGGCAAATTAAGCAACTTTAAGCGAATTTTTACAATATATCTGACCGGATTTAAAGGTCATTGTTAGTTTTAGAGTGTCTGTAAAATTAGGTAGTCTAACGGTAAATATATCTATGAGCATGTCTGGCGGAATCTTCCTTCAATTTGAGAAATGAGAAATCAAACGACCACAAAATACAATTCTCAGCTCCGGACAAGTTTTAACGTTTAAACTATTTGTTTAGCTAATTGTTGGTCAGACTTAACATTTTGTCTTTACAGAGCAGCTGACAAAGTTTTCTTTATGAGGATTATTGAATTGGATCCTCCTACCTGACGCTGTCTTCCTTCTTCAGCTGAAAACTGTGTAGTTATGCTAATGGAGGTCATTTCTTCTTTTGAACAGTGACATATTTTTCATCCCCATAAGTTAATTAACTTCCAATTTGGGAGTTTGTCCGAGCGAGCTCGAATAAGTCAAGTCAAGTCAATTTACGAATGATATTGTTCGTAACCATGGTGTACGTTATTGCATGGCGTAATAAAGTACGTCATGTTCGCAACTCATCGCGTTCTTAACGCACATTTTTCAAAACCTGCAGGGTCTTTCCGTACTGAAATTATTTCATTTTATGTAGTCTTGTCCATATAGATGCATTTAAAATTATCTATCTGCCAAGGAAATTTATAAGTTATTCATCTCATAGAAGTAAAGCTGAATGAGCTATCAGCTGTACAAACATTTGTAGTTTTCGCCAACCTTTTGCCCCATCAACAGGAGAAAAATTTTCAAGACCCTGCTGACCTATGGCTTTCCGACTACGATACCTCAAAACTATGGCTCAAGTAGTAGCATAAGACGAAAGTGCATATTTCCTTTAATTGAACTCAGGTGTCCCAAATGACAGCACACTTTTATTATGCATGTTGACAGTGGTACCTGACTATGTTATGAGAACAGCATTCCAAGACCAGAAACAGCTTGGCCTCACTACCTCCAAGAGCAAAAGCAGGCGTTGCCAAAGAAGCTATCTATCTGACACAGACTATGCCTATGATATGTTGAAATCATTGAATTTATAGCCAAATGTAAGTATCATAATATAGAAAATAATCCAAGACTAGTAGCAAACCAACAAAATATTGATTAAATAGATGACTTTCAATATTTGTTGTCATTGATAGACAATTCAGCGAAAGACATAAAAATGAGGCAAAAAAGGCATAGGCAATACTACGCAATTCCAATATGAGACATTCATAGAAGAATGAGCAGCAGAGACTCTCGGATTTAGTGATGCAGTAATACTGTGAAATCCAAATCGCTTCGTCTCGATGTTGCGGTACCATGACGCGATGGTAGTAGATCTAGCAAAAAGGTAGGAGAGCCGAGTTTAATAGCACACGATTTGTTTCCATAGTAAGGGCAATGTTCAACTGGATATTCATATGGTCTCCTCCTTGTTAGCGAAAATCATGTCCAGCTCAGTGAAGGTAACCTTATTCGCAATCTCTCAGTGCAGCCCCTTGATAAGCAGTGGGGCCAATGGTAACCTTATTTGCACGTTGCAGAAGTACGGTGCTAGACCTCGACAAACAAACAAACAAGGTATGAACATTCGGTCCCAGTTGCTCTAGCAACAAGGTATATTGCAATTTGCCTCGATATAACATCATGATGAACACAAACCTCGAGCGCAGAAAGTGTCTGGGCAAGCAAGAAGGCAATCTATTGACAAAGGGAATGTTGAGTGTTTCCCCCGCTTCCCTTATTCTGTGATCGAGCCTCATGTCTTTAATCCTTTTGGTGGAGCTGTGCAGCAACGCCAATAGATACGACCACCACTCTGAGTACTTGGGAAATTTTAAAGGAAGCACATGGGCAGAGAGATAAGTAACGCTGGCGCGCGATTTCTTATTATTCTAAAAGATTTTATCACCTGGATTTTAGATCAGAGCGTCATACTCTCGTGTCCTGAATAAACGTCCCGGGACCTTTATTACAAGAAAATTTCCAGCCAAGACATGCTTATCCCAGCCACCCCGTTAAGTTATTTTTGACACTTTTTTCACCCACACCGTTTATTTCGGACGCTTTTTTTCTCTTCCGGAACATAAAATCATGAAGAACTAAAAAACTTCTCTTTAATTACAGACTTCTTGTATATTACTTAGATGCAGTTTTATACCTTTTACATTTGTTTGATTCGTTTATACATGCGCCCTTAAAACAAAAGCTCTTAGAAACACTACTGTTACATGGGGTTCCAAATTCGAGATAACTTTTTCCATACACCTCGTTTATTTATTTCAAGCAGAGTTTCCATCCCGTTTATTAATTTTGAGCAAAATTTCCACCCTCCCTGTTTATTCCAGCCACCCCGTTTATTCTGGACACGAGAGTAATCAATACTTCAAAGAACTTTCCAACTTACCAAAAACAAACTGTTTGTTTTTGGTCCGTTCGCGACAGTTAATTCCCGTGACTTTTAAATTTTCCAGCGTTAGCGACAGTTTCTTCCTTTAAAGTACTTAAATGTAGAGACAAAGGAAAACAACGATAACATCATTTTCGCCCTATATCTTATACCGATATCTCTACAAAAAAAGGGAGAGAAGCCTCTCTCGCTGTTACGGGATACCATGCGACCACTCTCGTCCATCCATGAGTATCCCACACTATTTACATGCATTTAAAATTAACAACAGTTCAATACCTAACAATGATCACAAAGCCAATAACGTACATTATTTCTCAGATTACAACTTCCCTTTGGAAAGCTTTAAATTAACAAAATAAAGACGGAAACAATATCGTCGACAGATATTACGACGAAGCACCGTATCTATTTTATGAATATTGCAATTTGACTTCATGTGTCATGTGCCACGTGGCTAAACCACAGGCCTTCGTTTATCTATTTTTTGGTTTTGTTTTTGTTCACTATTAAATACCTCTAAGGCTATACAAGAAACCAGACTAGTTCTTGATTTAAGAGATGGCCCTGACGGGAAAGGAGTAGCTACTAAGCCTTTGCAGTGGCACATCGTGGCTATTTGGGGGGCATAGACCAGGGTGCACGAGTGTAGTGTCCAATGTCCTTTCAAACAATTACCCCAAGAAAATGGAAGGAAGTTAAGTAAGAGTCTAAAAAACAATAAACAAAAAAGCCCTTAACAGAAGTCTTCAAAACTTATGACGTACATAAAGACGTGTTCCCACAGACAACAAAATAATAACAAAAAAGAGGAAGAAAGAACTGAAAAAGGGAAAATATAAAGGAGAAAAGAGCTGAGAACGGAGAAAAGAGAACTGTGAAAAGGAAATTAATCTGGAGAAATAAAAAAAACATAAGCAGGCACAAAATTGACATTAATAAACCAGCAACAATAGCAAAAGTTCAAAGCTTAGCTTTTGCGTTTAAATTTACCTAATTACTGCACATGTGAATCCTGCGGCACGAGGTACTAGTAGCTACGTGTCACTACCTAACAGGGCCTGTAGATCTTCTATTCCATTTAGGTGACCATGACGTGCGCATTTCCACGCACTTTAATGGTGTGACTGTCATCTGACTCAAGGGCCGCCAAAATGCGTTCCCAATTATCTACGGTCAACGATAAACCTATTGTGCTCAAAAATCTTACAGCCACACATTTGAATTCCCTGAGAAAATATCCTGAGAAAGGCCGAAGTTACATTCTTAGAACAGCTGAAAACGAGGCGCTGCTCCGAAGAAACTACTGTAGGAAGAACTCCCAGTAAAGTACGATACAGAATTGGCTATAATTGTAGAAAGATCTATATGTGCAGCTATATGCAGTGTATAGGTGACGCACGGTCAACGAACTAGTGTGCACCAGGTCCTATCAAGTAATACATTTGGTCTACCGTACGACCTTAAGAACCATCCCAAATAAATACTTCTTTGACCACGTTGAAATTGATAAATTCAGCAGTCACGTGTAACTGCCACAAATGTGCCAAGAAAAACATGCTTCTGTGTAACGTACTTAAACTGCTTAACGGGGAAACAGGGAAGTAACCACTTACGCCCTCTCTCTTCCTGGCAAGTAAAATATTGACAACTCCTGGCTAAGTTTACCGGATCGTTTTCTTGCCTTCCGTGCTTAAGTGTAAGAGATTAGTTTTGTCTACGATGCACCCAGTCTTCAAGCGCTCACTCTATGCTCCTCATCAGCCCCATTTACAGGGGCAGTTTTTACGTACGGGGTCCCTGATGTGCTAGGGTGCCGATACACAAACTAACCAGCTTTACATGAACACCCTCTTGCTCTTCTTAGCATGAGCACACTACAGCATATCCCATCAATCCAGCTAACTATGTAACATACCTCAAACCACTCGTAAGTGCACGCATGTTATTCCTCAAATATTTTTATCGTGTTTTCAAATAGATCAAGAAGTATCATGTGGAAGTTACCGCAAAACTTGAAACAAACAGAAGGGCATCTTATGAAATACCACGACTTTCAACGTTTCTTCCTGACAAGTGGTGAGTTGAAAACATGGACAAGTTTTTGCGCTAAAATATAACGCGGTTTTGATGGGAATGCATTCATGGTGTTTTATATCAGACTGCGAAAACATTTCAAAACAAACTGTCCATCAATTACGTACTTTATCAAGAAGTTTCTCGGGGATTAAAAATAATCACCCTTGCAAGAAGTAGCAAAAATATTATTTACTTAAAAGCTTTTTTATCAGACACTCTTCAGAGTACAATTTTCAGAATACAAAATGGCATCTTATCGCTTCACATGTGATGATATTATCAACCAAAATCTAACTCGGTAACTCAACTGATCTTGTCCTGCGGGGCTTAAGGCCATCCGTAAAGTACGTAGATCTGTTACAAGCCAGTCGTAAAGCGAGGAAGATTGTGACATTGTCTCAAATTGAACTATGACTCGAACTTCCACACTTTACGACTGGCTCCTAACAGTTTTACCTACTTTACGGATGACTTTCAGCCCCGTAGGTCAATACCAGTTGAGTTAGAGAGTTAAATTTTAGTTAATAATGGCATCACATATAAAGCTATACTGTGCTTTTCTGTATTCTCAGGATTGTACTCTGAGGAGCATCCGACAAAAAAGTACATTATGTTTTCGCTATTTCGTGCAATATCCTTTACTTGTACCACAAACAATTCTATTCTGCATTCACGGAAAGTCTGATGTTTTTTTAATTTGACTTGCGGCTGAATTTGTCATCGTACCCAAATTCACCTTACTCCCATACTCAAAAATCCGCATTTTAAATCAAAGACTACAACCTTCGGCCTATATTTGAAGCGTTGCGGTATATCTCTAACTCAAATGATGTGCATATCCTCTCCACGATCATTGCAACTCACTGGAAAGTGCAATGGTTAGACTTGCAACTCATTAAACAGTGCAACACCTCAAAATCTTGACACCCACTGGACGTCGGAACACATTTAATATTGGAACAAAAAGATGGCCTCTAAGAGCCCGTAATAACAGTGACGGCTCGCACATAAATAGATGGGGGAGGTTTTTTACAATATATGGTATTTTTAGCTGTGCATCTTTTAAAAGGGAGTCCCGCTAAAAAATGTTCATCTTTGAATTATATCTCCACATGAGAAATACATTTTTCCAAAAATAAACGCCTTTTGTTGCTAACGACATTCTCTTCACTTTCACATTCTTATGACATAACTTTGTGCACAGTTCTGTGCACACACATACTGTACAGAATCCTGTCCTCACTTACTGTATACAGCCCAGTGTACACTTACACTTACACGCACACTATCTAGCACTCGTGCACGTTCACACCGCCGTGCACGTTCACACCGCCATGCACGTTCACTCCGCCATGCACGTTCACTCCGCCATGCACGTTCACACCTCAGTGCACGTTCACACACACCTGTACTTACATACCCACCCCATAATGCACGTGCACATACACACGTTTACTTTGTTGAACAACGTGCGTCACAATCCAAAGGACTTGCCATCCAACAGGGCAAAATATCACTTAAATTGCATTCAATGCAAGCCCACCAGCGATTATGAACGAGCCGTCCCTGCTTCAAATACGCAAAGGATATATTTATATATTTTAGAGTAGTTTTACGATCTCACTTAATGCAAGTACACTCATAACAAAAAATTGCCTTGTCCTTTGCATATTGAAAACTAAGTAATATCACAATAAAGTACATCAGACATAAGAGCATACTGTCCCAGAAGCCTTTGCTCTGAGCTATCCCTGTCCGGTAAATACATATATTCAAGGATTCCTGTACATAACATTAAAGAAGTCTGGGGACGATATATCATCCTCTAAAAAGGGTAAAACAATCAGAATATCTGGGTAAGCGATCCAGCATTATCGAGAATTGAATGGTAACGTCCGAAACAGCTGATGGCAGGAGAGCTGACAATGTAAAACTGCTTACCATGAAGAGGGAGCGGTATCGGAAGAGTGGGGGAGGGGTGCTTTCAATTACGACGATTTAATAGAGAGAGGGGTGGGCAGCATTAGATGGCATACACGCCCAATCCCCAACCTGGGCCTTACAACTCCGAAACATTGTCAGAACATGAAGGCAAATGTGATGTGCTTACAAAACCAGAGCTATCTTAACATTAAGCTCGGTTCTTTTCCCCGCAACTATTGTTTTTTTCTTGCAAGGGAGGTCCACAAGGTGATAATGCAATAACGGGGAGGGGGTGGTTCCCTATGGGACGGAGCAGTAAATGGAACTTTGCAAAGACAATCAGAATTTTGTAAATCCAATAGGGTTGTTTAAACCCCTAATTAAAATCCGGGGCAAATCCGGGGCACTTGTCACTTGTCACCCAAAAATTAAACTAAAGCTTGTAAACTGATGCCTATTAATCTACAGGTACTACTAACTCTTCTATCGAATACTGGAATTGTTTCTGTTGTAGCAAAACTCACCACTCCCCACCCCGATCCCCAGGTGATGTAGAAGTCTTGTCATTTCAAAATCTTCACAAATATCAACAGTTTCGTTTAATTGTAGTCGATTTCCTTTCTATCAGTTCTCCTGTCACTGCTTAGCACGAACCACTTACTTCCCATCGTGTTTTCTCCTTAATAGCTACGCCAAATACACGCGCAATATCTGCGAGATACCCGCAGCAATGCTATGAATACCCAGTGTCGATACAATATACACATACTTACAGTGAACTTACAGTTATGATTTGATGCTTGTTCTATTTACCATAAGAGCAACACGTTGCCATTTTTAACATTTCAGTCATTCGGGCTATAAGTTTACTTTTGGTTATCAACATGAGCTCCGGCTGCACCTTTCAAAATTCCTCGAAAGTAAATTCCTGAGTCGCTTCGTACCGTCACTTACTGGGAGGCACTCTACTGAAACTATCCAAAGTTCTTCAGTTCTGTAGTACCACCATGAGTGCCGATCTCCGCTCATTGATTAAATCTTACGGTACACAAGATTGCCGATCAAACGACGACCCAATGCTTTTCTCTACTCCGAAGCAGGGGAGGTGGGTGTATATTCAACTGGGCCATTTCATACTAAATCAACAGGCCGCGACACAAACACCTTTGGCGGTGACTCCGTCAAAACGTCAGAAACGTATCATTTAGCAGCTGAAAGTCTATACCGTAATACTAAAGCTCACCAAATCTTATTCATCGTAACGGTGCTACATTTTTAAAGAAATGTTCAAAACGCCGGTGTCTCTGCTTGTTGATTTGGCATGAAAAGATGCAATAGACAGTAGGTTGTCGCTATATGAAGGTGCCTTTTTACTGCTATGATGGTGATCAACACCAGCGACGAAATGAAGCCTCACTTTCTCCCCCCTTTGGGAAGATTAAGGATACCAGCGATATCCGTGTAGGAATGGGTGTCGATATTCTGTCGACCATTTGCGTCCTCCAGAGTTTCTCTGACCATTGCCGTCAAGGAAGATGCTGAGAGACCTTGAAAGTCTCGCTTTCTATCCCCAGAATCTGAGCTCCCATTACTGGAATAGCCACTCCCGTTGCTGTTTCCATTCCCACCTACCTGAAGGTATGATGCCATATTAATGTCATCTCTATCCTTCCAAGACATTCCTTTGGAATACGCTACAATATCATCATCGTCATCCTCCCCATACCCACGGTGTCGGCCTATGATGTCCCCACTTTCACTGCTCAAATAACCACTTGGTGTACTCCCATTGCTTGAATAGCCACTCCCATTTCCACCTCCGCTTCTGCCTTGTCCATTGCTACTAGTTTCATTCCCATTCCCGTTCTTATTCTGGTTTCCTGGCCAACGCCCGCTATCACTCTCTCTACTACTTGCGGCAGTCCTCATTCTTTGTCTCTGCCTCGCTCCAGCGGTCTGAGCACCCTGCCCATTCTTACTAGCAGTCTCGTTTCCATATGACTTACCACCTGACCTATTCTCGCTACCATTATCACTTCCGTTCTCACTGTTTCGGCCACTGTCAATACCGCTGCTGCTGTTCACACTGTTGATTCCATTCCGATCACACGATGATAACAGCATATCTTCATGTACTGGCAAGAGTTGCAACAGCTGTGAGTAGTAGTCTCTGGCCTCTGTATCAACTCCTTGAGATGCAGACAAAAATGGGGACCCACGGAACTCTACATTCTTAGGAGACGGTGGACTTCTAGCAAAACTTAGCATTTCTGCATCTTTCTCTATTGAATTAGTGTTCATACCGGGTAATACTCGCTCACCCTGATCTCTAGTCTCGATGGCTGGACTCAGATAGTACTCTGGGATAGCATCTGCTCCGACGATTTGCTTGTTTCCTCCCTTGCCGCTGAATTTTGTAAGCGAAATCACTTTTCCTTCATCTTCAGTGCCCGCCAATGCTTGCGTCACCGCTGCAAAATCAATACTAATAGCTCCCTTCCTCACAAGCGATGCTGTGACCGGTGACAGTAATATGGCACTAGTCGGCAGTCCACCTTGTTCATCCTGACCTTCATTTGGCATTTCAGTATCGATTCCAAGGGTTAGTAATGGCCTTGAATAAGAAAAACGAAGGAAAAGCATTCATTAGACTGAAAAAGGCATGCCGTCAAACAAAAGCAAAAAATAAACGATTTTTTTAAAAAAGGAAGTAGAACAAAGTACAAAAAACAAAACACACTTAATTCAAAAACAAGTAAAACAAAAACGGCAAAACAGTAGTTTCATATTTCATCAAGTTACAATTAACTCGTACTCTCTAAATTCGGGTACATAAGTTACTTGGCAAGGGTCAATTTTCGGACAGACGCTCGGACTGTCCCAAACTCTGAGTTCGTTAGTGGTCTGTATTCCATTAGGCTGTTCTGGTTTAATTTAAAAAAAGCAACTGAAACTTTTGCTTTGCTGATAGAAGAGTTTGTACTCTCATTGGGCCTTTTGTGCTACGACTTATTCTGACGATTGGTGCTCTTAGGAGTGTCTGACGAATTAAAACGTCAAAACATCAAAATGATTTCGCTATTTCGTGTAGTGTCTATAGGAAAGATATTATAATTACGTACTTGGAATTTGGCTTCCTCTTAGACGGCACCATTGAAACTGGAGCCTGTTCGCTGGCTGGAGATGACGCAGGGGGCGTCAGCGATACCGATGATGCTACCCGCGGACGCTTCACTCCAATGCGAATGTCACGTGCTTGGCCACTTATCTCACATACTTGATCTGTGTTTGGCTGTGTCACATTGGCCAGTCCAAGTTGCTGTGGTGACTGGTTGCAATTATGCGGTTTCATGTTCCTGTATCGGTAAAGAGGTTATGACCGTTGTATTACATGGATAAGTGGCTAAGTTCAAACAATAACTGAAAGCGAACACTGTGTCACGATCTTAGTACATTCTAAGTATGAACAGAGTCAAAATCGAACTGCATAACAGGTGTTACACAACAACTGTTACAGAACATTGACAACGTTCATACGTTGTTCAATTAAAAGATTTGGTACTGTTTACTAGTAACGTGATACGATGAACGAATTCGGCAAATCTCCTTCATGACACTAAGAGGTACAGGGTTGAAATGAAAGCTCCGAAGACCTACGCTCCTCCCGGATAAGCTGTCTGCTTTTGTAAAACGAAAAACAACAAACGACAGTCAGGCTTAATAACTTTGGGATAGAATTTACTCAACTGAGTGAGGAATTTGGCTTAGCAAACACTCTTAGAAGCTTTTAGGGTAGAAAAGAAGACTGCAATCACCAAAATAAGAAGCCAATCATTTTAATGGGTGGTAATTATGAGCAGAAAACCTCAACGACGTGTCGACAACCAATTGTTCTACGAACTCCGGCGTTAAGGTAATTTTCGCCAAGGCCAAGTACTTTCTGATGGACAGCAACCAGCTGGTAACAAAAAATTAAACCAAATGGGTTTACAACTTACTGCGTCCGCCGCGAAAGTACAAAACGAGGTACGTTTCTGTAACCGATGTGCCGCAGAACAAAGGTGAGTATTGAGGTACTTTCTGATGGCCAAACATGGGTACAAAATTAGCACAAACTCGCTTTGGAAGTAGAAACCAATAGGCAGTGTTAAGCTTACGCTCCGCAAGAAATTTTTAGTGGTACACTGACATTCACGGGTTTGGGAAATATTTTTGAGGCAAACAAATCTCACAACTAAGCATATGGCAGCTGATTAAGCCATGGCTTCCACCAGGTGCCAAACTGATTTGGGCACTCGCCAGCATGAATGAAAGGTGAATAGTCCACCGACAAGTTATTATAAGTAAAACGCCAAATGTGGAAACTTCATTGACAACGTTTCGTCTACCAGACGTCTTCAGGTCACTACTGAAAATTGGCTAAACGGCTAAAAATTCGCCAGCAAAATACAGCACCGGAAAGCAACGTAACATTTTAAACTCAAGGTTTCAACGAGTCTGGAAACAACATTTCTTTCAGGACTATTATTTCTTAAAAGAGAGATATTCTGTCAGCGAAATGAAATGGCTGTACATTGAAATCGGCTTTACATTAGTTGCGCCAGTTCTGGTCAGGTTTGTCCCACTTGGATACTAAACATCTGTAAATTTGGTCCATGAAAGGTAGGCATCATGAACACCATTGCTGGCTGAATAACGTGTTGGTTGACAAGAACTGCCCTAGCCCATAGCAAAGCCATTATCCAGAGTACTACAACGACAATCGCTTTCCTGATTTCTGTTCCATCTTAGCAAACTTCTACTGAGAAACAAACGAAATATGGCCGTCTCTCAATGGAAGACCACTGATAAGCAGTGCACCCGATATTAAACGTCCTCTAAACAAACCGTAAAATTATCAAACAGGCTAACTAATAAATAAAGGGTAGTTGAAGCATTCACGGGCGACGGCGCTCAACGTGGACTACCGGGCGGAGAAACAAGCCACGAGGCAGGTTACTTCTCACAGATAATGGGGAAACACAAATCATGAAAACACCACTAAGCAATGTGACTCTGCCATAGGGCAGCACTTGCTTGAGAACCCAGACTGTGCCAAAGTGTACACAGACGATTGCTCCCGTATCATAGGAAAGGCTAGGTCTGCATTTCATTAGGTCGTTCTGGAATCAGTCCACATAAAAGCAAGAAAACCTTTGCTATGCAGACAGAGAGAATTCGTCTTCTCACTAGGCCTATTTAGTTAATGTTTAGTGGATGTTGATTGGTTAATGTTTAGTGGATGTTGATTGGTTCACAAGCAATTCAAGCAGTCCAAATTCTGATTGGCTCTTTCAAAAGTACAGTTTGGTATACTCTTTCACATACTTAATTCCGGTTATTCTGATGTTAGTACTCTAAAGAATGTCAGACGAAAAAATCTTTTAAGTACATAATATTTTCGCTATTTCGTGCAATAATATTCACTTCATGCAAACGTAACAAAAAATTATCTAAGTTGCATTATCTTTGCAATACTGCATATAAGTATGAAGTGTTTTAAACGGATATTTATGATTCACATAGCTGCAGGGCTGAATTAAGGGAAGAGCGCAAGGGGTCCTGGTCCTCGGCCGCCCACTAAGAGGAAGCCTCCCACTAGTAAAAGGTTTGTATTTTGAACTCGTCAGGCGTGACTGTTATCAGTAGACAGAAAGCGGAAGCCATAAATTATGTTTGTGGGATTTGTAATCAAACAGCAAAGTGTGGAACGGAAAGTTTCTTGTATTTTATTTATTAATTTATTGTTTCTCTCGACCAACGTCTGCAACGTTTTTGACAAGCCAATTTAGCTGTCTTTGTCATCTAGAAGAACTGCCTGATACGATGTTCAGGCTGCAGTACAGCAACTCGTCAGGACTTATCGAGATTACTTGGATATTTGTTGATGAATGGTCTGCAGACAACATTTACAACATTTGCCAATATCTTCGAGGAACCAGAAGGTATTAGCGCCTAGCCTTTCCTGTACAGACTTATCATAGATAATGGTGTGAACCACACTTTCCCAAAAACTGTGATAGCCTCAGGGACAAAACAAATAAATCTTATTTTGATGGTATCAAACTCCAGCGGCGACCACTCCTTCTCAGAACTCAAATGAATTGAGAACCGATTACGAATGTCCCTGAAACAGGAACGACTTGTAAATTTGGCTACCATGAGAATCAAGTCATAATGCGTAAGTTGGACTTATAGTGACATCATCAGCGACTTTGCCGCATGAAAATTACGAGTATCTGGCGTGTAATGCTTATAACTCAATCCAAACTCTGAAACTAAGCATGTCTACCTCTTAATTGAAATATACATTCAGAAAAAATTTAAGTAATCGTAACTGTTCCATAAGTGCCACTTGGATTCGTTTCATTTCGTGTTTGTGAATTGCTCATTATAGAAGAGAGGGATAGCCCCAGGTCAGTATTTCCTGTATAAAATTGTCCTATAGATACATAGCTTAATATTCCATAGTGTATGCAATAGGAGAAGTTGGAAAGGGGGCCTCCCTTTTAAGTGGTCCGTGGGCCTCCCACAAGTTTAATCCTACATTGAGTATCTGTGCGTTTATATATGATGGTTAAAATATATATACGCGTGGCACGTAAGAGACAAATTTGTACGACTTATTTTCTTATAAGTTTTGATATGTTTTGACGTTGGTAGGCATAAGTACTAAGTGCTACGCTTTCTTTAAAACGTTTTTAAAAAGTTTCTATTTGTCTCCTTTGCAAGACAAAAATTAAAGCAACAAACCACTGGTAGATAAAACGCCAAGAAAGAAACTATTATATTGCCTACGTTTCGTCTTCTTTCAAGACTTCATCAGGTCTACTTAACACCGGAAATATGCTAATGTTGAATGAACTCTGACTTAACGAAAGGTTTTCCTGTTCTTTAACGTGTTGGTGTGTCATGTATCATAAAATTAATAAAACCAGTAATAGCTAACTGGAATGACAACAATATGTACAATACAAAGACGTAAGAACTTTAAAACAATTGTTTATGATACTCAAATTAATTATTATGAAATACACAGGTCAGTAGCAGAACTATTGTGATATAGATATGATTGTAGTTTATTGTAAAGTTAAAACAATGGCATTATGGTTTCTCAAAAAGGTGAGTTCGTTTATAAGCCAAGGCCAAGTGTTGTCAAGCTATTTATTGTATTAGTTGCTAGTGTAGGCGAAAACGATTTGCTCCATGAGCGTACCAGAACCTATCAACTACATAGAATCAATCACTGGCTTGCGAACTGTAGTGTGGATACTTGGCAATATTAGCATCGTTTTCTATTATAAAGTAAAACATATGACTGAAACGTCATGGTATTATTTAGAGTCACAAAAAACAACCATCACAATTTGGATGTGTTCAATTAATCTGAATCAAGTTAGTTGATATTGCAAACTTTTTTGGTAGAGTGTCAAACATCCCCATGCCAATTTTAATTCTGTTTTCTCTGCAGACATAATAAGTAGGAATGTTGTAGCAGTTTGAATAAGAGATGGCATCGAGCTGCCTTAGTTGTCAAGCTGCGTTAAAGATCTGTGATTATAAGTAAGCATATCGACGCCTCGCAGCTTTTAAAAAGACGCATTTTCATTACTTTCCTTGATTCCAAGCCATTTTATTCGTGAATTCATTATTGATGACAAAAAAAATTCCATTACCACCAACCAGCAAAGACAGACAAGGCAAATCTGCTTAAAAATATTTATTTTAAGGAAAATAACTAGTTAATTTCCGTTACTGTCAAGTACCTATCTGCTATCTCCCATCACAGGTATTTCTCTATTATATTCAAATCCTCGCTTTTACTAGAAACCTGCGCTAGTTGGTGGCTCGTAGTTAATGCATCACTTGACCTATTTGTTAAATGAAATTGTTGTCAAATTTGCCTCTGCTGTTATTCTTGTTTTACACCTCCTTAATTCTACTATTGCTTTTATGAAAACCGACAGAAAACCCTGCCATTCCACAACCTTCGATCGCAGAAGTTATATTATCTTGCGAGCTTGTAGTGGTTAAGGCTTTTGGCGCGAATTCTCCTTCAGCACCCGTCAACTTTCATTGATTTATCAAGAGCCAATGGCATTCCCTGATTATGGGTGCTCGATTTCGTCATTGCAATCTTATTGGCTAAGTAGGGGTGCTCAATGTCGCCAGCAATGCTCCTATTGGCTGTTCACCAGTGCTCATTGTATTTTTGAACCAACTTGATACAAGGTAATACTTGGCCTCAATGCCGTACAGACTATTTGAATCAATTCCAATATGGATCCTTCTGTGCTGAACATGCTGCAAGAAATTTATCGAAACACGAACGATTCTCACAAAAGGGAGGGAAATCTTTTGGCCTTGCAAAGTAGATATTTGTCAGAGATTCGGGACTACTGCAAGACTACTACGACAAGACTAATAACGATCATTTGAGATTATAGGACAACAACCTTTTGATGGTTTTTGTTGGCGGTACCCTTGGCCGTCCAAAGCTAATATACCAGTAAAGACAGACACCTCTATTGAAGGTAGCAATTTGTGTCTACAACAAGTCATTGATATTATTTGCAACTAAGGTTTGGATATTGGGATAATGCGCAAGAACCGAATATTAAATGATTAGGTAGAATCTGCAATTTTTGAGAATATTTTGGGATTATTTTGAGATTGATTCAAAATATGTTCTCTTGGGTGCCTGATAGAAGGGGAGTTGGAATAAATAAGGGGTTGGAAAAATAAAAAAAAACTTAATTAACGGGGGGTTGGAATAGACGGGGGAAATGACCAAAAATGTAATAGACGGGAGACAAAAGGTGCAAAAAATGAAGTCTGGAATCAATGTTTAGAATCAACTGCAACTTTCTAAACGTAGGGTAACACAGCACAAACAATATTTAGTTATTCATAGTCATGGTAGTCTCCTACACGCCTTCCAAGATTGTAAAAATGTTCCCCTCATCTTCTGCTTAATGACAGTGTTAACATCTAACATCTGCAATGTGCTTCTTCACACTTCTTCGAGCCTCGTAAAAGGTCACCGTCATATTTTAATGTGTGGTTTTCATATTTTTATAGATACTTTCTACTTGCCCGCCAAAGTACCTCCTCAAAATATTATCATGGGTGGGAGATTACTAAAAAATTAATAGGCGGCGGGGTTGGAATAAGAATGTCCTGGGTGGAAAATTTTTGAAAAATTAATTAGCGGGAGGGGACGTCTATTAGGCACACAAACAGGAAAACAGGAAAATAAGCTTATTTGGAAAGATCTGCTAACCAGAATCGTCGTTAATTTATGTTATATTAAGCAGAAAGAGATCGTTGAGATAAGCCAGTGAATGCGCCACAAATGTGAGTAACCACTTATATATTGTATTTGTAAACTAGATCAATCTAAACTGTTCTAAGATTTGTAATTCAAATACTTTTTTTTAATGTTTATATCTATAATTTTATAGATCGAATCAAATAAGTAAAAAAAAAATAAGATGACAAACACGGAATTTACGATTTGTGGCATAACTAGATCTTCACAAACGTAATGGGTAGTTTCAAGGAGGCTTACGAGATTAATGAAATAATTAGAGCTATTAGATTTCTGTGGTTTATAGCAGAGTTCTCAACCTTAGAAATTGTTTTAACCCCCTCGTGCTACCAAAATTTTACAGTTCTTCCTGCGTCCAAGTATATAGCCCAGCAGTGATATATGCATGTGGCGATAAAACCTCATCAATGTTGCACTTGGTACAAGTTGGACTTCCAAATTACCCCCCTCAGGGACAGTTTTCCTATTGTTTAATGGCTAACGTACTTTACTCTTAATATTTCCTGATATGTTTCTACATTAATTGTCGTTCTCTCTGAGCTCAATCCAATCCTTAATAGGTTCCAGATCCCTTGACATACTTTGCGGGGCAAAGATTGCGTACCAATGCCATGGAGAACCTAGTTGTTTCTATATTCATAGCTTGGTCGCCTAGGCTTGTCACTTTTTTTAAAATTTACATCTAGATTTATTCATTAAGGGAGATGAAGAGCTAGTACAATTTAGAAAGCTTCTGTATATCGTTGTTATTATTATTATTATTATTATTATCATCATTATTGTTATGCAAGCCATGAGTGAGGTCGGTCACGTTCTCTGCTGGCTTCGCTGTTTTACTGTTATTTGATCTTATACAACTCAATCTAGTTCAAGTTTTCTTTGGTTATTATTTGTTTTAAACCGACTGTGGATTCGTCAAACCAAGCAAGTGTTCAGATTTCTGCGTTTCGTCATTCTTTTCGTCATTTGTAATTTCTGTGGAGGTGAATTTATTTCACTTGGACGCCATTAATGGAGATGTAAAGGACTTATTGAGAAAGATAATAGGTTGCATCATACATTGCACTTATATATTTTGTAGGCGTGATAAGAATTGACCGGAACTTGAATTACGTGTATGGTAGGCGTTATGTGTTCGTGTATAGGCGTTGTTACTTGTATGGTAGGGGATATCGCTGTTGCTTTTTTTTGACCTAGAAGTTTTGTATTCTAATCAGTCATACTTGCCTAATAGTTGTGTTTGACTGTATATCGTTGATATATGTTGGAAAAATAAATTGTGAGTTTAAAAATCATTACATGTCAAACATCATTATCATTGTGAAAAATCTCAAGTACCATTTAATCAAGTTACTCATGCTGAAAAAGCAACTCAATATCTCCAATGCTAATTAAGCTACTTTCTTATGGTAAACAGGAATTCTTGGTATGGGCAAAAGTTTTGGGCGGAAGCTGTACAACCAGCAGCAAACTTATGAAGTAGAAACATAATTGTTGCGATGGAAGACTCTCCTTGCAAATTTTTTGTAGTACTCATCCAGATATTTCTAACTTTATCCTTTTGGTTGCAAAGCATGTGCATATGTACTCTCGCGAGTTCCTCCATCTAATTCTAAAACTCGTCAAAATTCTTTTCCGCCGCTATCAAATATTCAACAAAACTAAGAGAATTGTTCTCATCATGCCAATAGATTTGCGATTTCAGAATTTGAAGCTTAGGAAGGAAGCAAGAAACTGGTTGTCTGCATTTAATAACAGTGTCCAAAATACTTACCTGATACTTGCCGGTTGCATCTGCATCAGTAATTTTGCAGTTACTTGTTACCAGTGCCCTTTTTAAGTAGCTTCTTGCGCGCAGATTGAATAGTTTATATCGGTCCGGTTAAATCTTCAACGTTAGCCATTCGTTTCCTTCTGGGTCTTCCCCTTCCCCTTCGATAGTTTGTCTTCCTTGTTTCAGTACATTCTCTAATCTGTTATTTCCCATCATGTGTCCGAAATATTCCTTTTCTTGATCTTTTCCTTCAACGATCCACCGTTCTCTTCTACTCTATAAAACATTTATGTTGGTAACATGTGCTGTGTAGGGTATGATCATAGTAGTAAGATTGGAAAAGTGCTCTTTTCAACCTGGATTGAACATGGTGATTTGGAAAGATAGAAGATTTTTGATTAGGATTACTATCAACGAATCAGAGCGGTAATCCACGCGCCCAATGAATTGGTTGCGATCCATCGAATATGGATCCATTACCTATGTGAGAGACACAACCGAACAATTAGGAACGGGGGGCATAAATATGTGTAAAAGATGTCAAATTAATTTTAAAAAGATTGTTTCTCTTCCTGTCTTATTGTACTGTCCTAACAGCCATTATAAAGACGAAGAGCAGGTCATTACTTTAGTTCTATAATTATGAGGCCTGAGGTAGGTGATTATTACATATGTGCAAAAAGACTATGTTTACAATGAAGCTGGTAGGATTATATGAAAATTTTCATTTTCCCCTACCACTGCCATTCCAGATCCTTCCAACCACTTATTATTTTCCAAAAGCCACTTTAGTTTTGATATCAAGATATTCAAGTGTTTAGCGTATGGCTTTTATGTATAAATTACACGAGAAAAATCTTTTTCTGTAGAAATCCTTGTACCTACCGTGCCCCCTAACCTTAAATTATTTTCAGATATTGCTACCCTAACTAATTCTACTCCCCTACTTATGAATATACGAGATACTTCTAGTCATTCTGCAGTTCCGTTCTTTACAGATAGCTTCAGCTCCTACAAATCCTGAACAGACTGCAAGCATCAACAATCGGAACAAAACGTAGGGAATCTCAGAAGTCACTATGGCTTCTCAACAATCAGAAAAAAAGTCCTAGAAAGTCATCAATATTCCTCGGAGATTTGAAAAATCCCTAGCAAATTTGAGAAGGTAATGAGGACTTCTAAGAATTCTGAAATGTCTTTAGGGATCTCAGGCTAATTTCACGCTTAAGTGGTAAAGTTAAAATTACTTTTCGCATGCGCTGTATGTAACGTACGCATGATAGAAATTCTTGAGATTCACGTATTATCCAGAGTCCAGCTAAGAGGAATGGGAAGGAAGGTACAGGTTTGGCGGGAAAATTCAGCCATTCCATGAAGACCTCCAGATTTTCATATCAATCAGAGAGACATAAACAGTGAACATGCAAACGATCCAAAGAGAGCATGCAGATGAAATAACAGAGACTTGGCACAATATAAAGGCTAATTGTGTCACAGTAGAAGTAAGTAGGCTTTGTCTTTGTTATTCCGTAGTGTATCCTTACAATGCGAGTGAATATCACGTTTTTACACTTTCAGATTTACAATGTAAACGTTGAACAATTCAGTTTGCTATCGTGTTTTAAGACAAATCCTCAAGTACATCAGGAACTCCAAATATGTTAAGTTTTGCAGGTTTAATGCTAATGTTTAATGCAATTTGGATACATTGCAAATCAGACTTGTGAGACATTGTTGACTTTTCTATGCATACAAACATTGTCAAAGAAAACATACCTAGAATCACACCCTTAGTAAAATTGATTTTAATAGCTGTATTAGTTATGCAGCTCGGGAAATAGCCGTATCGAGTGATTTTATACATTTCCATTTCGTTGAGGTGTCATTATCAAAAGTTATAGCAATCCTGTATCAACGTTGCCTATTCCAACAGCCGGTAAATGGGTAAAAACCAATTGTTTTTTTGATTACCTTGAAGGGATTTGACTTCAATTATACTGTACACAAATTGCCCTTTATTCTATCAAACGGTTTAGAAACAATATCGCCTATTAGCTAGACTCATTGATGCATCAAATATATCGTTTAAGTCAGCTTTTCGGCATTTTCACTCCTTTTAGCATCATTCCAGAACCGTTTTAGAAAGTGCTCTTCTCATTTGCCATGCTTGCAAAATATGAACAATTTAGTTATTAACGATAATTATGACCCCTTTCTGCTACAAATTTAGTGACGAAACTGGTAAACGTTAAAGGAGGTTTGAAGTTATAGTCACTCTATAATCCTTCATCTCTCCTGTAAAGCTTCTTTAAACTTGTATCTCCTAGGGTACCAATAGCTTTTGTTAGAAAAAAGAAACTGTTCCCTAGCTAATTTGTCAAATCGTTAGAATATGGTACCAAAAACTATTTCAAGGAACTTTTCCCGTTGAATCAAATACTTTATGCGAGACAGTACAAACCATTTGGAATTATGTTAGTTTCGCTTAGATCCTCAGGGTATTTCAAATATGTCTCTGCTTTGTTGTAATTGTTTACTTTATTTTACACATTACACATAAAATGAGATGTGAAATGTAAATGCATCGCTGGTGTGGGAAAGACAATTAATATTGGAAATGCTACAAGATATATTCCTGTCAGATGGACCTTAAAGGAACGGGGTACACTCAATTTCAGTATATTTTTTTAATTGCAGTTTTATCAAATGAACTAAATGTAGTCCATTAAAACTTTACCCACCATTCCTCAGTTGATTATTTTTCGCAAGGTTTCATTTAGTTGAACGTAACTAATCGGTAGTGACTTAAAATAATGAAAATTGATGCTTAAGAAACACAAAATGTCCAAAACGCGCGGTTTTCGAGTCTGTTTTGATGATAAAATCAATACACCAATCACAAAATAGAATGAAATTTGATATTGTATGCGATCCTCGTCTAACGCAATATTTAAATGTTTGATAGCTGTAAAACTCTTTTTTAAATTTATTACATTAAAATATTTATTCCAAGCTTATTCTTTGATTATACTTGTTGTTCGAACACTAAATATTTTGCTTCCCTTATTTTCACTTTTAAATATATTCAAGTTTATTATTTTCGTGAAGCTTTCTGTTATTGTGTCTCGCGCTAAATTTGACAAGACGAGGGTATCAACCATTACGTATCGACATCCATTCGCGCTCTTTCCTTGAACGTTGGTGATTTGTTCAAATTTGATAAAAAATGTCCGTTTCCTGTTATTTTGTGTTTCCTGGATATAATATTTTACAAATTCCGCACATTATAAAGTCAATTTTGGGAAAGAAAATGGGGTGAAATCATAAAACATGGGTACGTTAAAGTTAAAGTTTTCAATGCTAATTTCTATCTTTCTGGTGGAAAAATTTGCATTTCAAGTGTTTGAATGGAGCAACCTTGTTATGAGTTTGTGCTTCGTAGAAGCGGTTAGTTGTGTTTCTTGCAAAAAGTTTATTGTATTTCCACGGAACCGTGATGTTTCGTACTTTTCTAAAAATAAGTGGTTGTTCTGAATAAAATCCTATCCATTGATACCTATTTCATGCATTATACATCATGCCCTTTCTTTTTATAGCCATTTATTTGGTTTCTATAATTTACAGAAATCGAGTGTACCCCGTTCCTTCCTGTCATGCACAGGCAACCACAGGTAGATTTTAGCCAAAGAAATAGAGACTCCCTCTTTAATGAAGGTTGAAAAAGTAGCGGTTAGGTTTGCTCTACTCCAGTGGATCCCTGGCCTACTTTTATTTTGTGATTCACATTTTCTCTTACAGCTAAAACGAAACAAACTACAAAATCAAAAAGCTCCAGAATATTCTAAAGATCCGGAAGATCCAGAAGATTCCGAAGATCCAGAAGAATCCGAAGATCCAGAAGATTCCAAAGATTCAGAAGATTCCGAAGATCCAGAAGATTAGGAGCATCCAGAAGCTACGCGACTGATGTACGTCAGGAAGTCTTTTACTAAACTTTATTTCTATATTTCCTGTTAGACATTTGCACTAATATTGAAATCACCAGGCCTTAATTTCTTATTACTTTTTTACTTCAAATCAACAGTTCGTTGCATTGTAATACCAGCTGCGATAAGTTGCAACGTTTGAAATATGAACAATAGGAGATTATTAATAACGTCTCAATACAAGGACGAAAATAGAATTTGAATAGAAATAACGTCAAATTTGCCTCGTAGTGGTATTTTTTCATCTCATTTTCGATCCGTATCAGTTTGGATCCCAAGCGTTTACACGAGACCTCTTCGGGTACGGATCCAACTGGTCCACTTTCATAAGTAGACCCAAACTGGTACGGATAGCAGATCCAAACGAGTTCGGATCCACCAGGTCCCGTGCAAACGCGAGGCCGATCCGTACCAGTTTGGATCCGTACCAGTTTGCATCCGTAACAGTTTGCATCCGTATCAGTTTGGATCCGTACCCGTGTAAACAGGGTCTAAACCACTTTCCTGTGAAAGTTATTCATGGTATACTAATGTCCTTAGAATAAAAGGAGAGGCAACACTTTACCGTTAGTTCCGGCGATGACTATTTTGATAGTGAAGGACTGATAGCAAATAGTTGACGTGGTCTCGCAGTAAATGATGATGATGATGATGATAATGATGATGATGATGATGAAAAGAGACGTGGCAAAGAGAGAGTAGGAAAGGGGTTAAAAATGTACAAACTTATTAAGGGTATTTCGGCAGCCAAAATACTAACCAATATCATATTAAAATTTGTGAATTCCGTTACATGACAGATGTGTTTTAGTCTATCTAATAGTTTTTGTGTGTAATCCATAGCCTAAGAAAGCAAAAGAGATGTACATGATTAGAATAGATATTCAAATATGAACAACATATATGAACACAACATTGACAGGGCCTCACTAAAAAACCACTATTGAGTGATGTGGGCACCCTTTTTAAAGATTGTTAACAATAATAATAATATAGTGTACTCTAATCTTGCCTCAGTGTACCCGCTTCTCTTAAAAACTGACGCTCGGGGTCACAAAAACTCCGATTATTAAAAGTAGATCCATATCCACGATACATGAATAAAACAAAGTAGCCATTTTCTGCAAATAGCTGAATAATAAACTTGGACGGATAAATTACAGCGCATTCTAGAAAATGCAATGTGGTAATAAAGTTGTTTAAATACTCAGAGACAAAGTTATTTACATGGACTTTGATCCGCTAAATAACGCTATCCAGGAATTTCTCGGTCTTTATAAAGTCCAGAATAGAACGGAGTATGGTTGTACTGTTAGATGTACGCGAGGACAAGGAACGTGAAAAGGAAGCCATAGTCCGGGCCCTGTCAACTCAGAAACGGGAAAGATCGGCAGGATCATATCATACCACCCTAAAACTCTAGATCGGATGAATCTCCATGGTACTATTTCGACCGCTTTCATTTACTCCCGACATGGTAGTTCAGCTACTAAAAACTGTTTACTGATACAACACAACAGCCTGGAATGAAGCAATGGATAAAGAGGTTGCGAACAACTGCCCAGGTCCTTAATTCGACCGCAAGGGTGTCGTACCGGTCGTTAGTTCATTGACTGAGTACAGCATATTTTGGGAGCAATAGAGGTTAAGAGGAAGCTCTACTTATTTTAAAAATCTTCAGGTTATTCAAACAAGGAACCCAGTGATGGTCACAATTTACCCCTTTTGTCCTGCAGTAACGAATTCGATCATAGAGCATAACAGCGGAAACATTGCAACGGCAATATCGTTGCAATGTGTCCGCTGTTATTCTGTATTTTCAAGTTCTGTACCACAAGGAATGAATTCATGGTCTAACTTTCTTCCATAGACTAATTTACTTCAAGATAATGGTTACAGAAGATAGTAAATATATATCCTAAAGAAAGCCCAATGAATCCCCCTACATCCGTTCATTTGTTTATTCATCCGCTTGCGTGATCGTTCTTTTAATGCATTTTCATGAGCTGCTAGAACTTTTTGAAACCTTCCTTGCAAACTTTTGGATCTTTTAGATAGGGCTAAGAAGGCTTTGGCTCACGATACACCATTGATGTTACATAGAAATATCGTTGAGTAACATTCACCAAATGTTCCTTCACCAAATGCACATGGCGTTGTGTGAACTAGTAGCTGTTAGTTGATCGTGAGTCACAGAGGTTAAAGGGTAGTACCATGCAAAATATAACGGCTTCCATTAGCAAACGCAGTAGAGTTACAAACATTTTACAGAGTCGTGCAAGCTAGTGTAAGTCAGAATGTTCTAAAACTGACTTAGAAGTCCGCCAACATTTGCTTGATAACCCGGCACGTGCCGGCTATTACCGGGTATTAGCAAAGCTCGTTCTCGCTTTCACATTGCTATTCTGGATGCTCCACAAATATTGAGAGCAATGAAAAGTTAAACACAGGAAAACGTGGATCAAAGAAGCCGTGATTACTGCAAGGGTGACGCTTTGTAATCTTTGCGTCAAGAAATCAAAGATATACAAATAACGTGTCCTAATTCTCAAGGAGATAGGCAATATTATCTACGCTTTTTTGGCTAGTCTTATGTCTTCGCGCTTGAAAGCATGAAGTACGCTCATGAAACGTGAAATATTGACTAGAGGAATAAAAAGATTACTTTTTAACTTTTGAGAGGCCAATAAAACGACATTGATGCTGTTTCAGAAAATTTCTGTCCTAACATGATTTTATGATCTGCCACCATGATATCAGGACTTTTAAAATCTTGCACTTTCTAATCTCATGCTGGTTTGCATTGCAATAAGGTTGGGCAGTTCTTGCAAGGCGGGAGAAGTGAACACACGCGGTGTCATGACATTTGCTTCCTAAATTGCTGGCTCCCAAATGCGGAGAAGAAAGAAAATTCTGGGGAAGAAAC
>JAAAKM020006971.1:1321210-1345638 GCA_010016025.2 Alatinidae sp. Z8VKAUB7J3 | reverse complement strand
TATACGCAAAGAGATACATAAAACATTCCTATTGTAACATTGGAATTATATTGTAAACAAGCTTGTTATGCTAGCATGTTTTCCAAGGGCGAGCTCGGTTACGTTCCACATCTTTGCTATGGACGGCTATTTCTTAGGATTTCAGATGAATTAGACTTTTTGTGGTTTCGCAATGAAAGTGGAGAAGGTGAAATTTGGCCATCAGCACTAATTGGGGAAAACTTATTGACCCGACCCGTCATCTTTTAATGCAATTTTCTAGCCTTTTCGCGATTTTAGATATTAATTCAGATAAGTCGACCGATGAACGTTTAAAGCTATGAAAATAAGCTCTGGAGTTATCAAAATCGATCTATAGATGATGTCGATATTCAAATTTGTGAAAATGTTACTTGGTAGACAGTAGAAGTTCAAGCTAAGCTGTTCTATGCACCTTTTGCAGACTTACTTGCAACCTTCCTAATCTAATGAGAAAGTGTTATAGAATCAAGCTTTGACATTTTTAAAATCGACCCATGAATGTCAGACATGTCGATATTCTATGGAAATATTGTGAATGAGCTTAGTTCTGGTAATGTACTTTCCGAAAAAGAGCTCGGGCACATTCAGTATCTTTAGCGTGAATTCCTGATTTCTGGTTGCTGCTCTTTCCCCTCCTTCTCTCCCTCTCTGGTACATGGCCTTATTTTGTGCAGCTTTCTCTATGCCTATTTTCTCTAGGCCACCACTACCTAATACCACTACCTTAATTTTGCTCATATCTTTCCCTATACTTTCAAGCCATATCGTTTCAGTCTTTCCACTGAGCTTTCTTGAATATCTTTGATGTTCTCTCAGGGCATATTTTGCTGGTATTTTCTGTGGTGGTCTCATCATGTGCCGCTACCATTCCAGTCATTCTTTTCACCTCCCTGCTCGAATGGGGTCTGCTTGGTTGCCTTATACAATTTCTCATTGGTTATTTTCCTCGGTCATTTGATGTTCATGATCTGTCTCAAGTTTCTCTTTGGAACACATCAATGTCGTCTTCTATCTTCTTTGCTGATGTTCACAGCTCGCTACTGTAGAAGAAGATATTCTGTACGTGAATTGTTAGCAGTCATATTTTGTTGATAGGGACAATTTTTTACCTTAAAAGGGATCTTTGAGTTTGTTGTATGCGCTCTGAGTAAGGATTTTCCTTCTGTTGATGTCTTTTCCGGTGTGGAGATGACTCCCAAGGTATTGCACTTGTGCCGTTCTGTGGCTCCTACAGTTAACAGCATAGCAACATGTTTTTTAAGCCTCGTTTCAGGATTCACGAGACCACTAGAGTATGTCTCACACTGAAATATCAGTACAAGTTGCTTTAACAATAAATCATGTAGAAAATTCAAAGGGTTACAGTATACACAAATGGTAATAGTTTTAGCAGTTTCTGAAATACAACAGGGGACTTAAAAAAGCACCTATACTTCCAAAGGCTAAAAAAGGCAACAAGAAATAATGCAAATACGCTTTCAAATTTTAACATTTTTATTCAGGGAACCAGAATCAAGATTCTTTTCTCCCATCAACCACGAGGGGAATTTATTGACATTTTCAGTTGCGACTTTAAAAGTTGTGTTGTTACCCCAGTTTTTGCGGCGGCTCTAAAGTCCTGCACACGAAGGAGGTGGGTTTAGACTCATCGACATCCCGTTCCAAGGCTGGTCTCAAATCACTTCAATTTTACGGAAACGACAAAGCCTGTTTGCAGTAATTTGCAACCTAGATCCTATCATTGGGAAGTTTGCTATGCTGAAATCAGAAATATTATTTTCCCCAAGCGTTCTTGTGACAGACATGAGGATTTACGTTAAGGTCACTCCACAAGAATGCATTATAAAACCATCTTTATTCTATTATTCATAGAACTTGTGCTTCGTATGAGTGCAAAGTGATTTTTCTGGTTTTCTTGAGGTGCGCCAAAGCGATATCTTGGCGAGAGCTCATGTAGTGATTCAGATAAAAGAGCTGTAATTTCTCAAAATATTTTCTCCTTCATCACTCCATGATCGAATTTAATTCTTGTTTTCGCTCTTGCCACAGTGGAAACTAACTAATAATTAAATACAATAACTCCCCGCTAAACTCTTCTAATGGTTTACTTTTCTTACGATTGCTGGTCAAGATTTCAGAGCGTCTTTCAAAGAAAAGTTTCCTGTAGATCTAATATTTGAATTCTGAACATCATGAAATAACGGTGTCACGTTGAGTTTCCGTATTCACGTGCAGTTACGTCGAAGCAAAAAAAACATTTTTCGCTGAATTTTTCCTACTTAGAACTCAAAGCACTTGCCTTATCTCTAATCTATCGTCTTTGAAGTCTTATCAACTTAAAACCAAAAGCAGGTGAATTCATCAATGGTGATTGTAGGGCAGGGAATAAATTTCTCTACTAAGAAATCGGGCGATTTTTTTTCGGGGGGGGGAGGGGGGGAGGGGATGGTCAAAAGTCCAAGCTAAGCTCCTAAGGGAATGCTAAAAGCTATTTTAAAAGTAATCGACATTTACTCTCTTATTAACGAGATCATGAACGATACATAACAAGTAAAAATTTGAACATTTGAAAATAGCCTTGATCACGGATTCATTATTGAATAGCGCAGACGCGTTTCGTTGCACTCTCGTTACTTCAGTTCATGCAAATACTGATTTTGAGTTTAAAAAAAGACCTATATTAGGGTTTGGTCCATTGCTGATTGCACAAAAACCTAAAAACTCAAAATGAGACTACAAATTCATAGCGACAACAGAACAAATTCAGTTTTGAAAAGAACACAAGAGAAATAGAAATATGTCACCACCCAAGATTGAACCCATGACCCACGCTATCGCGGTGTGTTCTCTACCAACTGAGCTAGGTGACCTCCGATGTTAATATACTCTATTTCTCTGGTCGCCACATTAGCTCCCAATCATCCACCGGTGGAAATCGACATTCAGCTCAATAGTAGACCAGCCTCTCTGCGCCATGTGACTTGACCAAGGAAGGACTGCCATCAGGTCAGTCTATCTATCCAAAGCCCATTGAAGTTTAGAAAGTAATAATAATAATAATTTGATCCCTGGTGATGGTATATTTTTTATTTCTCTCCTGTCTTTCTCAAAACTGACATTTCAAATCCTCTCTTCTAGATTAAAATAATTTCAATAAATTGTTGATAAGACAAACCTGAAAAATTTCTTCAGATAAAGTAGACATAATTTGGTTCAAGCTTTTTCTGTTGGCACTCGACAGAATCTTACACCAATATATAAAGATGATATGTTGACAAGAATTTGTAACACGTACAAGTATCGAACAGGTTTGCGGACGTCTGGGAAAGCAACAGGCAGCATATTTTGAAATAATATTTTGAACGGCTTATGGGAGTTTTAGTACTTTGCAAATAGTTAGTTCTTATATTTTATAAAGGAATTTTAGCTGTTAAGTATCGGTTATAGTAAGTATTGTATTACCGATCTTTCTATCGTTTACTTGCATCACATTTTTGTTTACAAACACATTTCAACAAGCCTCGCTGCTTCTCTGTTTGGCTTGGGTAGTGAAAATATTATATTGTCGTATTGTGTTGTAACACGAAATTACATAGGTATAGGCGGAAACTTTTATTATGAGAATACACCTGGAAACATCACTAACGAAGCTGAGGGGATTCGAACCCACGACCCATTGGTTTGAAAACTAACACCTTAACCATTGGACCATCAAGTCCAATAATTAAGTTGAGAAATTTTCAAGTCAATCTCATGTTCTCTCCTCCACTCAGTGGACACGGATAAATTAACTTGATATAATTATGTATTGTGTTTCGGGTGCCAGAGATATATAAGCACTTATAAACTTATCAGTGTACGAGTATTTTGTAATTAGTGTCTTGATAAGAGGAATTTGTTGTGGGACTCAGAAAGTCCAAATGTGAATCTTCAGGCCAAAGTAAAGAAAAAGTATTAAGTGTCTAGTTATAATGAAACCTCTACATGCGCTTAAGGCAGTTCAGGAGAACTACCGCCTGATTGGGGGCTTATCGAGTAGATAGTTTTTACAAACATTCTGGTTCTTAAACGCTGATACATCAGCTAGTTTGGACGTACTGTTTGCTGTTTAAAATATTCCTTTAAAAAGTACAATATCCCATATATAAAAAGGAAATATGCATTCTATTGTAAATACAATGCTAACGCTTCAGTAGTAACCAATATACATTAGGACTAAAAGTGTACAAGCAGAATATATTAAAAAATTACAATGTTCGCAACATGATATTGATGTAACAGCTATCAAACTATCAATGAGTAACGCAGACAAGGATAATAATCAGAGTGAGATTAATAAGGGAGATTGGACTAAAATCGTACTTTTTAAATGTCATAGACGTTGACTATTATCTAGAAACTTTAGAATAGGAAGTTTGGGTTATCACAACAAAAAAGTAACACATTGTACTATGATCATTGAGCTCCTTCAAACTTGAAAAAGGACGATGAGAAAAAATGGATTTGGCCTTCAGGTTACAGAAATGACCGGGCGACCCTGTCACTTTACACACAATATGTTACCCTCGCGTTACCCCTTTTGACCCAGCTCTAGCTACTCTAGAATTTCGCGTATTGTATATCTATCCTATTTATGTTACACTGCCATTTGTTAATGCCATCCAGTTTGTTTTGTGTCTTAAGTTTAGGCATCATTCTGCGTCTGTTGACTTGTTTAAGTACAGTCTAGATTCGCTTTCATTGTAGTATATTTTCATACGAGTGCAAGTAACTTGTTTACTAGCAATCTTATGACCACTGTTGACTTATTTTTAACAATTTTAGCTACTACTGGCACATAGCCATAGAATTGTAGCCCAATATCGTACTTATTGTGACTTGGTATATATAAGCGAGTTTCGCCAAGTTCCAGTTAGTTGAATACGCTGATTATCACCTGATATGTTACTTTGCTTGTGTACGATTCATCCGTTTTTCTTTGTCACTGTTGCTAGAACAAATTCGTGCTCCTGTCACTGACTGTAAACACAGTGTGTTCCATCGACTTAAGTCTGTGTAGAGCGTCCCTGCCGTTAGCCACTCCTTACATCCGCAATTACGATTACTGTACTCTTTCATTTACCATTTGAAACCTCGACCATCAGCATCGTATACGCTACCGAACACAGAAGTATGAGGCTACAAAATGTGTTTGTTTTGTCATTGTCCGAAGCTCTCGACTCCTTCCAACAATTATGCACCGCTGTTTATTTCTGCATCGGTAGAGACGCCTGTCAGAGGGAACTGTTTATTGCCGAGCCGCTGGAGAACTCTCAACGGATGACAAAAGATGAAAACTTTCCATGGTGAAGGACTTATCATCCGCTACCTCGTTCTCACTTCAATTTTGATAATTTCGGAAAAACTGCCTGGGACGTCGTAATAAAAATCACGGAGGGGGTACAATTACAGCGGAAAAAGTCAATGCGTAGTCTAGAATAACAGTGCAGAAGTTGGTGGAAATGACAAAACGAAAAGCCGCATAGCTTTGTCTATTTGTGACTCAAGCGTATTGAATAGTCTAAAGATCCCATGACTTTCCTTAAACTCAATCGAGAATTTATGTTAAGGCACTGCTTGATTCAAACGATTTTAGCCAATCTTAACCCACCACTAACTATTTTTCACATTTTAACAAGTTAACCACTACAATCACTGACTTGAAAGACTATTGAAAATGCAGGGAAACAACCAAGGTGTGTCACCAGGTATTATAAGTGTCATCTGATACAGGAGCTGGCAAATAAGATGCAAGATATGTATGTAGCGCTGACATCTTCAAGTCAAAAGGGTGTGTAAGTCAAAAGAAGTGGGAGCTCCTAGTTTACAAAACAAGGGGGTAACTAAAGCATTGCAACGAAGATACCTATCGCTTCTAGAAAGATGCCTCTAGAATAATCTTACTTCTAGCCGAAAAATAAGATCCTGGTGTTTTGGATATCTTGACGGCGCTTGTGTCACAAACAAAGTACACTAATAAAAAGAAAACGGCTACCCAGAAAATGTCATCAACTTTGTCATTTCTAATCAAATTGCCAAGTTTTCGTCTGACCCAAAATATGGTCCTATGAAGTGCCCAGTATATTTGCGACTACCGTGGATTTGAAATGTTTCCTTGAGTTTTGACAAAAGAGTAAAGACGGCCGTGACCAACAGTTTCCCCACGGTACAATCGCGTGTTGTTTATTCTACCCAAAATCTGCTGCCTGTTGCCCAAAAAGACGTACTACCTGTCACACATAAAAGTTGATCGCCACTAATGAAAAGAAAACAAGTTATTGCAACAAGAGAAAGGACTCAGCAAGGGTGGAATGACTAAATCATAAGTAGGGGTGCTAGAATATAAGCTAAGGTTTAGTGGGCTTTGAAAATGCAGTTGATAATTAGAAACGATTTTGGAGCTTTTGCCACTCTAATTTGACTGAAGGACGGCTTTCCTATTTATATTCTTCTTTCAGTGTTTCTTTTGTTTACTTTGTCAGAAAAATTATTTGCCAAAAGAGTGAAAGGGGTCACTCCTCCAGCCTCCGCTCCCCCACCCCGAAGTGGCGCCGTCGCTGCCCTGTTTTGACCAGAGTACGATTCTACTGATGAGTGGTTTAGAAAGGAAAGAGTCCTGAGTAAAACCATGTTACAGGTATTGTCACATTTCTCGTTCAGCTACTATACCGTCCCAAGAAGCCTAAAATCCAAATCCTCTTTTTATTTCATATCGTTTAGATTTATGTTCAAGAACCACTAAAAAAAGTTAATTCCAAACTGCGGCGGTGGAAAGAAATGGCCTTATTTACAAATGAATTTCATAACTTCATTGGCTTGTGAAATTAATATCACAGTTGCTTTGTCTCAGCAGCAGGTACATCTTCAAGTTAAACAGTTTGTCGGCTGCCATTTTGATCAAGTGTTGTGACAGCCACAAAAAAACTCGCTTGTTGAGGTCTGAGAATAAGGCAGCGAAAAGGTGTCCAGGCTTTCACAGAACTTTAGTGATATTAATTAAGAGCCACTAAACAAAGATCTTGCGCTGTCATCTTTAAGCACTCACATTCAATTGATGTCTTGCTTTCATGTGCCGTTTCTACACTGTGGTATCAACGAAGAAAATGTTGTAAACAAGATCACAAGGAAGCATCTTGACTCTTAATTTATGTAACCTCCGCAGAATCTTGTGAGTCTTGTAGACCTTAACAAGGAAGTTGTTTGGATTTTCAACGTAGGATAGCTATTATCCAAGCTCCCTATTTATTCTGGACTCTCCAATTTTACCTTTTAACAATCACTTCTTGTTCATTCCGGGCTACCCTTCTGTCCAGAACTCAACGGTAGATCCCTTTGGAATAGGTCTTGCTACTTTCCAGTTTCGGCCGTCTCCAGACGAACGTCTGGTCCAATAAAAGCGTTGGGTGCAAGCTGAAAGTACGACTATTTAACGCTTTAATACTCAATCGCATAACAGCATTTTCTTTCTTCTATCACGAATACGCAAGCACGTTTTTAAACCTTTGATTTAGTATTTAAGAATTGTCTATGTTATTATATTTATGTTGGCGTAATGACCTTAGAAAGTGCCGACCGAAAAGCTTTGATTAATAAAAACTTGCCGTCAATTTTAAGTTCTGTACCACTAAGAATATGTTCGACTGAAATTACTCCAAGAAAGATACCTCCAGCCACAACCTCATCCTTAACTTGAATCCTATACCTGATTAAAATCCTAACCATAACTAAGCAGCCATGCAGCCAGTTGAATTTTGTTGGGGGGGGGGGGGGGGGAAATTCAAAACAAAACCCCTTCCCCCCCCCCCCCCTTCCCCACCCCCCCCCCCCATGTTTTCTTGCCTGGGGAATTTTTAATTTTTTTACCCTTCTCTGCACCCTTCTCCCCAAGGTGCCGTTACTGTGTTAGAGAATGTTACTCTAAGAACGACACCCTTCTCTACATCCCCTTCTCTCTTCGGTGCCGTTACTTTGTTAGAGGATGAGACTCTAAGAACGACACCCTTCTTTACGCCCCCTTCTCCTCAAGGTGTCGTTACTTTGTTAGAGGATGAGACTCTAAGAACGACACCCTTCTTTACGCCCCCTTCTCCTCAAGGTGTCGTTACTGTGTTAGAGAATGATACTCTAAGAACGACACCTTTTGGAGAGCAATACCTTTTGTGACGTCACAAAAGAATTCCTTGCCGCAAATATCATGGCGCAGAAACGGCAACTGCATATTTGCCGCAGAATCGGTGGCGCAGAAACGGCAACTGTTCTTCTACTTCTATAAGTAGTGTGAGTTAAAACTTAGTAAGAATATAAATTCTTGGATTCCGCCTTTAAAGTGTTTTGATGGACCAACTGCTGAAAGATGTCGGTGGATATCATAAAATTTCAAACTAGACGGAGAGCAAAGTCATTAAAGATGACTTCAACTAAATGGGGACGTAGGACGGAATGAAAATAGAAATATTTTATAGAGTAGGGACTTTAACTCGGGGTTTACTTGATTCATTTAGGAAAAGGCCTACCACAGAGTGAAGAGACTGTATCATAGCTATGAAGCAAGCACGCTTGCAGCAAGGCAATTTAATGGATTCATGTGGTACCATGCCAGAGTGCTCAAACAATGCACAGTGAGCATTGTATAATGCAAACGGCAATGGTACTGTCTGAAACAGAGAGTGCTCGACTAAACTTGCGTGTATATGTATATTCTCAGTAGACACATTGCAATTACATATAGTTCTCAAAGAGTGGAGCCTTACCACAATAGCTTGCAATTTAAGGGCGCTGACCGGATTCGAACTCTGTGTGTGTGTGTGTATGTATGTGTAATGTAATAATTAACTCTAGAAATGCAGTGCTCCATATATAGGAATATATATATATATATATGTATATATATATATGTATATATATGTATATATATATGTATATATACATTTACCGTAATTATTCGATTAACCGCACGGTACACTTATTGAATTTTTCTAATTTTTAGGGGTGCGCTTAATTTGGGGGTGCGCTTTATCGAGGGAGTACGCTTATCGCAAATTTTAAAGACACGATTCTTCATCTAAATTGTATCAAAACAGATAGCTCACCAGAGAAAAGTCGGGAAAGCAGTGTTTAACAAATGAAACAAAAAAAACTATATGAAACTAGATGTCAACATCATCATGATCTAGTATTTCATCTGAGTTACCGTCACGATCAAGAAGCATTATATGGGGTGCGCTTAATCGAGGGGGTGCGCTTATTACAAAATTTTGCTCGGAAAGGGGGGGAGTATCTTTTCCAATTGGTAATAATGGCTTGTTGAATTACCGAGCCCCATTTGGTACCACAAATGCTGTAAAAGTGTGGAAGCCAAATTCCAAGGCTTAAATAATACCTGAATACCCTTTAAGAAATTTTTATTGTTATTTTGATCTTCGTTTGTTTACTGGCACGGGTATTTTAACGATAGATTCGAAGTAACTTGTAACTAGTATAGCATGCAGGAATTTTGCAGTGGGAATTTTTAATGTATTGTAGGTTTAAACAGTTTTAACGGTTTTATCGAAGACTTTTGTAGCAATGTATTGTATATAGTGCCTGTAAATATTTCTATAGTTTTTATTTTCCATAAATTATATTAATCAAATTTTTTCTGCCTGCTTTTCTTGTGCCGGACGTTCGCCTCGTATTTATCGCCGGCCTGTTTTTCTGCATCTTCCTATTTCTTATTCTCATTTTATTGCCCTTTTATATTCTACTTCTTTTTTGTGTCCCTTTCTCTCTTTTCTCTTGTGTTTCGTAATCTTCTACTAATTTCTCTTGTTTTTTCACTTATTTCTCCTACATTCTCAATGGTTGACTGTCAAGGTGATATACTATCTTTTCCTTCAGTCGCCCTTTTTTCTCTCTTTCTCCGCTTTCGCCATTGCGCTCATCTGTGTCCTTGTCTTGTCCAGTCATCGTCGTTCTTAGATTTAACTTCATGTGTCCTATCAGCTTTTTCCCACGTTATCTCAAGTTCGTCGACATTTCGTATTTGTTATGTGACTCGAACTTATGTTATTTAGTTCCTCCAAGATTACTCTTTACTGGGTTAGTCGTAGTCTTTCTGATAGTGGAATTAAACAAGTCAGACTAAGTAAAATATACAGACCGTAATATTTAGTTAATGATGTGAATTGTTTCTGTTTGCAGCTTAAAAGGATATTCATGCTTATACCAAGAACTGGTAACGTGAAAAACAGGATTCCTAGCCTTAATTTCCAGAACCCAAAGCCTTCCAAGAAATTTTATGGAGACTTTGTCTATATCTTTGCAAGCCGACAGAGAAGATAAATGAACTATTTTCTCGGCGCTCGTATCATTTCACGATACTTCCTTCTTAATATATTAACATCAATTTAAAATGTAAACGAAAGAGAACATAGTGGCGCTTTGTTTTACGCTGCGTTAGGGTTGTGAGGGAGAAATGGCTCTAGATAAGTACGTGTTATTATATTGTGGAATTACACAACGCTGTAAACTATAGTTCGATGTAAGTTATGGTTCAATGTTTCTCCCCAACAAATTGGTTATTGGGAAGTTGCGCTTTCCATTTCCTAAATCAGCTTTCTCTATAAAACTTAATTAATACGCAACCATTGAAAGGCGCAAATTTCAGTTTTCAAGAGCTATGAATTTATTTTTTATTTAGCAGTGCAGGACTTCCCATAGAGCTAGAACTATGTTATCAGAATGGATTTTCTCCAACCCAAACTTTTATCATTTGAATAATTGTGGTAGGAATTTGCGTTTAAGATGCAGTGGAAGTAAATATTTGGTTTTACGAGTTTTATGCCTTTATGTTAATATCAAAAGGTCTGTATCATTGTAAAGGGCTCCTGTAATGTATTTAATGCCAAAGCCCAAGGTATTTTCTGCTGACTGATGCTTGGTTCTTATTGTGTGCTAATGGAAGCGTGTGTTAATTAACGCATGCGTTAATTTCACTATACTTCAATTAAACTTTGGTTAGAATAGTTACTCGAATGCGATGCTCATTTAATACCCGGCTATGTCTTTGATGGGAAGTAAGTGACTCTCCAAGAATGAGATGTTATCAATCCACTCATTACACCTCCCTTGTTTTTTAAACTCTTCCAGAAAAATAAGAAAGTCTAAGCAGTATGAATCATTGAGGCACCCCATATCTGCAAACGAATGAAGTACAAGAAGCTATCCTGCATCATATGAACTGGAAGCATAACCATCAGCGGACGATCTAGTTTTGCTGAGAACTTTTAAGTAAAAATGTGCACAAAATATTTTTCTTGACCTTACCCCTATATGTTTTCATGGTTGTTACACCACCTTGAACGCACCGCCAGAAAACCAGATTCATTAATGCCTCTGAAAAGCTCTCTGGCCCCGTAAGCGGGTCCTTATAGATATTTTCAATGTGTTGATTTTTTAATAAGATCGAGCAGCTGTTGGTCTCTTTGATAAAATTAATGAATGGAAATCAATCGGTTTTAAATCACGGACAGAAAATCTTGGTAATTGTTGATGGAATTGTGTTCCAGATCGTAGATTGACTCGAAGCGGCAAATAGCTAGGACCTTAATACACAATGGAAACCGAGCGTAAATGAGCACTTTCTTGCAAATGTACGTGGCAGGTGTAACCACTTGTATTTTGCCAAAATTGAGTACAGCAATCTCTAATAACAATATGGGACTTGTTGCTGCTTATGGTTCTTTATGTTGTTGTGGTTGTACGGTGTCTCGTTTAGATCCGTAAGAGATTTCGCGTGACCTTTATCAAATTGGCATTGACCTCTGATATCTGAAAGGACTGAATCACGTAGCTTACCATATTTTAAAAGTATCATTTCGTTTTTAACCCGTTGTCGCCCAGTTGGGAAAAACTATGCAAGACATACGTAAATCTTATCGTCATTAGGTCATCTTAATCAAGTTCATCGTTATCATCATCATCATCATCATCATCATCATCATCATCATCATCACATAATCAACAACATTATCATTATTATCAACCTCAATAATACCACCATAATCGCCACCATTAACATTATCACCATAATCATCATCATCATCATCGTCGTTATCATCGTTGTCTTGATTGTTATCATCAAAAACATCAGCAGCAGCATCACCATTATCATCATGATCGCCACCATTATCACAATCATCATTTCATCGTTATCATCACCATTATCATCATCATCATCATTATCATCATTGTCATGATCATTATTGTCTTAAATCCACCTCATTATAGTGGCAGGTATGTTCTAACATCTAAATTGGTCTACTGTATCTTCTTTACATTTCATATGTTCTTTCATGGACTCTCTCCTCTTTTCATGGATCTTTCTTTTCTTCTTCCTGCTTGTAACTGTTGCATGCTTCATTGTAGCTAGTAAAAAGAAAGATTTTCACACGACCTAACTAACGCGCTTCATGACGCACTAGTACGCCGCAGCAAAGTCATTGTAAGCGACAGCTTTAACTGCAATTAGGTAATCAAAAAAGCCAGGCTTGGTTCATTTTCTTTCTGTTTGTGTTGGTTTTTGCTCATTATGCAGAAAGTAGACGAAGATTCGTGAAAATTAGCGGATCTGTACCATGTACTTTACAAGTGTTCTTTTCCATAAGAACTCAGTCATTAAAACGGCATAAGAGCAGGTAGGCTTATACCAAGAGCAGGTAGGCTTATGCTGAACTAATACTAAATACTGTAGCTTGCAGTGATGCAAATGCTACAGTAAGTAGATGATGTCATGAGAGGTTACCCATCAAAACAGGAACCGCTCCAAGCGCTCATTGTAACACTTCCTGGTGTCCTTACAAAATGCTAACATGAAAGGCAAAATCCTCTAAAATCACTACAAAAAGTAGCAAATAATAAAAGAAATCTACCAAAACTGGAAAATATAATGAAATTGCAAATGGTTTAAAGTGTCTATAAAAGTAACTTAGGAATCTCTAAACCGATGTCTTTATCACTCTTTACTTCTTGATTGTATTTCTCCACCTCAGTTCTGTTAGGTTCTCAAAGATAAGCTTTGGCGTATTCGAGGAAACCGTTGTGAATTGATGAAGAACGTATTTTGCGGATTCTCAACAACAAATACTTGATTCTCCCTCGACTTTGCAAGAAAATTTGTTGCCAGGATAGAATAGTTCTTATCTTAGACATTCCAAGATGTTTTAACTTGACGTCATGTAATTAGGCAATTGCCACATGGGATGGCTTAGGCATGTTACTTCATGTAACTTTCGGTAGGCTGGATATGAATAGGAAAGCTTAGTCGAGGTACTGATCTATCTGCCAGATGGAAATGGTATAGAGATGCCATTCTTGAAGTTTGTCCTTTTACTGGCTTTCGATGATTTTATTATTTCCAATTTGGATGTAGATAGTGTACTTTGGAACTGGAATATTAAAATTAAGGCTTTATCTCGTTTAGTATTAATAAGATACGAAAATGTATTAAGGCTTTTTGCAAATATCTAAGGAAATTTTCAACCTAGAACGTTGCGATTGTTCTTAAATACTTCTTTTGTTTTTAAAGTCTGTCAGAAAAAAGGGCTTGAACACTATAAATCATCGAGGCACCCCATATCTGCAAACAAGTTAAATACAAGAATTCTCCTGTACCATATAAACTGTAAGAGTGACGTCCTAGTTTTTGAAAGCCACAGCGTACTACAGATGCTTTATGAAGTTATCAGGGCCCTTACCGAACACGCTTGATGTCGTAGGAGAGTAGCAAGAACTGTCATGTAAATTATGTCAATTGTGAAATCTAAAAAAGGAAAAATGTAAAAAAGCCTCTAAGGATCCCTGCGTCCTGTTCGTACTCTATCTTTTAATTTTCAATAATTTGTATAAACTTCAGTTACAAAAGTTAGGAATATTTAATGTCCATAGATATATACACCAAGATGGGGCGGCACCACCAAGTCAAATGTCGGGGCTGAGAAATGACCAAATCTTTCATTTTTTATTCCATTCTATCTTAGTAGAGCAGTTTTCCATTAGACAAGCTTCCCCTCTTTTAGGTCTTGTTTTAGTCTTTCTTTCATTTTGTTTGCTAGAGACTAACATAACTTGTTAAAAAAGAAGAGGGCTAGAGCTGCAGCTCTTCTCTGGCCCCTACACTGACACAAATCTGTCAGTTTACAAAGACTGCCAGAAAGGCTGGCCTACCTACAGCCGTAAAAGTGCTATGAAAGTGTATTTATTAAACAAAATTATTAAGCAATTGATCCTCGATAGAATGCGCACAATGTACGTAAAGCAATCTCTGAGCCAAAGGACCGATCACACCTCCAACGATAGCGATAACGGTAACGATAACTTGTTTTCTGAGCCGTTACACCACCAACGATGTATATCATTGGCCGAAGCCTTTGCAGTTACAAATTATTATGACAGAAAGTGAAATTTCCACCAGCAATGATGAAGATACCTTGTCGCCTTTTTTGCTTAGCTACTTAATAAGGAATAATGACGCCGTGATAGGGTTTATCTTATAAGTCTCTTGAAAACAAGTTTTCTAGCTTTTTAAAAATTACTGAACGGGAATCCTGTCAGAAAGGCATGCACAGAAGAAAATACCATGTTTGCAGACGTTGACAATATACAGGAAGCGCTGCTCGTGATTTTGAATAAACTTACAATAATAGCTCTGATCACGATGTTATATGAGAGTAAAAGTTAATTTCAAGACCAAGAAAATGACCTATGCTTTTGCAGTAACTGACTTGATGACCTCATTTACATAGCTGCACAAGCAAAGCCTGCTTTGTTAGGGCAGCAATGTATTACAAAACTGCTATTGCCAAAACTATAGAGACAGAAAGAACTGACAACTTATCACGAAACTGCTAGCCAATTGCCTCACAAATATCCCCTTGCTTCTCTGAGTGTGTATTATATTATTATTATATTTGAGTATATCTGAGTGTGTATTATATTATTATTATATTTGTCATAAAGAAGTTGATTCATTTCTACAATCATGATCTACTCTTCATTTCGTTCTCCTTTTTAAACTCATCTCTGCAGTTTTCGAGTTTTATAAGTGTTCTTTTCTGGCTTTGTGGTTTTGTCATCGGAGTATCGTCAGCAAAATCTCTCGAGGACCAAACAAAACGATAGAGGTCATTATCGTTCAGGAGTATTGTTGCTGTTATCATTTGATGTGTGACCTTCATCAATTGAATCAGGGCCAACGATTTTTTATAGTTATCGTTATCGGTATTGTTGCCAATGTGATAGGGCCTTAACTTCTTAGCGCCTTATTTCTACCTTCCTGATGCCCTATTGCCTCAGCCTTTCGTTCCAGCCAGGTGTGACGCCCGTTGGCCTCTCCTTGGAAAAATTTGAGCCGACACCCATGGCTCAAAGTTAAGAAATAACAACCCCGAAGTCAAAAATGTGTTAATGATGAATAAAATTTGTGTTGCAGTATCGACGTGTTATATTATGTAGAGTTTCAGTACAAAACTCTTAGACGTTGAACGTTTCAGGTATTATACTGCATTCCCTCTTTCACAAAGTGTGTGTCGCCCTGTTGAATTCGTCGAGGTCACGTCTCTTGAATCCCTGTGTTCTAGGGGCTCGAAATACGACGACGACGTTTTAGTAAAACACGGAATGGTTTAGCACAAGCTACCTTGATGAAAATACGGCAGCATGGTTTAATTGTGGAAAAGGGACTTAACAGATTTAAGAATGTCCTCGACTAAGAAGTTATATGACATTAACATCAGGTAAGAGTAGACCATACATAGTCAGATGGTTAGGGAAACAGGGGTATATAATGGAACTTAGAAGTTCTATAAAGATATGGAAATACAGAATACGTGGTTGCACTTGAAAAAAATCACCGTATTTTTGACATTATGCTGCTTTGCAGTGTAAAGGGCCCGAAAATCTACAGAGGGGCAACAAGTGAAATGTCTGTTCAGGATTACTCAAGTGAATAGGGATTATCTGGGATTATAAAGGATTGAAGTTTTTTAGTTTCCCTTAGAAATACCTGGGACTACTCTGGACTAATTGACATTTATTGGGATAGCTGGAATTTTATTGCCGTGACAAAAGTTTGCTTTATCATTTTCAGAGTTTTGCAGATTACGTTAAGATTAAGTATTATCTTGAGATTATATTGTGATTACTCTTGAGTGCCTAATAGACAGGGGGTGGAATAAACGGGGGGGTTGGAAAAATCCCCAAAACTTAATAAACGGGGGTTGGAATAGACGGGGGGTGGAAATGCCCAAAAGGGAAGTCCAAAAGCAATGTTTAGAATCAACTGCTACTCCATAAACGTAAGGTAATACAACAAAACCAATAGCCAGTTATTCGAAGTCATGGCAGTCTCCTATATACCTTCCAAGATTTTTTAAATGTTCCCCTCGTCCTCCTGCTCAATGACAGTATTATTCCTAACATGTGTAATGTGCGCCTTCACACTTCTTTGCGCCTCTTTAAGGCCACTGTCATCTTTTAATGTGTGATTTTCATACTTTAACAAAGACATTTTCTACTTGCCCGCCAAAGTACCTCCTCAAAAAGTTGTCATGGGTGGGAGATTACGCAAAAATTAATAGGCGGGGGGTTGGAATAAGAATGTCCTGGGTGGGAAAAAGTTTTTGAAAAATTAATTAGCGGGGGGGGGGACGTCTACTAGGCACCTAAGAGTATGGAGATTATGAACATGATCAGAGCCTATGAAATAATTTTACAGATTGCCAAACAATAACTGGATAACTATGGGGTTATTTTCTGATTAATGGGAGAACTACAACTACAGGGAATTATTTTCTGGTTGTTTGTTTGTTTGTTCGATTATTATTTGTTTTTTACTTTTTGTGAATTCTTTTCCAACTTTCCCCCTTTTTTATGCTTCCATTGGTGCGTGATGGTGATTGGCGTCCGCAAGGGTGGATGCGTAGGGCAAAACCATCGTGAATGACCAAAATTTGTCATTTTTGCCAATATTGATATTTGTAAGCGCTTTTCAGCAGATTCGATCCTTTGACACCCCTGCAGACAACGATGGTGATGGTCATAATTCTTAGGTACAGTTAAAGACACTTAATTTTAGGCCCAAGTTAAACGGGGCACCAGAGGGGCCATGCCCCCTCTACAATATTATTAAAGAACTTTTCCAGTAAGATTTTCTTGATTATCTATGTGCAATTGGTTGGTTATGTTAAGCCAATCTTTCAATATAAATGTTCCCGTACACTACCATAAGTGGCCACAATAATAGTAATTGATATTTATTTGTAGTTTTTTACATTCCGTGAACTAATTATATCCACAATGATTAATGATGGACGTGGATGACTACGGACTTGGCTTATCTTTTGTCCTTGCTAGCACCGTAGGCAAGATACATATTGATTTACCGTATTATGAGGGCTGAGTAATGTATGAGGATGGTAACCAGTGAGCTGTCATATATTTGGAATACACTGAACGTAACAGGTTATTTCCTAGAGTTTTGTCGGCTCTGACCACTGATCTCAAAAAGACTTTTTTTGAGATCAGTGGCTCTGACGCACAAGTTCCGCATTACCGAACGATGACATCATTTGTATTGTTCCGTAAAATACCCACCACAACATCATCACACAGGGACGACCTGGGTAAAGTAACGGCTGAGACAAATGGCGGATGTTACCTTGTAGATATTGGATGCGAAATTAACCTTCTTGGGATATTACTTTCGATACATGAGCGAAACTAACCATTTGATAGTTTGAGTATATTCTTATTATCGTAATAAACTATATTGCGTTGAAGGAAATAAATCTGCATTACGGGATTGTTTTTTGTTATGTTGGACGTTGCAAGTATTCAGGCATGATCATCTTGTCGATGAGGTTTTTCGGAAATTTGGGAAACTGAAGAAGGAAGGTCGAAGTCAGCAAGTTCGTTCTGAAAGTGAGTATTATGTATTTATGATTACTAAGTTGACCTGAATTTATTTGCTTATTCAGCCAAATGAACGATTACTGCTTAGGACGTATCATATCTTTGGATCCGATCCAAACTGGCATGGATCGAAAATGAGACGAAAAAGCTACCACTACGAGGTGAATTTGACGTGGTTCCTACTTAAGTCCTACTTTCGTTCTTGCATTGATACATTAATAAAAATCTCCTGTCGTCTATACAGTATTTTACCGTCGGACTTTACCACAGTTTGTATTACAGTGCAGAGAACCAATGATTTACAGATTGAATTAGTGTGCAGAGTTCTGGATTCAAATGGATCCAATCCCCTTTCTTGAGTGTATCTTGATTCCGTACCAGTTTTAATCCATACTCGCGTGAACAGGATCTAAACTTGCTGTCTACGTTACAACAGATACACTTAACAGCTCAAGAGAATAAAATGCGAGTAGGTATACTTTATTATTGCTAATCCTCTCTTTGTACGAGTTAAAATGATCAATCAATAGCAATCATTTGAGTCGTCTAGAGACTCTTGCGTTAAATTGTTAAAATTACCTCTTATTCTCTCCTTATACGAATATTTGTGGGAGGGCGGGGACTCTATAAGTTTGTTGGGACGAGGGCCGTTATTAGAGGAGAAAAACATTATCGTAAACAGTTTTTTGTCGGAGGGTGTAATTAATTAAAATCGAGATTTCCCCAAAGATCAGAGACTTACTCCTCACAAAATTAGGTAGGAACGAATGATAAACTTAAATCCCTATCTGTCATACACATATTGCGAGTTTTTATGTCCAACCTCTTCCGAAACGCAATTTAATCGATTATCACCACTACGTATTATCAAGAAGGCGTAAATACGAGTGTTAACTATGACTACAACGACCGGCAACCCATGGCGTCCTCCAGGGTCAGTTTCCCCCATCTGTCACCTGGTCCCCCATATGGATTTCTCGTCCATCTCACTTGAAGGAAATTCCAGTAAATCCACATTTCAGTAAAACTCGGAACGAACTACATTGTGCTATGCCGAACATTCAACATAAAAAAATCGTCATGTTATGGCGGTTGTTGTAAGACATGAAATTTGGAGCAGTCACGCTATGTGGTGATGATTAACCAAATTACAACATATTATACAAACAGTATGGTCCTTAATCGTCTCTTTTTAAGTGTATACAATGAGGAAAGATTTACGCTCTTCATTTTGCAGAACTATCCATAGAAATACAGAGTTATGAAAGACTGCGCACGTATTGTCCCGTTTTAAAACACAGAATGTTATACATTTGTTACAGCTTTGAGACACAAAAGTGCCCAAGATAATGCATTAGTACTTCAAATTTGCCACACATTAGCAAGAACAATCAGGCATAAAATAAGAAAATAAAGTTAAGATCTATGACTGGAGCTAAACTGAGTAAGAACAACGCTAATGCAGAAATCTAGGCTTTTGTATAAACTGCCCTCTGCATACGAGATCCATTACAATCACTTTGTTTGCAATGGTCTAGTCCCTCCTACTTCATTCTTATTCATTCTTATTTTGCAATGAACACATGTGACTTATCTCTAAACACAAGCTCAAAGATCTCGCGTTAAAGTAACGGAAAACAAAGCAATTCTTTTGCGATACACAACGTCCTATGGCACATCAGTAACATTCTTGAGAACAGCAGAAATTCTCGATAACGGAAACAATTACATGGATATCTTGTGTCATGGTTTAACGCTTTCTATTCTTCCTCAATAAAGTAAGAACTCTTTGATTATACAATAGATAGACAGAAATGATTACGACTCTAATGACCAACATTTCGTCGATGAGAACTGCCTAAAAATAATCCTTACTCCAAGAAAACAAAATTTAACCCTTACTGAGTGCTACATCAATCTGATACAAACCATAGAGACGTATCACCTTTCCAAAAAGTAAGATAACCTTAGGTAACCAATGGACTCCTGTGATACGAACACTAGATTCATTAACTTTCCGTCTTCAAGAACTAAACAACTTACACAGTGTATGCAGATGACAACGGTTAAGTCGACTTCTTTCCAAGGCAATGAACGGTCAGCATAAACATGACGGTGAAATCTGCCACTGCATGTTGAAACCGCATTACCACGTTAAGTCACCACTGATACGTATGTTGTTGCACTAGTACTTGCATTCACAAGGTATGACTTGATTTCATGTATCTAAACATATCTAAAGATAGACTCTACTTACCGTCTGCCCATAAGTAAAAACCTCACGTCGAGGGAGCTAGTACTCTCATAGAATGCCAACAGATAAGCTGCCTCACGTTTTAATGAGTTCGCAAAAGTCACCACAACTCTGAGGTGTCAATGACCTTTTTCTCTCTTTCTCGGTCTGCTACACAGGAAGCATTCTGTGGAGCTGTATTCAATTTGTAACTCCCATCTTTCTTTATGATCAATAACAAGCACCGTGTCGCAAAAGTAAACTGCATATGTGTTTTCAAAGGAACTGTATTCAGCTACAGTATGTGATGACTAATGGTGACAAAGATTTCCGGTATGTCTAATAATACTTCACAGCTTTGGAATAGGCCGTTAATTAAAGCAATCTCAGATTGATTTCATAACATTGCCCTCCAAGGCGAGTCATGAACAAGTTCAACCGTGACGTCAAGGAGACAGATACTGCACAGGCTTTTCAAATCATTACAATCTCCGTTTGTAAGACTGGTAGCTGAAAATAGACAATTCCTACATACTGATAATTCTCTGCAACTATCAATACGGTAATAACTTCTAACTTTTCTTACTTTATAAGAATTTTTTGACATACGGCGGACAACTCTTAAGTTGGTATTCATATCCGTTGCGTTCCACATAAGATTTATTCTCAAGATGTCTATTATCCAAATGTGTATCCCTCTGGATACGTACTTCTTAATTGTGGCCTCTCGACATTATCGATGCCCTGTCAATAACAGCTTGAGCGTCCGAGAAGAAAGTAGATGACGAAGATCCTGATGATAATGGAGATTATGGTGACGATATGAACGATTGTGACGACGGCGACGGCCACGATGATGATGATCCTGGTCATGATAAATGATGACGATGGTAATGGTTATGATGAAGAGCACGACGACGACGACGACGATGACGATGACGATGACGATGACGATGACGATGACGATGACGATGACGATAGTTTAGTTTCAGCGTTCTTTTTACACTATGCATCATTCGAAATAGATTTGTTTTCTGTTACAGTATGTAACTTCTATATTGGCACGAATAGAAATGAAACAAATCGACCAACTGCAACCACATGTTCCCACAAAACTTAGGAACAACATTTTACGAAAAGCACCATAACTTTTAAAAGTGACGACAAAAAGATTTCTTTTCTTTCATGTAAATAAATGGAAGCCTCCCTCAGTTACTCGTTCACCCTTGAAAACTACTAGTAGTTTGTGTTGCCTGGCCATGAGATAACTGTACAATTATGATTTTACAGGCTACTTTTCCATATGCGTCTTAAGGCCATTACCGCACTGACAAAACTCGATTATTGGGTATTTGGATCACCCTAACAAAGCTCCAAACCTCAGTGTATCAGACGTTTAGGTAAGCATAGAAGAATTATAATCCTCTAAACCAGTGGCAAGCAATCTTTCTCCTCCGGCGAAATCCCACTCCCGTATAAGAAATATTACTTGCGTACCCTTTAACGAATTTGACCGTTATATTAACTGCGTATGTGCGTATGATATGCAACTTTAAGTGTTTGATCAAGACCTATAAATACAAAAAGCAATTTTAGCGCTTCTGTTGCTTCCCTTTTGGCAATGATGGCCTAGATGATTTAACCTTATTATTTATTCGTTCTCATAATTAATAGGTTATGGGCTCCTCATAAACATTCCGCAGACTACTAGGGGGTCAGTGGACACCAGGTTGGGGACCACTGGCTTGAATAGCACCATAGTTGACTAAGAAAAGGCACGGCGCAATGCACTAGTATCACCTGCAATAAGTGGAATGTTTGAGAGACACAATAAAGTCAAATCGATACTACAAATGCCTCTTTTGTTCGATGATACCAGCCGTATAGCGGCGAAAAGTCACTACATCCCGATACCCCATTCAACTGATGATGCCATCTTCGAGGTGTAGTCAATACAATCTTTAGGAATTCAATTTAATAACTTAAGAAAGGCCTCGGTATCCTATACCACTTTGATTAAAGCAGTACGCTCTTGTATGATCTTGCCTGCAGACAACACTCAAAGCTGTTATGGAATATTATAGCACGAACATGTGTATTTAGTTACCATTAAAAGTAATCGATCAATGTTAATGATACTCTGATTGCCTGTTAAGCACATCCTGATTCTTTCAGAGAGAGGTGGCTTAATACGACAGTTTTTATTTTGTTATCGCAAACGAACTTGCCAAGGGCAGCCTTTTGAAGTATCGCTGTAACAGGAAATATATCACTCTTCCCTTAAACTGAGAATAATTCTCGCCAAGCAGTGTATAAAGATATTGATAGTCCAAATTGGCGTCTTTACTTTGTGTAACAGTAAGGCAGCTTTCATGGTTCGATATTCACGAGTTCAGATCCAACGCGTGTGCCAGGATTTGCTTGAACATGCAAACAAGTTAGAAATACTAACATTCAAACTCTTTTACTTTACAAAGAGAATTATGCTATCCAACAGTGTTCGAAATTTTGTTCAAAATAGAAACTTAAAAGCAACTTGTGGTTGAAATCGGGCCAAGAAAGTCATCGATAGTCTTTTATAGTCCTTGTTAGTTCGTTTGTTGTTGTTCCTGTGAAACAGAGGGTAACGTAATGATCTTCCGTTGTCATTGTCAATCGTTTAATAGTCTAGATACTAAGCAAAGGCGGCACCAGAGAGGGGGGCTAGACTCCCCATCTTTTGCAAAGTAATGTTTGACGTAGGCAAAGACAACATAGAAAACAAACACTGCATCGAAAAAGAAAGAGGGGGGCGGGGGATTGAGTGTAGCACCTTAAAAATTAATACTCAAAAGCTGAAAAAGCTTCCCCGTAAACGCAGTGGAATAAAAGAAACGAAACCTTAATGGCCCCGCCCAAACACACACGTAGGCCCTACACACTTTTGATTCTGTTGAGCCGCCCTGTCTAGATGGTACAATAATACACAATGTTAGCATATTGCGCAGGCAGTAGGATAAAGATATAAACTCAACCGTTATCAAAGGTAAACATATCGACTCCTTACCAGAGCAGGATTACAGAACGAATGATTCATAAAGCACCTGGTTACGCCTACTAATGCTCAAGTCATACCACGATCATATGATCTTTTAGTTCGAGGCTAATTACATGAAATAGAGGCTCTTGTCACACAAGCCCGACTCAGTGAGTGTGGCAAAAGGGTAGGTTGGATCTTTTGAAGCCCCTAACAGGTGGAGCCGAATTAAACAACGGGGCGCTTTTATGGCACAAGTGGTATTGCCCCACCTGAAAAGCCAATTCTCTTCAAATCTGAGCGGCTTTTCAACCAACTGGGAAGACAAACAATGTGTTCAAAAGATTCGACCGTTTGCTGACATTTTGTAATAGTAGTTTACTTGACGTATACTGGTTTTACAATTTAACGAAAACAGTTATGACCTCTATTATCATTTGTCAAGAAACTTTCCCTCTATTAAATATGCAATCCTAGAGCTGAAGCAAAGGCTGAAATTATAACTACCAGAGAAAATGAAATATGGTACCGACGTGATAGATATATCATTTTCTAATCCCTGCAACTCTCAAAGTGGCCTTTGACACAGAAGTTGGTCAAACGTCGATCCTTTCATGGTGAATTTGCATGACTAGTCTCTTAGATTACGTGTTGCTGGACGTCGTTGTCCACCGTAAAAGGATTGGAAACTAGAATGGCTATGTGCCGTGAAAACTAGAATGACACTGTCTTGGTCGAAGAGTAATAACCAGGCTGTTTAGGATATCGAAATAAAACATTTGTTGAGGGATGTTTCGCCATATTCCATTTTCGCCATCTTCATTACAGGGAATGAAGAACGTCCCTGACAATCAGAGTAGGTTAAATATGTAGGCCCTAGCAAATGAAAGGGAATTGGGTATTAAAGGTGATCAGTATGTACCCTGACAGTTCTTAATCATAACAACACGTTTCACGTTACTAACTTTGAGAACATGAGAGTCCCTGGCTAATTAAACACTGATTGTACTCTTTGATTTAAATCTTGAATCATAAGAGAATTGGGTTATTCCATCTGAAATCATAAAAAATTGAAGCAAATACTTACTTACTTATTTTGCTTTCTGATAGTTTGATCTGATTAATTAGATATCCAAAACCGGACAATTTCGGGCTGTACCTCTAAGACTGTTA
>JAAAKM020006971.1:1260794-1321110 GCA_010016025.2 Alatinidae sp. Z8VKAUB7J3 | reverse complement strand
ACCACGTCCGAATTATTCCCAATCAAAACATTAGTTAAAGATACCAAGGGTTAGTCATGGATATGATCTGTGTGCTGTCAAAGGAATCTTCTTTTTGGTTTCAAGATACCTTTCTGTTCTCATTAACCAAATAAACACTGCTTCAAGTAAAGCTGATATATGTTCAAGAAATTTGGAAATGCTGCGCTATAAACCTGCAAGTTTCTAGGAAAAGAGAAAGTTAAGAAAAGGGCTCGAGATATGGAGGCAATTATTTCTTCTTCCTAGCACTTCATGCCACCACTGTCAGACGGCTTACATATTTCTCCAAGATTGGTTGTCCTGGGTCATTTACATGCACCTACTGTCTCCTGTCCCCTCTGTCAGACTTCTCAACTTCTGTTTTAGATTGCCATTTAATAAATTTTCTTCTCTAGGTATCCACTATGTGGTTCTTTTGGCCCACCTGGTGTTGCACATTCTGGCGAGGTAACCTGCAGAGCCCCCCCTCATGCACATATACTAATCCCAAAATACTGATAGTTCCCCCTTAAGTCACGAATCGTGTATTCATACATCCTTTTTATACAGTGATAGTGCCAGGTCTTAGCATGGTTTTATAGATTTCTCTCCAGCTTACTGTTGTCAAATTTTTTTTTACAGTCATAGCTTATATTGGAGCACAATTTCGCAAGGGCGAATTGAGTAGCCAACTAAGAGTAAGTAACCTGCTTTACCCAAACTTTGATTACAATAAAAATCCAGATGGAGCGACAGTAAAGCAAAGGGATTGGTGATAGGAGATCAAACCGGGCTGTAATACTGCAACTTTTGGGCTAAGCTTCCATCTCTATACATATGAACAAATTGTCATTAGTCAAACAACTATTGTATACGGTTACCACAAACACAGGGTTAGGTCAGGGCTACAGCTTTTTGGTTGTAAATGGGATTGGGGAAGAGAGGTTACGAATCCTGAAAATATTAACCAGCCAGCCATCTCATGTATACAATAGGGCAATTTTTGTAAAGTATGACTCTCAATCTAAGAAACAAAGGTACTGTGTCGGGGGGCAGATTGCTCGTTGCATTTGTTCAAATTTTCGTCCACATCAATAGGCGTTTACTTCACGTGTAATTCAATGTTAGGTACCATACCTTACACCATGGGCAAATTTCATACATCTTCCACTACACCTCATATTACGTGTAAAATGGAATTACAATAGCCTTAAAAAATAAGAAAGTTCAGAAAACATCACTACAGTGGTTGTGATCGCCGCATACAAGCCAGAAGCTAGCCTTACTTCGCTAGGACGTCACAAATTCAAATTACCCTTGGCCCCGCACATCCTAAAACCACTCATCGATGAAACTTAGTTTCGTAATTTTAAGTAAAAAACGTATCGATCGACTATGACTCTACAAACGTTGGTTTCATTACCAAATGACACTGGCGTAAAAATAATCCTGTTTAAACCTCACCTGAGCATCTGATTCAATACAGTTCAATCAATATTGACAATATTGTCAGCTCTAAACATAAACTTAACTAATTAGCCCCTAACGATTCCGTGGCACTTTGTTAGTACTTCTGTCTACTTGTGTTAAATTAAGCGTTTGTTAAACACCAACCCACAACCTTCAAGGGCGTTGGAGAAGAAAAACTTTGATGCACTAAAGAAACGTTCTTAAATTAGGAGTTGCGGTGATGACATGTTGCGACCTGAGTCAACTAAACATCTTACCATCGGGGTGGCCAAAGTCTATTTGGTTGAGGAACTCGCAGAGCTAGCACCTGGTACCCTGGTTCAAATTCCGCTGGTCTCAAATTCTATTTTCTGTTATGATTTTAAATTTTTAAAGTCTTCCCAACCCTTAAAAACCTATTAGAAAAAAGGAGAACGGGCCACACTTGCCGAGGCAGAATTTTAAAATAGGCGAGGGATGTACAAAAAAGGCGGAACTGTTTGGTCCAATATATTTGTTAATTGGTGTATTTTACCAATGCCTTCTAGTCTTCAAATTACACCTTTGAAGAAGTGTATAATTTTCTGCACTAGCTCTTCAAGAAACGTTACGATTCATACCTTGTTTGAAAAAGGATTACTAGAGACAAAGATGCATTTATATTCTCCTATGCTGTCCTGCTAAATGTATTTTCAAGTTCGACATCCTATGTAGCACGTCACGGATTCCTTATCGCTATTTAGCAGGCAACGGCGAACAAAACCACGGCTAAAGTTTAAAATCTTCGAAAACAACATTTGAAGTCAAGTTTTAAATGCATCCTTACCACTGCGTACATCGTGCAGACAAAGACAGAGGGCAGTTTGCCAAGATTTACAGCTTTTGCGACAATGACATGAATAAAGTCTGGTCTCGATGTTTACAATAACATATTAATTCTACTACACAACTGCCAACTGTACTTAAAGTATTAAATAGTTTAGCACATTGCGTATTACTGCGACTGTGGCAGGTAGCTCCTAGGATACGTCCTCCTCCAGTCCTCGCCCCTAGGCCCCTGTTGAAACTTGACCCTACAGATCTAAGACCAAAAAGGTTATTTACCCTGGATTATCTACCCCTACCCCATTGCCTATTCATGGATACCCAGTTTTGCGGCTTCTGAAGGCTTGGAATATACGGGAATACGGGATCAACAGCATCGATTCGCACTGTATGTACTTCAAAGTGAAGACAGAGTGTAAATACTCATGATGCCGATCAACATGATTGCATAACATTGAAACCTGTACAAACGTGACTCATTGCAACGGATTCTTCTGTAGAGCACCTGTGTACCGTACCTATCGACAGGTCTTGTTTCATACAAAGCAACTGCGGACGCAATACGCATCAGAACAGCACGATATGTTTTTGATTGTTGCTGATGGTGAGTCACGCAAACATTTGTACCTTACATCATTTCGACGCGTGCACAAAAGCTGAATAAACAATATCAATAAACATATTTCTAAAGTTTGTCTCCTAGAAAGGAAAGTTTCAATTAGAGTGATTTAAAAAAAGAGGTATATATACTTAAAAGTCATCACCATTGGAAATTAAGAAGGTTTTCGCCCAAGGCTATTATATAAGGATTCCCTACATTTTAATCAAGCAAAACTCTTTGATCACTGTTATAAAATTGACTCTTGGTTTGTTTAACTAATTTACGCCATACAATCTATTTGTGATAAACTTCAAGAGAGGTAGATATATTAATAACATATCGCAGGTGTGTGAAATACAGTCCCAAGTATAATTATGAGAATATTACACTTCATGTTGCAAATAGGCATTTTCACGAAAGGCTCAGTAAATGTGCTCAATCGCAACAGCAATATTCTTTTCGTCTAGCGAAGCTGGCAAGTGAATTGGAAAGGATGAGCCGATCGCATCGATCATCAGAAAGGGAGAACAGCTCATCCATCTTAAAACTTGACTTCTGGTTGGCGAAGTGTAAAAAATGAACTAAAAACCCGAAGGTATTCTCAGGGAAATGTTCACGTGTGTGTTGAGGACCGTAAGATGATAATGATTATGATAATGAAGATGACGATGATGATGATGATGATGATGATGATGATGATGATGATGATGATGATGACGAGAATTACAATTACAACCTTTGAGGTTATGTGTTATTGACTATCACCCTTATCATAAAATTAAGGTTACTGTATCGGGTGTGGTTTATGGCATCACGTGTTTTTACCTGTTTGATCGTCAAGGCTAAAAAAAACGAAAGGTAGTGAAGCCAAATCCATTAGACATGAAATATAATAAACCCCTATTGATAAAGTTGGCAGGGATAGCATAAAAAAGGTTCAGAAGACCTTGTTTCCATAATGGTCCCTTTTAAAAACATGTTAATCTCAGATCTAGGTTAAAGAAACAATCAATCATATCAAAAAATACATTTATTATATTTGATTAGATCCATCATTCAGAGATACGAGAACAAATTCCGCATTTACTGAAGCTCATGAATGGTTAACATATCGATCGTTTTCAGTATAACCATAAGCCACTTGTGTAAACTCGTATTTGACGAACTGTAAAGGAATCTCCATCAGATATGACGATTACCCTACCATGTCATACGGAACAAGATAGTTTTAGTTATACAACCCTGCAGTAGACTAGGAATATTGTAATACCAAGTTATGCCCTAGTAGCGTTGGAGCTCGTTCACTTAACATACACTAATAAATTGATACTCCAGATGAAAACCGAATATGAATTAGGAATATACCAGATTAGGCAAAAAGTTTAATACTACAGACAATTACAGGACGTTTTGCAATCATTTTGTCTCGATATTTAGTACCTTAAGTAAGATACATAATCATGAGAGACAGAAATTAGTAATATAAAAACCCAGGAAAAAACACGAAATTTTGAGAGACATCTCGGTTATATATTTATCTCAGCTTTCGATGCTATCTTGTATCATCTACAGAGAAAATTTAACAATAACAAGGAAACAACGTCTCTGAAAAAACAGAAATTACACAGTGATACAAAATGGGTCTAATGAGAATAATTTACAAATTTACAAGAAAGGTGCGAGGTGGTCAAGCAAAAAGTGAGAAGCAAGTGCACTAAAACAATAAAAGAGAGTGTGCCGACATTTGACAATTTCCTCACAGAAGATCCAAGATAGTATCGAAAGCTAAGTTAAATACGCAACCGAGATGGCTCTCAAATGACATGCCATTTCCCCGGTTTTTATATTCCTAATTTTTACACTGATAAAATTAGGCGGCAAAAGCACACTATTCTCACTTGGGCAGTATTGGTCAATTAATAAACTATTTTACAATTGCTATTAGCCGCTTCGTGTCCGTCGACTCCCAAAAAAAGTCTTGTGTAGAGATGACATTAACAATAAAAAGGAAGATACGGGCGACCAACAAAATATGGACTGATTTGATAAGGGAGGACACAAGTTTGGTGAATGGGACTGGGTAAAGCTTCATGGAGGAGTGTGCGTCTAAAGTAAATTAAGGTAAGTTAGCCGCTTCAAAGATAAAGAAATAAGATACAAGATATGACGAGAATTTACAGGTGTCAACATGACACTTTGAGATGATTCACATTTATGTGATAATGAAAAGGATACCTCTAGCTCTAGCACTTCATTTTGCAGGTTTTCCATGAATCTGAAAAGAAAAGTGATACTTTGCATTAATAAAGTTACAGTTTTCACTCTGCCACTACTCATTACATAAATATCATAATTTTGTATTTTTCGGATGGTTACTCTAAGGCAGTCTATAGTGAGAAAATTTGCCTTAATGTAACTGAGAATAATGTATATGTGGTAAGAACTAGTTGAATGCTCTTTATCTCATTTCGGCATAACAAGCGAGATGCCGTTCCGGAAGAATTTCTTAAAACAATCGTGTTTTGCTCTCTTATAGTACACCGCTCCACACCTTAAGAATTATTACCCTAGGCAATCAATTTATTGCCTCACTCACTTATTAATTCCATAATCAAAAAATCTATTCAATAAATGCTTCACTTTCTTATTTAGCTAAGAGATCCATAAAGTTAAGTAGGCCATCAGTATATTTGGCTTTGTTTAACTAATGCTTGTTTGGTAAGTTAATAAGAATCCTTAGGATGCGCATTTGTATCATAATGGGAAAATGTTAAGTACAAGATATAACATCAGCCTGTTTTTCGATTTTATCATCACATTATCCTCAGGGTATCAAACTCTTGAAAACAAGCACGGTATTTAATGACCCACGTGGCCTAACAAAAAGAGCTCAATAATGACAAAGACGAAATAAATAAGCATCAAATAAGAAATGAAAACAGTAAGAGGGCGGTTAACCCTATTGCGGAATTCAAAGCCAGTCTGAGTTTAGCAACTGAAGCGCTTTCTTTGATAACGTATCAGATAGAGAAAAAGGGTGAAAGTGTTGAGCAGAGTGCAGGCGAATGTTAGAAAAAGGCCGAGAGAAGGTTCCCAGTAATAACCAAGGTTCGCAAATGATTAGCATTGTTTTTTTGTCAATTAATTATTCTCTGGGTATGTTTATGATTCATTTGTCAAATGTTGATCGATATTGACGTAAGAGGGTTTGCGAAATGATATGGATAGGTAAGCAATTAACAAGCTGGTTACATACAAGGTTACACTCTGCCCATGTCTTCCTCACAAACTTTACTAGATACAATGAAAGCTATCTTTCATCTTGAAGACACAATAAAAAACGCTCAAAGTAAGTACTAGGTAAATTCAATCTACAATGTAGTCCATATCAAAGTAACACTACAGAAAAGTAAGGCATGAACTTCAACCTCGGATGAGCTATCTGCATCAGTTCAAACCTGGCATGTACTACAGTTTAAAGCTGAAAAAAGGAAAGGAGACTCGGTACAACGAACAGAAAAGAAAACCATAATGGCAGTTTAAGTTCAACCTACGTGAAAAACTGCTTAAAGGTCACCATTTGCTGACCGTCAGTCCCAAATAAATGCACCAGAAGCGTAGTATTATCTAGGGGAATCTTGGCATCTCCTTTAGGACTCTGAAAGGAAAAGTGAAAGAATTGTATTAATCTGCATCGATAATAGTTAATAATTCTTTAAATGTTTACACCAATGTGGCTGGAAAATTCAACTACTAATTGCACTTACGATAAACGGATACCTGTCACAAAGTCAGACCTCAGTGAGATAGGAACACCATTCGCATTTTCGTTGTACTTTAATTGCCTCTCCCGTTTACCTCCATATCCACAGACCTTCATTTGGAAGGGGCAGGATGTGCAAGAATAGCATCTGACGTCTGTGTGAAGACGACAGAAGTGGTATTACTACAGGAGAAAGGCGATAGTACAGCGTACCGTGTACAGACAGGGGTATGCGGCAATATGTAGAAAATAAACATCACACTTAGACAACCTAAATATTTCAACATTTCCACGTTGCATCATTTCGGAGACCTTTATTGCTTACAGAAAGGGCAAAAACTTTAGTTAAAAAATGTAAGCAACTCATATATACAAGCAGAGTTACAAGGTCAAGCGTCTTCTAATTTGGCTTGTAAAACTTAAAGGTTATTACAATATCTTGAATCTTTTCCCCAAAGTTTACAATGCCAATGTTTTAAAATGATATCAATACTTTGGCAGTAATAAATTGCTTTGGATATTCATTTCTGTAATTAGAAGAAGATTGCTACTTGGTTTCGTAGCTGCTACAGGTCAGTCAATGAGCCCTAATTACTTAATTGAAAGCTTAAATAAAATCTGCAAATTATCTCATCTCATTTGGAAGAAAGAAGTTCCTAGCAAATTTTGCCAAAGATGTTTTATACAAAGATGACCTGAATTTAAATAATTTTTATCTCAAAAATCAAGAAAAAAAGAGCATGTCAATGTACTTAAGGATAGAGGTGAGTTTAATAATGGCTCATTCATATCCTTGATAAAACACACCTTCATGAGAGTGTTAAAGGATTACTAAAGACACAGCATTTCATAGAGGCTGTTGACTAGTCTTGAACCTCTCATAAATGAACACCTCCGATAAAAAATAGGCATATACTTATAGAAACTCTTTTCCATTCATTGAATATGCAAATAAAAATACATGGCCATTTTAGATATAAAAACGCCCTTGCATATCAATGGTCACACAAGTGGTGCATTTTAAATAGGTCAACGTTAATCAACAATACATGGAGCATTCGCAACTGCTAGGTTCGATACCATGATCACCCCTCTTATAAAAACAGTGACAGACTACTCGACAAGGTTTTTCTCTCAGACAGATCTCTTGCAGGACTTTTTCTCATACTATATACTTTTTGTAAAGTGCGTGTCTATTTTTAACACTGAATTAAGCAACTCCTATGCATTTTCCATGGCTCCTAGTCAAATGTCATCATTTTTAGCTTGATTATTCCTAACCTGCACCTTGGCATAAATGAAAAAATGCTCTTGATAAGAGGATAACATTAATTAGATGCGGTGAAAAAATGAATAACCATGTATTAGTTGTAATGAACAAATATATGGGTTGAATGGCATCGTGATAGTTTAAATGACATGGTGGCTATCTGAGCTGACACCTAAATCTGTGAAAACTGTAATAGTCAATATTTGGAGCATAATCATTGACCTGGCAGCTAAATCATCTTAAAACTAAAGTCAGTTCATGTTAATATATAATGTTAAAGGAAAAACGTGTACCTATTAAAAATACATGGTTAGTAGGAAACCAACTTTGTCAGTCATGCCCAAGTAATAGCAAAGCAAATACACTGCTTCGCCAATTGAAAATACAAATAGAAATTTGCGAAGTGATCACTTTAAATTCGTTATCTATACTAAAATCTTACAGATCATAAAGAATAGCAACATATTGTAAAATCTACTTACTACGGCTTGTGTTCCTGAACGATTGATCATCTTTTCAATCTGTCAAAAAAGAACAAAGCAATAACTTTCTACTTTATATCAAGATCATGTAGGAGGGACTCTCAAAGATGGTGATATTTATGTGATAAAATATAGGATTGTGACAACGTGGTAACTCTTTAGATACAGAAAATAATACTCAATGGCGATTTATAATTAGAGGAAATCGATTACTAGAATAAATATGGTAAGGCTAGTTGCTGACAGTATACATAAAATCCATCTGCTGTACAAATGGTTGCATCCCTATTTCAAGATTTCAACTTGGAGGGGAGGTGGAGGGGACTGAATTAAAATGCACTTAAACCTTTTAATAGATATTGGAATAAAATGCTATTGTCACAGTCCAGAGCTTATAAAAAAAATGTTTCATGAATCTTCATTGTTTACATGTAAACACGTACACTTCCATTCAAAACAGTGGAGTAATTGTCCATTGTTGACTGACAATTTCATTATGATAACTCAGGGGAACAAAAACCACACACAGTTTTGAATTAACTGTTTTCTTCCTATGTGCTTTCATCTCACTACATCAATACATTTTCAAAGGCAACCATAAAACAAGTTCAATACTTAACTGTCAAGTATTAAAATAAAGTAAAATTGTTTCGCTTACATTCTTGGTAAAGTATGCGCAAGGGAATTCGTAATACAAAAGGTTAGCAAAGTTAAAGGTTATTCATAAAATAACTTTTTAGGTTAAAATAATGATAAAATACAAACATTGGAATAAAATTAGGAAATCAAGGAAAGCTTTCCTCTTTATCACAGAATACTGTTTAATAATTTTATAAGATGCTCTGATATGGATTGATTGGCCAATAAAAGACACTTTCAATTTGGGTCAGGTAACTGATGAGGCAAAGGGCTACCAGGGGGGCATGGGTAATTGTGGCAGCCAATGTTAATGCTGGGACTGGTTACAATGATGATACTGATGGTGATGATGGTGACAATGTAACCAATATATATCTATATTAGTTCATATGCAGTGATTTATCAAAATCAATTAATCAAAAGCCAATTCATCAATTCACATACTAGTTTGACTACCTTCATAATGCATCTTACTATCTGGGAATAATAAGGAAAAAAAAGATAATACTTACTGCTTGGAACTCTGATTTGCTGATGTGATGATTCCCATCTACATCAATCATCTTGAAGGCAATCTTCAAGCCGTGCTGTGACTCTACATGGAAGTGGAAACTTTCACTATCAAACATACAGAACTCACATCTGCATTAGTGAAAAAGCTTTCTTTGGGTAAAAACATTTGTTGTATGTGATTATGCAGTTCTTTACGTAACTCCAATGTGAATTTAACTCAATGACACTGCTGCATAAGTTATTCAAGGAACAATCTTCTAGCCTAACAAAGCAGCAAAAGTATTAATATATCCTTGTGTTGCAATTTGATGGAGTAACAACTATATAACTTATATATTATATTAGTTTACTTCCTGGTGACTTTTAACACTTGCATAAACACATAATGGTGAAATTACAAACCCTGATTCATATTGTGTTGGGGTATAATGTTTGACTTCCCTTCAAAGTCACTGCTTCAAGTGAATAATAAGCTAACTGGAATAGCAAAGACACCTTTTGCAAGCTGGTACTTAAACTTTTTACTGATGGCTTTGAGTTTGATAAGCAGTAACAGAGTTATGGTTTTTACAAAGTTATTATTTGCTAGTATTGTCTCAAAGCAACACGTCCATTTTGTAGTATAATCGAAAACCACATCAGTGCATGTCACTGTATTTTATCATTACTGCTCACAATGGAGTACCAGACTGTGATGAAATTATAACATTTATGCACTAAATGCTGCATGGGGCAGGGAGAAGCCTTGGGCAAACAGTTCAATTTGAATGTGATTTGTTACAATCTGTGATCTAGCATTGATAATGATACATATAAACTGTAAATCATGTAAGGTACAAGCATCCACATAGTGGTTCATGACATGAACATCTTAACAACAATGATCTTTTCTACAAGTTCATGCTTAGCTAGGTAAACATCTACTAATAAAAGTGATAATAACAATATTAACTTACTTGTCAAGATTGTCACTAGGAATAGATACTCAGAATATGTTATTACTCCTAGAAAGGAAAATGAAGAGTGGGGTCAGCTAAGGAGGACTTAACCAGGTTGATACTGAAATGTTACCATCTCTGATACATGATATGAAAATATATGCAAAAATTTGGTTCTTCCGTGCATGCTTGGTATATTTCAATGTCTTGCAAAAAATCTCCTTTTACTTGCTAATTATAGTTATATATGACATATCAATACATATGATGCAAGTACCCTCCCTTACATGTCTTTCGCACTTAAATAATGGCAACACAATAAAGCACTGTCAAAATGTACCACTATTTAATAAATAGGCCAAACCATTAAGGCTGTGTTACAGCTGGAAGTTGCAATTAATACTCTAGAAATCAATGAAACTCTTGAGAATAATGGTGACAAGGTAGTGATACCATTTCCGTCACAAATGTACTTTTAGAAACATTACACATTACCCATAATGCTATTTATTGCTCATAAAATATACAAACCACAATGTTTGGCACTAACACCAGCCAGCAATAGCATTACACAAGCTCTCTTACCATTCTGATGCAAGGATCGAAAGAAATGGTCTGATCCATCTCTAATGCCTGGTGTTGTTGTCAATATTTCATCAATATCCTAATACAACAGAGGAAATAGCAAAAATCAGAGAAAACCAGAACAAACCATCAATGTTACATTTAATTAATCACTTTGAAAATAGCAAAAAGAAATTCTAATAGCAATGAACTGAGTTTAAGTTCACAGAGAGATGTTGAATATATACATATGCTTTTATATTAACATCTTAAGTTTTGCATCTTTCTTGTAACATAACAGTTGATGTATTCTGCATCAATGACAAATTATCTTTGCGACCTAGGGCTCATCCAAAGTATATATATCGTGCTCACCCTGCAAAATATCTCATTTATGCAAAGTGCTCAAATAACTAATTTGTAAATAGCAAACAAACCAAATCATTAAACATTACACAATCTGGGCATGCTCAATGCAATGATAATTGCCACGTGATGCAGAGTACTAACACATAGTGTGCCTGGACCTAGCAAAAAATTTTGTTCCTTTAAAACCAGCTAAAAGCAAAATGGTCTCAAGGGCACTTCTGATTCACATGAAGAACAAAATGGTTTTTAGCCCTGGGGACCATTTTGCACTGAGCGCTGGTGACCGTTTTGTTGTTCTCGCAATGAATGGGAAAATTTTGATCCACATGGAAAAGAACTTTGTTTTCAGCCATTACGACAATTTTGTTCTTGTGGCTTAAAACAATTATGTCTTCCATGTGAACCAGGCATTAGGCACCAGGAGGAACCTAAATATTGGGATGGGTGAGAAAATTACTGAAAATTAAAAAGAGGATTCTTGTATAAAGTTGAGGGTTAGGAATCTATGGGCTTATTAATAGAAGTGGACATCAAAGGGAATCAAAAGAATGATATTTGATAAAATGTAACTAAAAAGGGTGTAGCTTAAGTAAAAATGAATCAATACTAAATCACAGTCTGCATGATATGGCAATCTTTTTCTAACTTATTCACCCTCAAACACAGGGGTGGCTTTTGATGATGTCAAGCACTTGAATTCATATGTAACAAATAAATAAATAAAGACAACATCAGGATGAAATTGCTCACCAATGAAAAAACTCATAAGCAGATCCAATTTGAGTTTCTACTTAAAATCCTTTTGTGGGTGTTCATTATTTTTAAGCCCAAGGATATTTAAAATATGATTAACTTTGTTTGATTTGACGCTAATCACATAAAGAATTGGTCAGTTAAAACCTAAAACTGTGTATACTACATATTTGTAAGCATTAATATTCTCAAAAGTTCCCCAATTATATTTGTGATTATAGTTTGAGATATGTACGGTTCAGATACACAAATTATTTTGCAGCAGTTTGGGTCTGCATTTTTGTACATACTTTAAGAATTTTTAGAAATTATCTATGGAAATGTTTGAAGGAAATGTCTGTTTTCCTTCTCGAGCTACCAACAGCATGAGATTGTATGAATTTTGATCTGGAAAGACCACAGATATTCTTGATCAAAGCTGCAGCCAAGTTATGTTCATAAGTTTCAAACAGAAGAGTACGTATTTCATCAAAGGCTGGAAACAATGGTTTTTCTGCACATGTTCTCGTACAACCTCATTGATAGCCATGGCTTAAGTGTATTTGTTCAGATGTTCATGAAGAACTGGGTTTGCTTTTTGTTGGTATGTCATAATCATCATAAAAAAATCTAATGAACTAGTTACACTTTCACTTTTGCTAAATGGTTTTTGAGAGAAAGGACGGGAATAGATGCAAATGACCTGCTAATGTGTTTAAAGCTCCTTCAATAAAAATAGCAGCAACATATTGTGCATTTTCTAATGGCTCCAAATTATTGTAGGGTCACACTACATTCACTTAAACAATAGCACATTGATAGCAATCTATAGAAAATGTTTTTAAGTAACCTTGTAACAAATAGTATCTTTAGTTCTGCCACAGAAATACCAATAATTTTGAGTACTATGTCTCAAGGTATCTGCCTCTGTAGCATCGAAAGGCAGGGATATTACTACACTTTCTTTTGAGCAATGAGTAGTCATACTGCATTGTTTTGATACTGTATGTGGAGCTTGTTTGTTGCATTAAAATTTGATTTAAAATTAACCTCATCATCTCCCGCTATTGCTGCAACAAATCTGTAATTCCAACTTCGTTGCACCTGGCATTGACCAGTCTTTGAATTTTAGATCAGAACAGTTATATTGCCTCAAAATGATGAATGATTGCCTTCTCTTACTTAATCTTCAATTTTACTAGTAGAGTTGTTAAATTAAAATGTATATTGTCATAAAATAGAAGAATTTCAAAAGCATTTCCAACTTCCAATTGAGTAAAAGTCCTTTATGGTTATGAAATTCAGGGAAGCCTTGTATTCCTATTAATTTTTCTTGTTTCCAAAGGTCATTGGAGGATACATGGAACACTGCTTTTGGGATAAGCACTAGCCTAGTCTTGAGAATCCTACCAGAGATGGAGTGATGTTAGGCCTTATATATTACGTATATTGTTCTCCATAATCTTTCTGCAGCCTCTGCTGCCATTATTTACATTAATCAAAACCACCAACAAAAGTTTACTACAAAAATAAGAATGCCTAATAATGATATTACATACCCTTTGCCTTAATTTCACTTTTCCTGTTCTTGCAACTAGAAAGATTGACAGGCATATTTATCAGAAAGTTTTGCACAAATTATGTATCATGAATCAGAGTTTGTCTTGAAGTTTCATTGCTAGTTTATACCCATTCTGTCTTCTAATATATACTAATATATATATATATATATATATATATATATATATATATATTCTCAACAGACACATTGCAATTATATATATTTCTCAAAGAGTGGAGTGTTAACACAAACAAAAGCTTAGACTTTATACACAGTGTCATTTTTGCACTCAACCTATGCTTCACTTAAGATCATTATCAGGGCAATTATATTTTTTAATTTAAATTTAAATTTTGAGAGATGGTGTGATATGCTCTCTATAGAAGCAGTTCTATAAAAGTACATTTTTAAGGACATTGTTGGGTAGGCAACTTCCTTTTGACCCACCTCAACTTTATTACTTTCATCTTGGACTCTTTTCATATGTCCATTAGGCTGTATTATTTCATCTGAAACCCAAAGCTTACCACTTGCAAAGTTGAGGTCAGAAATTGACTGTTACTTTTGACATCCTTGACAATATTTCATAAGGCTAGAATATGGGCTACTGTAGTAAACGTGTGTAGAAGCTATTATTTATACTTTAGCATCCTCTACACTATGTATATAGTTTAATATCATATGACACTATGTATACAGTTTAGTGCCATATAATACCAAAATGGGAGAGAAAGTCGAAGAATAAATGCATGAAACCTGAAATACTAGATCTAATGAAAACTGGACAACAAATGCAAAATAAAAGCCCAGAATGTATAAATTTGGACCAAGAAGTCGGAAGACAATGCAAGCAAGCAAAGGAATCCAGGTTGAATAAAGAATGCAAAAATATTAAAAACATGAAATATAATAACCACAAAGAAATTTACAAGAAGATTAAAGAAATGACCAGAACTTAATACTGCCCAGGGAAGGGCTGTCTGAAAAACAAAATGGAAATATATTTGTTGAGAAAGTAGACATAATGAATAGATGGTCAGAATACTTACAAAAACTATTTCACGATGAAAGAGGTTCCATGCCCAAAATACGTAAGAAAATAGAAGGACCCAGAATCCTACACTTCGACATACATTCTGCAATAAGCAAAATTTGGAGAAATAATGCCAAAGGCCCTGGTAACATAGTTATTGAAATGATAGAAACTCTAGATGAGTTTGGCATTGGAAAAGTTACTGAAGTTGCAAGTGAAATTTATGACACAGGTGATATACCTGACAAGCTCTTCAAGTTAATGTATTAGTTAATGTAACAGTCTCGTGAGCTATGTCACTAAAATTGTATTAGGAATGGTTATGGTGCATATGAGAAAACATATCAGACAAGAAATTGGCAAGCAACAATTTGAATTTTTATGCTTAGAATGCTATGCGTAAGAACAATAGAGAAAAAAAGATCTGTATCTCTGCTTTATAGATTAAACCAAGGCCTTCTGCAAGGTCAGACGTGAACACCTTTTTGGCTTTCTCCCGAACCTGGATACAGAAGGGGGAATCATTCGGATAATAAGAAATCCCTATTGGAATCAAACGGTAGGCATGAGAATAGGAAAGGACGTTGGTGAATATAGCAAAATTAAAAGAGGAGTTCGGCAAGGGTGCTTCCTGTCCCCAGACTGATTCAATTTATAAAAAACATATAAAATCCGATTAGGTTTGAAGCAAAGGGCGTTGAATTCGGTCCATTTCATCTTCATTTCATTTTATACTGATCGATTTACCATTTACGATTGCATTGAATGTTATATGCAATTACTTGTTGTTTGCTCTGGTTACGTTTAAGTCGGAAAACATTGGCATCAAATCAGAAGTGACACGAAATTAAAATGTCTTTGGTATAATCAGATCGTAATGTGGTTTGATTCATGTTCAAATCAATTTTAATACTATCTGTATTTCTGCCCGTGGTTATGTATTATACCACTTTTCTAAAAACATAATACTGGTTTGAACCTGAATGTTTCATAACTGTTGACCATTTTGCGCTTCGCATATTTTCTAAGCTTGTTTCCGGAATAAGGGAAACGAGCTTGTTTATGAGGAAGTATTTGAATGGCAGCGAGTGGTAACCTATGTTTTCACAATATGTATTTTGTTCTGGTTTTTTCTTTAGCTATTTCGTGGGTGGAAGGAGATGCAGAAAATCTTCCCTTTGAAGATGACTCTTTTGACCAATATAGTATAGCATTCGGCATACGGAATGTGACACATATTGAAAAGGTATGTAACAGTAGGGGTGCTAGCCTGCTTAGAGACTGAAACTGCTGACCCACTTCAGCTGGGATAGTCTGCGCGCAGGCTATAGGGGTGCCAGCAGGAGTAATTGTAACTTGTGTATCTCACGTAGTCTTTTTTGTTCAAAGACTGGTCAGCGGTATAACAACAGGCTAGGAGGTAAATGACTGTTTGATGCTGCTGTAGTTTGAAATAGTTCGAAGGTACTTTGCATTTTCAGGCATAAAAGTGACATGCACTTCGTTAATCGAAGATACGTACTAATAACACAATTTTGTATCAAAAGTATCATTAGATGAGGGCTCTGATATTATTTAAGAGCATAAACGTAAATATCCATCCGAGATGTACATAAAAATCTAGTTTTTATGCTGAAAGGTTGTGGAGTAATGTTCAAAAAGCGCCAGTCCTATTTGTAGTGGATGGCTTGCGGATGGTAGCTGTTGGAGTTAATTTGTTTAACTCAAGAATAGGGAAGAAAGGGGACTAGCCAAACAATGAATTGGAATGCTGGTTACTAACTTCTTCAAAACAAAATAGCTTAGACTTCGGGCTGCAAGATGTCACCGATTTCTCGTTTTGGCGCATAGGCACCATTAACTTTATTCCTCGGCGTGTTCAAAGGCATGGAATGCCTTGTTTTAATTGGATATGAACCTGGCCTCTAAATACTTTCTTAGTGGAACTATGTGGCGTTCTAAAGGTTTACCCAATAAGTTTGAACTATTGCAGAAGAAGTGCTTCATATTAGTTTAGCACAAGAAAAAAGTAACGAATTCTCTTATTGTTTTATGTGTTGATCGAGAGAAAACTGGGACGACTGAGTCCTGTATTTATATATAACTTTTGTAGCTCTGTGAAAGTGAATAATCGTAAAAAAACAACTTCAGATGACGTCAATAAAATGCAAGCAACTTGTAAACACCGCCGTCGTAATTGGGAGCTACTGTGTTCATGCTGCCTCCTTGTCACAAATTGCCCCCCCCCTTTTTTCGGCAACAACCGTAGGTTCTTGTTGGTTTGTTAGCTGATGTGAATACTGGTATATATAATACAATTTTTCCGTTTCCATGAAGCTCACGTGCTATTTGCTTTTGTTTTATACATTTGTATTGCCATATAAAACATCCTTAAGGATTTTCCTCATCAGGACCGTTCCGTCCCTGCTCCTTGTAAGTAACTTTGAGGCCAAAATCGATAACCATTCTAAGCAGCTCCAGACAGAAATTATAAGTGGAGTCCCGTTTAAAAAAAGCTATTTTCACATGTCTGGAATCAAATGTAACGGGACCCATAACCCATTTCCTATCACTATCCTAACTCCTACTCCCCCTAAAGTAGGAAGCAAGGCCGATCAAAAAACCCAGTTGATCTAACTCTCCGTTTTCTAGATTACCTTCCCGTGAAAATAGCCATTGTGTTTAGAAGAAAAAACGTCACACAACGCGTGGAAACCTGTTACGCTTATATCCTCAAACTGCATTCATGGTCAATTAAGAGCAACTATTTGTTCCAAAAAGTCGTGCTTCCGATTAGAAACGACGGGTTGTAAAAGGAATTGCTAAAATCAGTACTCTCAGAACTCATGACTCGATTATTTCTTTGCATATTGATTGGATTGCGAAGAAGGGGAGTTCTTTTGCAAACTTTTTTTAACGATAGACTCTGCATGCACTGGTGTATACCTTACGGAAGCTATAAGAAATACTTGCTTTCACAGCCATTAGAGATTGAAGCATTGAAGGTTAACTTAAATCATCACTTCGTAACAAAGGTTTTCATCGAAAGATAAAAGTAAAAACTAGGGACAAGCAGTGAAGAACAGTCTGACTGTTATTTAAAGGGACATAGTCCTCAATTCATTACGATATCACAAAATGAACTTGCCGAACACTGTTTTCAAAAGCCTGTTTCCTTGTTCTTCAAAATTTGGCAAGTTACTTAAGAAGAGGTTCAAGTTCCAGATATCTAAACTGTTTAGACTGAAATGAAAGATTAATGATTATTCTTTGCCGACTTAGTTCTGTAAATCATCGCATGTATATTGCACGACAGCATAAAATTTAATATGAGAGATATAAAATAATAATAAATGATCACGTAAAGAAAATTTTATATTTCTTTCCTTAATTAGAGAACTTAAATTGTCTGGGATTATGCAAACTACGCTCACATTATTTTATTTTCTGGGCGTGTTTCCAATTTTGATCACGAAGCCCACAGCCTAAGGTTGCCCTCTTCCAAGAACAAGTGATATATGTATAAATTCTGAGAAAGAATTATCTCCAAACATTAAAAAGGTAGTTTTTCTCTTTGAATATTATATTAATATTTATAATTAATTTAGTTATAATTAATAGTTATAATTAATGAATTTCCCCTTCCCCACTGAGTTGAGGCGAAAACATGACAAGATTAACTTGCAAATTCCTCACCTTAATTATTGGACTTGACGGTCCAATGGTAAAGGTTTGGGTTCTCAAACCAATGGGTCGTGGTTTCGAACCCCCTCGGTTTCCTTAGTGAAAAAAGCAAGCTATTCTGGTAATGCTCCACTCGTGATAAATATATAATAATTGCTATGTGTCTGCAGAGTACTTACATATAATGTTTTAGCTAATATGTGAAAGGTGACTATTTCAATTTTTACAATACGATTAATCACAGAATACAAGCCTATAAAGATAAAGATAAAAAGAGTAAAACATTAGTGATTAAACCTCACCGCCAATTTCCATTTGAGGAAATACATAAAAGTCATAAGCCAATAGCAGTCAGTCATCATCAAATATTTTTTCAGTTTTTAAATGGTTTTGACAAGAACACTGGAGAAATAGAAAATATGTCACCACCGGGGACCAAACCCGTGACACACGCTTTCGCGGCGTGCGCTCTACCAACTGAGCTAGGTGACCTCCGATGTTAACATACTCTATTTCTCTAGTAGCCACATTAGCTCCCCATCATCCACCGGTGGACACCGACATCTAGCACAACGCAATTGGAGACCACTCTCTCTGCGCCATGCGACTTGACCAAGGAAGAACTGCCCTCCGGCCCGTCATCAATCCAAAGCCCATTAAAGTTAGAAAGTATCATCGAGAAGAGAGGATTTGAAAATCTAGCATTTCAAATCCTCACTTGTCGATGATAGTTTGTGAATAGTATGTTGCGTATGTCGTAATTCTATACACAGCGCCCAAGAAGTTATAAATAGATTGCCGTTGCATGCGTAGCAATGGTAGCCATGGGATGCCATCAGTTTTCACTAACCTTATAGAGCAGATTTGAACAAACAGGCCATCAGACTGACTGAGGGCGTCTTAGCAAAAAGGTATATTTACAGGCATCCCCCATTAATTCTTAAGGAGACGTAGGGTTAAATTTATCTCCCCATTATTGAGATGATTCTCTTTTTCAGTTTTCTTATTTGGTGCGACTCTAAAATGTCGTCTTCGTCGTCGTATCGAAATCGCTGCTTTGACACGTCGTCTCTACGATATGAAGAAACAACCCATGAGAGTGCTACCAGCAGATGATTCCGCATGCTTGTCCGCTAGTAGGCTCATGAGGTCATCAGGAGAGAATGCGCTCCATTTCGGGGCCTTACTCTCGACGGATTTTATGTGCACTGGCCTCCCTGACTGATGTGAGGCCCCACCTATTAGATGTACTGGTGTGTGGTTTGGTGTAGCATCTCACTTCTCATTCCACTCTCCATCATTTCTTTTTAGCCATATCCAATGGCTTGCTTTCTCCACCGTTTCTTGAATCTCCATTAGGACTTTAGACACCTTTCTATGGCTCAGGCCTAATGACAATAACCACCCTTTCATTCCGCGACCAATGAAACCTCTACAGCCTACCTCTACAGGAAAGTGAACAGCTTGCCATCCAGTATCTTCACATCCCTTAACCAGACCTTCATATCGTTCATCCTTTCGCAATTACGCAGCACCAATATTGTCTTCATGAGGCAATGTAAGTTCTATCATGTTCACAATCTTCCCCTATCTGCACACTATGACCATATCGGGCTTCTTTGCTGTTAGCATTGGGAACTCCATTTGACATCCTGTCAAGTCTGCTGCTACTTTCCATGTGCCACTCCATAGCTCCCTCTCGACCATTGACCCATTCTGTTTAATGCAGCTTGGTTGTCCTCGACGTACGAAGGTAATATTCCGTTTGACGACAAATCTCTTTGGAAGTTTGCCAGACTTGATCTCCTTGATTTGGGCAGTGGCTTCTCGAAATAAGATTTTCAATACTTCGTTATCTCTTCATGTGTACCTGTCTAAAGCCACGTTACAGTTTGACAGAATGTGCTTCATGGTGCTTTTTTTCCCACACTTGCATATGTCATCCTCAGCTACCTTCCACCGCGTCGGGTTTGTGAGAGATGGTAGTACATCAAATGTTGAGCGTATTAGGAAACTGGTTCTTGAAGTGCTCCATTCCCAAATTTCCTTCCATCGTATTTTTCTCTACACAACATTTTCTTCCCATCTGGTCGTCTGACCTTGCTGCGCGCATTGTGTAAGGTGAAGTTCTCTCTTTTCCACCTCACTGTCCTTGATGCATTTTACAACCGATTCTACGCCTTCTTTCTGTGACATGCATGAAAATGGTTTGAATGGATCAGAACCGAATCCTTTCCGGTCTTTACATACATACCGCCCCAACGATATCACGGTGTTCTAATGAAGAGATGCACTTTTCTGCTTTCTCTTCAGCATTCCATTTCCTACCAGACCTTACCTTCGGACGGCATGCTGAAATTGTGTTGTCTTTCGATTCTTTCAGCATCATCACAGTCGGTAGTTTCCCTGTTTTGTATATTTCAACGATAGTGTTAGTTGTAAGGAACCTTTCGATCGATACAGTGCTGAGTTGTTTGTGACACTCGGAAGTCTTAACCATTTCCTGATACAGACACTGCACTTCTGCTCAATGATTTCTACTCCAGACAGTGTTACATCATACATCATCAGTGGCTATGCTAATCTTGGGTAAAGACCAAATTGCAAGCACCAAATTTTGTACTTGCCAGGCAATTTTGATTGCTTAATAGCTGCCAAACCCTCTTCTGCTTGATTCATCACTTCTATCCCACGTAATCTGTCCGACAAAGTACTGGCATACCATCTCCCCAAACTCTTTACCAGTTCTTATTTCACCGATGGTATGTACTCACCATTTAACAAGTATTTGACACTCTTTTGAATTCCTTTGCGGAACGTTACACTCCGGGATTTCTTAGGTTTAAAAGCCATCCTACCCCATTCCACAAGCGAGTCAAGTCTTTGCAAGGTAATTTTCATTACTATATTCCGTATATAGGTGCTTATCCTCAAAAAGGAACTCCTCCAAAAGTCCTGAAGTTAAGGGGTTGCACAGGTCGACAGGGCAATATAAATAGGTGTACGACCCCACAGACAAACGAAACCGTCGTATAGTGGAAACCAAAACTGGAGTACGACTCCGCAGGCTAGTGTTAGAAATTTGGACGTGCTATTCCGAAATTTGAGAGGGGGGGCGGGGGGGGGTCGCTTGATATTGCATTTTCTTAAGTAAAGGCCGTAAATGTTTGAATTGACACGGGAAATTGGAGAGATTAACTCTCAATAGCCCTTCTTGGCTACAAACCTGAAACGCCGTACGGCTAAATCGCTGAAAAGTGGATATAGAAAAAGAAATACTCTAGCTCGATACTGTGGAGTTTTCTGGCTTAGTAAAGGTATATTCGAATTATCACATCACTTGACATCCAATGCCATGTGCTCGTGTGTCACAGCATACGCCAAAGAACATAGCAACATGGATGAAATTGAGATTTTTACAGCAGATTAAATACGACTTGCATTCTCCAGTGTATTTTTATTAGGTGGAAGAGAAACAGTTTGTTGCCCTTTCAAGAACGATTCACCAATATTTGCCATAAACTTCTAGCGGAAAACAGAGCATCTTTCTAACCTATCAAATGGCCACACAATGCGATATTGAAAGGAAGCTAGTTCATCGCTACGCCTTGTTATTTGCTGTCGTCTCACTCTGACACCACGCAAGACTGTAACTAGGCAACTTGAAATGACACCTGCTGCTGTGTTACCAGTTTTGCGGTTTTCCCTCCATATTTGGATTTGTGTATTTTGGCGGGTGACGTTCTGCCGATTTTATACTTTCAGTCACATTTGTACTGCGATAGCACCACTCATACTAGGTTTCCTGTGGTACATCTGTCTAGGACAGCTTTTAGAGGCTTCCCGTCTTAAGTAATGAGTTCGAAATGGATCTGTCATGCTGTCTTGTAGCTCCAGTTCTATTTTTGTGACTTTGGTAGTGGGTTATTTACAAGGTTTTGGTTATATCGCTTTCTTGATTTGAGAATAAGGATTGTCAATCCGCTGTGATATGTGTATTGATAGTGCTGAGTAACTCCATTAAAATAGAATCATGCACACAATCAATAAACCATGATGTTGAGGTCTCGCTGCGGATTTTGCTTTGCGGTTATTGTAAACTGCGTAGATTGTTAGCTTGGATGGTGCATCTAGATATGAGATATGTTTATTTATCTTAATAAGAGAGGGTTTCATTTGAATAAATGCCAGGAAGACAGCTTGTTAGAAATCCCGCAATCATACGTGAAATAACCGTTAAAATAGTACGCAAAGAATCCTATTGGTCTATGTTGGAAACGATGCCGGTACAAATGCCAATATTTATAGCGGATGGATAAAAGACAAGAGGAGAGGCTTTACCCAGGATTGGGTGCATTTCATTTGATCGTCTTATAGTACAGTACATAGCGCAGATAGCTTATTATTACACCCCCACCTCTCACCCCCCCAAATTTACCCTTACGTCGGGACGAAGCATGCGATGTTAACCATGTTAATATTTTGCATTTACTTTAGGACAAGAGAGTACCACTGGTCATTTGTGCCTCGCTTTCGTCTTCATTCCATCCATGTTGCACGAAATTGCGTAAGCATATTGTACTGAAAAGCTTCAAAGACCAAAGACACCACTAAGCAATGTGTCTCTTCCATAGGGCAGCACTTGCTTGAGAACCCAGACTGTGCCAAAGTGTACCGGACGATTGCTTCCGTATTATAAGAAAGGCCAGGTCTCCATTTCATTTGGCCGTTCTGGAGTCAGTCCACATAAAAGCAAGAAAGCCTTTACTATGCAGACAAAAAGAGTCCGTTTTCTCGCTAGGCCTATTCAATTAACCTTGTTGTAATGGACGCTGATTGGTCCAAAAACACAAGCCATTCAGGCAGCCCAATTTCTGATTGGCTCTTTCAAAATACATCTGGTAATACTCTTCCACAGATTCCATTTCGGTCATTCTGACGTTAGTACTCTGAGGAGTGTCAGACGAAAAAAAGCTTTTTAGTACGTAACATATTTACGCTATTTCGTGCAATATTCTTGTTTTGTACCACTAACAAACTATTCCATCGATGTTATGGCAGTAAAATGGGAACAATTAATAAAACGATGATTGCGCTCTTAAAACATTCTAAGCTTCTTGTATGCTTTTAAACTGCAACCCAGGTTACTATTGAGTTGGCTTTTTACTTAGCAATCTCGATAGATGAGTTTTGCTTGTATTTTTACTTTTTAAAGAAGAACCTCGCTTTTTTAAATGAAAGACTGCAGCAAAAGATCTCTTGGTGACTGTCGCCCGCGTGGTCTCTTAATTTCTGAGAAAGCAGTGTTGGTGCTTCCCCCGTCTTTCTGCCGTATAATACCTTGAATTGGATTTATCTTATGCTCGCGTCGGTATTTAGTAATAGTTTTGGTGAAGTAGTAGTGGAAACAAATCGCAAACGTTGTATTTCAAGCCGTGCCGGTAAGCTAGTTTTTGTTTATTTGTTTGATCAATGTCCTTTGGAAAGAAAGACGTGTCAGGCGGCAGTCCCTCCTTTGTCAACTCACAGAGAGGTGTTGCTCTCCAGTTGCGTTGAGTTGGACGTAGATTTCCACCGATGGATTATTGGCAGCCGATGTGATGACTAGAGACATGAAGTATGTTTATGTCGGGGGTCCCCAAGTGCAGTTGGTAGAGCACACGCCGCGAAAGCGAATGGGTTCTAGCTCCGGTGGGGACATGTTTTCTATTTCTCTAATGAATGTAAATGATGTCTGAAAACACTTGAATAATTTCCCATGCAAAATTTGACCCTGAAATAGTTTCTAATTAGTCAACTAGTACGATTATTTGTCTTCCAGTGTGTCATCTCTACTTAAAATTTTCTCGAAACTGAGACTGAAGTTCAGACCCATCCGTTTATTTGGACACCCCTTTTATTAACTTCAGGCCGTAATGACAATCCCCTGTTTATTCGGCACACCAGAAGCGCTTGGTGGCTGTTGGAGCACGATTTACGCCTGGGCGGCGTTTGGGCTGCTGTTTTAAAATTTAGGCTGGTTTTGGGCTGGTTTTCAATAACATTTGTGCGGGAAAGAGAAAAACCACCTGGCAACTCTGCTGTTAAGAAACGTGTGTCACTCGTTGTTTTTACTGGTAATTACTGGACGTATTTCGAGAATAAGATGTTCGTTACTGGAAAATTTCACAAGAGTCACTTTACTGCAATTCCTAAGATATCACGAACGAAGTCAGGTAATGACAGGCCTTATTATACCGGCTAAGGATGCTTCTCGCGAGACTAAAGCTTTTAAGAGTCCAAACACATGACTAATCGTTATACCTTTGCTCCACCTTCCCACGAAATCAGGAGAAATACACAAGTGGCGTAGTTTGATTCAAGTTTACTGACGGAGTTTGATGAAGCGTCTCAACCATTAGAAAGGCTTTCACTCGGCGAAGGGAACGATAACATTTAAACGAAGTATCGAGGACAAGTGCTTACAGATCTAGAGTAAATGGTGGAAAAAAACGCTTAATCGCAAGAACAATTCCTCTTCCCAACAACTGAAAAGTTTAATTGTAGTTAAGGTACTCATCAGGAAACTATATATTATATGTTACCCAGGAAAATTGAAGGCTATCAGTTTATGAACAGCTTGTGATTCGTAACTCGTTTACTGGGATTGTCACAGATATGTTATGGACGCGGTGGCACAGTGGGAGAAATCGACAAAACATCACCTTGACCAGGGGATTTGTTGTCCCAAATCAAATACATTGTTGAGAATCGAAGGTTAGCGAAAACAAACACGAGCATCAAAGAAAAAGGTGCTTTTAGGAAACTCATAAACTCCTTTTCTTCTACAGAATTGCTTAAACGCTTGTATGTGCCTACGTATGATTTAATTACTTGCTTGTTGTGTGGGGCCTTTTTCGATAACCGGGCCAAGCCAAGCGGAGTACATAGAAGAAATTGGCCATAAAATTATCCGAATCCTATATCTCAACCTTCATGAATCGAAGGAAGGGGTATATATTGTATTGTTTGTTTATTATAGGCCTATGTCCCTGATGTAAATTATATCTATGGATTCGCTTTCATGTTTTTCGTGAATAGGTTTATTTTCTGCCGCTCTCGCTGAACGGAAGCTCGATAAAGTAATGCTAAAATCTTCTCAATTAAAGAGCATTTTTCCTGATGTGTTTTGTTTATTTTGATTGTATGAAATTTTTTGAACACGAGCCTAGCAATACGGATATTATTTTACTGCGTAATACGAAAGGATTTGCTACCAATTTTCATCGCGGCGGTTTATCCTTAGTGTCAACAAGATTCCCAAGGAAAGTACTCGATAAAAATAACATGACATGGCAATCGGTACATTCTCTTTACTGTACAGTTTGTGTAGAATGATGTCTAGTATAAATCAGTCATCATTGACGAGTTTAGGAGAAAAATAACGGATAGAAATATTAAAAAGCTGGTAGCATTTACTGTGTTCTTGAATAAATGTGCAAACCAAATCTCGTTCTGAAACTGGCTGAAAACGAGAACAGTTTTTTTTCGAAAAGGAGTATTGGCGGTCATTCTCCATTCTCCAAACTGCTCTACCGATACTGCATAATTTCTTTATTTCACAAAGTAAAGCAGACAAATCCTTTTCTCCTGTACCAAAAAGTAAACGCTTCATACGCTCGAAAGGTTTTTGGGCATCCGTCCGTTTTTCGCATTTTTCCCGAAATTTCTCACTGACTATGAGATCAAATCCTGTTTACAGTCCATGTTAGCAAAGAGGAAACTTCGATTGCTTTCTATTTCATAGAGTATGACGGTAAGTTACACACGTAGTCTCCTATCTCCCTACACATTTCCTGGCATTTGGTTTACTCCACGGCCCTTACCTTAGAGAGAAGCCTCATGACACACCTTGCTCTCCGGAGATATTGGAACTCTCGGTTTGCTTCTCTGATGTCGTGGTACCGTGATAAGTATCGAAGGAAGGATGGGAACAGCAATCCCATATTTTCAGGACACTTTGAAGTTGGACAGTAGCTCACTTGTCGGTCTCTGATATTTCCCCTGTTCCGGATGAAGAGATTTGTTCAGAATTAAATACGGCTTCAGTTTCTCAAGAGTTCATTAAGGTCATAAAATTTTAATTGCGCTGATACTCAGTCAAGTCAAGTTGCAAGAACTTAGTTCCCATGCTTGGCAAAATCCAGAAACCTTCTCACATTAACCCTATTCGGCATGGATGGGGTAAAATTTATCCCCATAAAATATTTTTTTCAGTGAACGAAATTTGATTGTGGATATTCCCTGAAAATTTCGAAAGAAAAAGTGCCTATTTGTCTAGTTATAGGTATTTAGTCAAATCTCTTTGGAAGGGATTTTTTAGCTTAGTTGTTTACTGGTGGATTTGTTTTCTGTTGCAATTCATTCACATCTTTTTTTTAAATGTGGATGAAAATTATTTTCAATATGTTGAAATCTTAATTATATCATTATGACGTCATCTATGCCACCCACGTGGTTTCAATTGAATCACGTGACCAACAGAAAAGGATGTTTAAATTCAAAAAGGGTTTGGAAGACAGAACACATCCTGACACCCAACACATTTCTGGATGAACCTGATTGCATCAAAACTACAGAGAGAATTAAAATGTCTGCCTCGCATAGAAGGAAACCTTGTGTAGGAAGAATAATGCTGAACGTGGGAAGTAGTTTCTTGTATTTCGAAAAGTTTGGTGTGTTGATCCATTTATGTTCATGATTTCAGTGACAATGGTTTATTTGTCACTGATTGAGATCTGCTTTAATTTTCGAGTTGTCGACATCAGTGCAAGAAATACACAGTAAAAATGGTCACAGCGCCAAAAAGGGAATGCACGTCCATCATCGGTCAGCAACAATTGCCTCAACAGTATTATGATGAAGAGAGTTTTTTGGGTCACCATCTAATTGACAAGGAAGACAGTGATATTGACAGTGAAATTGACTCAGGAGGGGAGAATGATGATATTGATACAGCTGTGGAAGAGGACCAGAACAATCTTATTGTGGATCGAGTTGATTATGACCACAATCAGAATGTTGGTGATGGTGATGATAAGCACAATGAAACAGCCATGGAGACTGATGACACAGACAATCATATTACTGGGGACAATAACGTTATAGATATTATGCAACGGGAGCTGCCAAAAAAAATCAAAAATTCAAAAACCTTGATGAAGTTCCTCATGATGACAGATATGTCAAACCTTCGGTCAAGCAACAACGTACCTTCCAGATATGCGGATGAAACACACTTGAAAAGAAAGCAATGATTTTCCATCTTTTGATGTATTTCGATTGTGAGACACAAAGTTGTTCTTTAACTCGGTGTGTCACCTTTCTATTCGAAATGACTCGCAAGTGTACCTATAACGCCAACCTGATAGAATATGATAGATTTTCAAATTTGGGTCCTGATTTTGGCATCTGTTGTTAATTTTGGCTGACGTCAGAAAAAAAAGCAATATTGTGAACTTATACTTATGGAGGCTATGTCCGTCCTAAATTTCAACTCTCTACCACTTTCCTATCGAAGACTAACGTGGGGGTGGAGTGAGGTGGGAATGGGGGGAGGGGGAGGGTAGTTTTACCTTCTCCTATGCCTTTAAGGTACATACAAATAGTCCATGCTGAAAAGGGTTAACAAGCTCACGTTCTTCCAAAATTGAGACCGGATAAACTGTCTTTGAAGGAAGTTCAAAAAGTAATAACCCCAGGAACCTATTTTTGTAAATATAACGAGAAAGCGACAATAGAAGAGTTTGGGACTTGTTTGGTAAAAGAAAGTGTCCATGTTTTCTCTGCATTACTCGAGTTACTTGAGATACTCTAGTTGAGAAAACACTGTACCGAAGAAGAGTGACCCATCCGTAACGTTTGGGAGTCAGGCATACTAAACATTATGACTGCCCGAGTAAGAAAAGATAAGATCATGCCCTCTCGACTTTAAGGGCAGTTTAATGAAACAGTAAGTGAAGGCATCACTTAATGCTGATAATGTACTTAGCATATAGTTTCCAATTTTCCTCCTTTGTCTATTAAGAAGACAAAAGCCAACGTGTTTCACAGAACTGATACTCGTGCATTCGCACGCATTGTAAAAATTGTCAGGAAGCCAAATAAAAACCAGAAGGCATCGTGGCAGCATTTGTTACAGTAATGCACGACTTTGTCACAAAACGAAAAGGCAGACAACTCTGAGTTCCTGGTCAACAAAACCTAAATGGTGTTCCGTGATCTTGGCTTCATCATCAGCGTCAAGCTCCATTCCCTGAATAGTTAGTCACCTTGACGCATTCCTAGACAAGCTAAGAGTCTGTTAGTGACGAGTAGAGACAAGCTTCCATCAATATCTCTTAACAATAACCAAACATATGATTGTAGACTACTGACGGGCCATGCAATCCGCTTGCTCTGTGGAAGCCTACAAAGGAACCTTTTCGAAACTTTACTAATTTTTACAAAATGTGTTATTTTATATTGTTAAACGTAAGACTCATAGTCTGCAAAACTTATAGTTGGTGTTGTACTAATAATTTTCTCTATGAAAATAGTGTGGTATTTCGATGTACAAGAAAAGAGTGAATCTAAAAAGTAAAAATGCTAAATTGAAAAGTAACTGGAGCTTGAAGGGATAAGGTAACCTCACATTTGAACGCAGGTATCCAGGCAACAAAAATTTTGGTCCCAGGTGTAGTCAATTACATCAATCAGGCGCACCAGAACACATGATCAGCGCTTTCCGCGAGACTCCGAGGGTAGGACATTGGAATGCCTGTGTCTTCTTAGAGAATAATTGGCATCAAGAAGAGAGAATTTGAAATGTTAGTTTTGAAAAGAGCACTAGAGCAACAGAAGATATGTAACCACCGGGTATCGAACCCATGACCCACGCTTTCGCGGCGTGCGCTCTACCAACTGAGCTAGGTGACCTCCGTTGCTAACATACTCTATTTCTCTAGTCGCCACATTAGTTCCCATTCACCCATCGCTGGACATCGACATCCAGCTCTACGCAATTGGAGACCAGCCTCTCTGCACCATATGACTTGACCAAGGAAGAATTGCCCTCCGGCCCAAAAATAGAGAATAATTATATAGTGAGGTGCTGGACGTCGGCTCATTCATAGGATTTTGGTGGTTCTATGATATAATAAACGGAGAAGGTTCTGCATTTACAAAGCTGTGTCCTTCAAGCGGAAGTCTGGGGTCTTTAATAGTATTTGTGATAAATCCTGTCCGCAAAGTTAACCACCAGTCACTAAAGTACTTGGTATTCTAAAGGTTATCACCAAGCGGTACAATATGATCGGCGTAGTCTGTGTAAGACAGACGGCTGTGTAGAGCCTCCTTCTACTCTTTGATATGTTACGGTCACGCCGTTTCTGGTATTTAACATCTACTTTCACAATGTAGACCTGTACTGCGATGAAGAGCTATGATGTAGGTGTGTTGCTTTATAAAATACCCAATAGCAGGTCAAAGACACCCGTGCTTTCGTTCCCTGTCACCACCTGTGTAATAGTATAAGAATATAAAATTGCGATGGCATTGATTATAGTAGTCGAAACGCGACACGAGGAAGGTTATAGAGCGTTGCTTTGCGAAAATTAACAAATTTTTGTACAGATGACTTTTGGGAGCTTGTTGAGTTTGGATTCTACCAGAGTAAATAACTTGTAAATTTTATTGGTAAATAAATAATTTGAGATGTTCGTTATAGGTAAGTCTGTACAAAGTGAAAAATTTTACTACGGAAAGGAGCAATTTAGTGTAGGACAAGATCAGTTGATTGCATTCTAATTGACAACACCGGAAGGAAACTAATGTTCTGTACACAAAGGGAAGGAACACCGCCAACACAAATATGTATTTTTGAATAAATTACCAAATATATAAGAACGTTTGTGCTATCTTCCAACCACAGACAAGCTATCAGCTCTTTATCGGGCTGCTGCAGGGGGAGAGCAACTGAGAAAGCTGAAGGATGGATGAATATAAAGTTCGTTGTCAGAAAATCTATCTGACGATTTTGTTTTTCTCCAAATAGATTTATAAGGCCTGTCTTTAATTTGATCCTCAGAAATGCGGAACTTTCGAATATCAATAGTTTCATTGTTTATGCAAAAAGCAGTGACAACACATAGTATTAACATACCTTCAATAAATCCCACTGATTCAATGTTATTCCGTAACCTATAATCCATTGCTTTCTTGGACAAAAATAGATGTAATCTAGCTTATGTGTTACGTTTCTACGATGGTGATCCACAAATGCAAATTATTCGAAGAAGGTCTAGTTTGCTGTTTAAATTGAAATTTTTACGACATAAATTTATTCCTGAAGCCTTTGAAATGTTTCTTGATATTGGAAACAGAGAAAGATTTTGTGTTGATAATATAGAGGCGCAAATGGGATCTGTTCCTACAATAACTGGAAAGCTGCACCTAAAATTATTCACCACAAGGAGAAGTAAAAAATGTGTTCAAAAGTATAAAAGAGGATTATAAAGTACTGTATTGTAAATCACAGATCCGTATTTTAAGTTAATTATCATCAGCACCAAGAAAGAAAATATTTTTTAACTTGATCGACGTGATGTCATAGAAAGAGGCCGATCCCATACAGCTACTGAAAACATTGCACGAAATAGCGAAAACTTTGTGTACCGAAAACCTTTTCCCGTCTGACACTCCTCAGAGTGCGAACATCAGAATGACTGAAATGAAGTGAGCGAAAGAGTATACCCAACTATATTTTTGAAAGAGCCAAAACTGCCTGAATGGCTTGTGTTTTTGAACCAATGAGCATGATTAGGTCTAGTGAGAAAACGAATTCTTTCTGTCGGCATAGCAAAGGTTTTCTTGCTTTTATGTGGACTGATTCCAGGATCGCCAAATGAAATGCAGACCTGGCCTTTCCTGTGGTGCGAAAGCAATCGTCCGTGTACACTTTGGCACAGTCTGAGTTCTTAAGCAAGTGCTGCCCTATGGCAGAGTCACATTGCTTAGTGGTGTTTTTGGTCTTTGAAACCCCGAGGTGTTTGTTTCCTTTTAGGAGTTGATGTTTGGCGAATAAAGGATGGTACATGCTGCTTAATTCGGTTAACCAGCCACAAACTTAAAAATACTTGGCAATTACTAACAGATGCCTCGGTAGCCCATTTTCTAATTTTCCTAGTGCCGAAGCTACGGTACATACAAAAATATCGGTGAATATGGTGCAGTCTGCGGAATATATCGTTGGTAGTGAACCGTTGTCATAGATATTCATTAAATGAAACGATTTTCGTTCAAATCAACTGACCCCTTGTTCACATTATCACTGTGGGTATCCTCTCAGTTTTCAGTCGGGATAAAGTGATAAAATTTAAGACAATAGCTTTAACACCAGAAGGATTTTGTATGGACTTTTATCGCTCGCAGTCCATTTCTTCTCATATTACCTTTCAATGGTTTACTTAGTTTATGAAGTTTACTGCTTTTCATCTTAGGTTGCCTTAAAAATGTCTTTTGAGTCTTTTCCTGAAAAGGGTGTGATTACCACTTTCTTGTCAATCCTTTTTTATATCTTTGTGTGTGCTGAAATATAAGTAAAAACATAATAAATTTGTCATTTGGTCCCCCTCATTATAGTTTTAAACATGTATGTTTTTTGTCTTGTGTTAGGGTTGTGTTATTCTTTCAATTGGAAGATTCACGTTTATAGTATAAAGATAAATTTAGGCAATAGGACTTTTGTTGTTATCCTACAGATAGTAAGTTGTTGAACTAATTTCGTCTATTAAATAAAAATATGTTTGTCCTTTATAATTATCTTGTGTTTAAATTGAAAGTGAAAATTATCCATCTTTCAGGTTTTCCTGATATGAAAATGATAAGGCAATCTTCAATTGCTTGTAGGTTTTCATGAAAGAGCTTGTTTTAGCAAAGATACTAAAGTCGGGCATTAACTTTGACCTCTTCAAATATATCAAGATACCACAAATAAATGATTTTTTTATTAGACAGCCTGATAACGAGGACTTATAAATTTTCATTTATTTGTAGTCTTCATCTGAATTTGCAGTAAATTCAATTTAGTGAAACAAGAAAAACAACAAGTATACAACTAGAGAAGTCACTGCAGGTACAAAAACCCCGTCCCCCTTTTTCACAGGCAATAAAGAGATTTGAATGATTTAAGAGTTAACGATATTAGGAGCTGGGGCGCATTAAGCGTCAGTTAAAATCCCATATATGTGGTTACCGCCCTAGCCTCCGTCAGAGAGAAGTGCAAGACCCAAAACCCGATCGTCATCGTCATTGTCATTGTCACTGTCACCATCATTGTTATCGTCATTGTCACCATCATTGTCATCGTCATTGTCATCGTCATCGTCATCGTCATCATTATAACAATCGTCGTGATCATCATCATCATCATCATCATCATCATCATCATCACCATGGTCATCAATGGCCGAGACATAGCAGCCGGTGCTTCCCTCCTAGCAAAGGCATACGAGGCATACGAGACATGTGATATTTTCCAAGATTAGTCGAGAGAGGTACTTTTGCAACTGAAAACATTTTTTACTGGAGACTTTGAAGCAGCTTTTCTTAGTAGCACGTCTTTCGGAGTACAACTTAGAGATATTCTTGTAGGATGTGAGTTCTTATTATTACCATTGCTTAAGTATATCAACCTTTTAAAAGGGTTTCAAATACATGTTAAATGAAATAGCGATAAAGATTCTCCGATGATGTGAGTAAGAAAAGACTTTCGTAAACTTTTCATTATTATTATTAGTAAATTGGAATGTTTGATTACAAAATCTGAACTCAGATGTAAATAACACAAGTACAACATCTATTTTTATAATATTCTTACTCTCGTAGCACTAACGTTACGTTTTATTTCCTTATTATATTTACATGTAAGTGCAATGGAGTAGAAATTGCCCTTGCACCAGTGCAATATATCTTGTGAAGAGGGTAGCTTAGTACTGTAATATGGGGGGTTATTTTTCAGTCAATGCCGTGAAACTAAAATTTCCTTTCTCCTATCCTCAATACAGGTGCCTGCTATATTTGCAAGTTCTTAAATATTACAATTTCATTTCCTTATAATATATTTTGAATAGGAGACCAGATTTATTCCTTATACCACCGTCACAAACACTCTTCTATAACAGAGCCAATTGTTTTTATTCAGGCCTGGATGCAGAATTTTGAGAAGCGGAAGGCGTAATCAATGTGAAAGACATCAAAAGATAGAAAGCTACTAAACGAGTCTTTGGGCCTTCCAACCTATTGTAATAAAAGATTTTCCTAATTTTTCAGCTATGCATTCTTGTAAAAGTCTTGTAAAAGTACTGTTTTCCTTTAGTCGTTTCTTGCTAGTATGGACTTTAAACAATGCTGGATTACCTAATGAAAATTTAAAACGTCATGCTAACGATTGAAATTTGGAATAGAAGGAAGAAACGTACTTTATAACCCCTTTAACCATCCAAAGTATGCTAGTCACACACTCGGCTATGACTTCCACAAAAGGCTGTGATGGTGAATTTAGTCTGCACTAGTTTTGTTATTTAGATAATACGGCCTGTTTATTACTGCGTTGAAAAGATATTTTACAGCGTTACATCATACTCACACAACCTACAGACAAAATGACAGTGCGGGTAGTCGAATTGTTGTTTTTCCGGCAGGATATTGTCTTATTTCTCAGATCAATAAACGCCATCAACGTTAGATTCATACTTTGCTAAACTGACATAGCAATTTTTTACAAGTGCTACCCAAGTAGCTCTTAGAAGTGCCAAGCCGAACAATAGTTTGCAAATAGCCCATTACTACTGCCTGGCACCACGGATGTGACTGTTTATTTGTAATTTTTTGGCTAAAAGATACTACGCGACAGAATCAGATCACGCTCGCATGTCCGTGAGTTGCGCAGGATATCTAATGTAATGTTGTGTGTGCGTGGACGGCCTTAATAGCTGTGAATGGCACTAGTCCCCGAACTTGGCGTTCGCGCCGGGCACGGGCGTTGCGGCGGGAGCGCCGACGAACAACGCCTTTTCGCGGCCGCCATGAGATTCGATCAGCCGCGCCTGATCCGCCTTGGCGGCGCGGTCGACCGCGTCGGGATCGCAGATCCCGCGCAGTGCCCGCTCCATCATCGTGCGGGTCTCAACATGGGCGGGATTCGCCGCGAGATCGTGCAGTTCTTCGCGGTCTGACTCCAGGTCGAACAGTTCCGGTTCGTAGCCGATATAGTGATGATATTTCCATCGGCCTTTGCGCAGCATGAAACCGGCGCTGGGCGAGCCGGCGGCATGATACTCGCTGAAGACCGCACGGTCCCGCGTAACGCCCGCGGCGGCGATCTCTAAGAGAGACGATCCGGGCCGGCGCAGATCCGGGTCGAGCGGCGCTCTGTCGGCCGAGAGACCGAAATTCTCCAACACCGTCGGCTGCACATCGAGGAGGCCTACCGGTGTGTCGTTGACCCCTGCGGTCACGCCGGGGCCGCTCAGGATCATCGGGACCGCGGCGGATTCGAGGTAGAAGTTCGATTTCCCCCACATGCCGCGATGGCCGACATTGTCGCCATGGTCGCTGGTGTAGAGGACCCGTGTCGTGTCCGCGAGGCCACAGGCATCGAGCTGGCCGAGGATGCGGCCCACATTGTGGTCCATCCAGGCCGAGATAGGCGGCGATCGCGGTCAGCCGCTCTTCCTCGTCGTGGAATTGGTCTTCGGTCGGCCAGAAATCGTGATGCCGCTGCACCCAGGGATGCCGTTCATGCCCGTCGCGCGGATGCAGCTTGCGCGGCGGCAGCGCGTCATGCGGATAGAGTGACAGGTACTCCTCGGCGACGACCAGCGGGAAGTGCGGCGCCACCAGCCCGACGAACAGGCACCAGGGCTTGTCATCGCCGGATACGTTCTCCAGCCAGTCGATTGTCTGGTCCGTGACCGAGGCGTCGTAGCGGGTATAGGTCGACTCGCCGGCACCGATCTTATCGCCCAGCATGCGACCGCCGCGCGGCTGCTGCGAGGGCAGGGGATCGCGCACCGAGCCCCAGACCATGCCTTGCCCGTTATAGATATGCATCGGGAGATGCTCTTGGTCGAAGCCGGCTTCGTCCTCGCTGCTGCGGTAGTGCAGTTTGCCGATCGACTCCACGCGAACGCCCGCATCCTGAAGGGCGTGCCCCCAGCCCTTGACCGCGCCGTCATAGGCCAGGGCGTTGTCCCAATAGCCGATATCGTGCGCGTAAGCCCCGGTCGCGAAGGCAGCCCGCGCCGGCACGCAGATCGGCGACGGTGTGTAGGCATCGCGAAAACGCATGCCCGACCTGGCCAGCCGGTCGAGGTTGGGCGTGCGGATGAAACGGTCGCCGGAGACCCCCATGTAACGCGGGTCGTGCTCGTCCGACATGATGATCAGGAAATTCGGAGAATTTTGGGCCATTGGTAATGTTTGCTCGAATGGTCTTCAGCTGATTGTGATCCCGCCGTCGACGACGAAGGTGCCGCCGGTGGCAAAGCTGGCTTCGTCCGAAATCAGGAAGGCGATCCAAGGCGCGATATCTTCCGACGTGCCGAGCCGGCCGAGCGGCGTCGAGCCCACCATCGCCTGTTCGCGGCCCGCCGGGTCCGGATGCTCGTCCCAGTCCGGCGTCTGCTCCAGTGCGCCAGGACAGACCGCGTTGCAGCGGATGCCGTGTTTGGCGTAGTGGACTGCGATGTGCCGGCTCATGCCAAGCAACCCGCTCTTCGCCGTCATGTAGGAGACGTTCGGCGTGCGGCCGTTCAGTGCGGTGATCGAGCTGACGATGACGATCGAGCCGCCGTGGCCTTGATCGATCATGCGCGCCAGCCCGTGTTTGCAAGTGCGGAATACGCCGCGCAGATTACCGTTCTGCGTCCGCTCCCACCCCTCTTCCGCCATCTCGAAAAGGTTCACGTCGGTCTTGTGCCGCTGGACGCCGGCATTGGCGACGACAGCGTCCAGTTTGCCAAACCGCTCGATCGTGCGCGCGACGGCCGCTTCGATATCGCCCTCCTTCGTCACGTCGGTTTCGAGGGCGAGCGCCTTGCCGCCCGTTGCCGTTATTTCGGATGCCAGCGTTTCGACACCATCGGCGGGAATCCCAGCGAGCGTGACGGCTGCGCCGCGGGCGGCCATATAGCGCGCGGTTGCCGCACCGATGCCGCTGCCGCCGCCGGTGATCAGCGCGGTCTTGCCTGCCAGTTCCATGCCTATCGTCCGTTCTTTTTGATATTCGCCTGCTCCGGCAGGTCCCGGGCGGCGGTGACGACGCGTACTGACAGGGGTTCGGTGCGGCCGCGAATTTCGACCTCTTCTTCCGGGAACGCGGAGAGATCGATGCCCGAGAGCTCCACGGTGTGGTTGGAGACGACGAGTTCCGCCGCAAATTCCTTGGTCTGTGTTTCCAGCCGGCTGGCCGTGTTGACGGAATCGCCGACCGCGGTCACCGATACGGTGTCGCCGAAGCCCATGGCGCCAACGATGGCCGGGCCGCAATGGATGCCGATGCCGATGCGCAGCGGCTCTTCCAGATCGTTGGCGAGCGCCCGGTTCAGCTCGGCGATGCGCAGCCCCATCTCGCGCGCCGCGGCGAGCGCCGCCCGGCTGCCCGCTTCCGCACCATCCTCGATGCCGAACAACGCCATGACCCCGTCGCCGATGAATTTGTCGAGATGCCCGCCGCAGGCCGAGACGGCTGACCCCATGGAGTCGAAATAGCGGTTCAGCAGGAACACAACGTCGTATGGCAGTTTCTTTTCGGACAGTTTCGTGAAGGAGCGGATATCGGCGAACAGAATCGCGATCTCGCGCTCCTGGCCCTGCAAATATTCCGGCCTCGGGAAGCCGTCCTCCGCCTGGGCCGTGGTCGGCAGCAGCCGCATAACCTCCACTTCGCCGCCGGTCGGCCGGGATTGGCAGGCGAGACGGACCTGGATACCCGCATTGACGCGATCCAAGACCTTCTGCTCTGCGGCCGAAGGCTCGGGCAGGTTCTCAAGGCCCTTGGTGATGCGGACCCGGCAGGTCGAACAGCGCCCCCTGCCGCCGCAGACGCTGGCATGCGGCACGTTGGCGGCGCGGCTCGCGTCCAGGATCGAGCGGCCCGGCGGGAACTGGATGGCGAAACCGTCGTCATAGGTCAGCCGTACGATGCCGCGCCACCGCTCCACCGCGGCGCGCACGTAGCGCAGGCCAAAGGCGGCGAGTACCAGAACGATGAAGCCGATCGTGAAACTGTCCCTGTACTGCACATACTGCGCGAACTCATATGCATCCAGCCAGCGGACCCGCGCTTGAAACTGTTCGAACCAGGCCGGGTCGGACGCCAGGGCAACGACGGCCTTGCCGCCCTGCATCGCGCCGGCCAGCGACAGGGCCGGGATCAACAATGCGAGCGCGAACAGGACCGGCTGCCAGCGCAGGTACCAAGGTTTCAGTCGCAGCCATCGATAGATGCCGATACAGCCATGGATCCAAGCCGCGAAGAAGACAGCAATCTGCTTGATGCCGTTCCAGGGATCGACATGCCACAGCGCCGCCAGCACGGTGACGTAGTCGACCTTCATGTCGAACAGTTGCCACGCCGCGCGCGTACCGAGTACGTGACCGACCAGCAGCAGCGGGATCGCGAGCCCGAGCACCAGCTGGAGCCCTTCTTCGAACGGGATCTTCAGACGGCGGCGCTGGTAGATGGCGTACAGCGCCAGGGCGACATGGATCGCCAAGGCGCCGTACAGTAAAGCGGTGCCGACCGGCGACCACCAGGGCGCATGCATCACATCGCGGGTTGCGTTCATCGCCTGAAGCGACCACAACCCCGCCATGTGGTTGATGAAATGCAGCGTGACGTAGGCGAAAAGGATCAGGCCGGAGATTAGGCGTAGCTTTCGGACCACGGTCGATTTCCTATTGTCTGAAGGGACAGACGCTGCCGGGGGCAGGCTAGCATGATTCGGATGCAATTCTAGAGCCGCTTGCCCTTGCAAAACGCTTTACAAATCATAAATGGCGACAAAAATAGCCCGGCGCGCGAAGCCGGTATCGAGAAGAGGGATTGAGGTCTGGCGCTTATGAGTATGATTGAAATCGAAAATTTGACGCGGCGGTTCGGCGCGTTCGTTGCCGTCGACCATATCAGTTTCACGGTGGAACGTGGCGAAGTGCTGGGTTTCCTTGGCCCGAACGGGGCCGGGAAGTCGACCACCATGAAGATGATCACCGGCTTCCTGGCGCCGACATCGGGCACGGTGCGCGTGGAAGGCCATGATGTGCAGCGCGAGCCGATCGCGGTCAAGGAATGCATCGGTTACCTGCCGGAAGGCGCCCCGCTGTGGGCGGACATGTCGGCCGGCCGGTTTCTGGAATTCGTCGCCGGCGTGCGCGGCCTGTCCGGGGCGGCACGGATCGATCGGATCCGGGACGTGGTCGCCAAGACCCAGATCGGCTCGATCCTGGCGCAGCCGATCGACACCCTGTCGAAGGGCTTCAAGCGTCGCGTCGGGCTGGCGCAGGCGCTGCTGCACGACCCGGACGTCCTGATCCTGGACGAGCCGACCGACGGCCTCGACCCGAACCAGAAGCATGAGGTGCGGCAGTTGATCGCCGAGATGTCGGAGGACAAGGCGATCGTCATCTCGACCCATATCCTGGAAGAGGTCGAGGCGGTGTGCACGCGGGCGATCATCATCGCCAACGGCCGGATCGTCGCCGACGCGACACCGGCGGAGTTGCTGGCCCGCTCCGATCAGCACAACGCGGTATCCCTGCAGATCACCGGCGACATCGATGTGGCGCGGCAGCTTCTGCAGGACCTGCCTGCGGTATCGTCCGTCGAAGTCGGCCATCGCAACCGGCTGTTCGTCCGGCCCAAGGGCGGTGCGCAGATTCTGCACGAGGTCGGGGTCGCGATGCGGGGCCAGGACATCGCCATCGAAGAGATTCACATCGCGCGGGGCCACCTCGATCAGGTGTTCCGCGCCATCACAACGGTGCCGTAAATGACCAACACGCTGTTCGTTGTTCGGCGGGAACTCGCCGAATATTTCGCGACGCCGGTCGCCTATGTCTTCATCGTCATCTTTTTGGCGCTGCTGGGGGCCCTGACTTTCTTCATGGGCAGTTTCTTCGGCCGCGGCCAGGCCGACCTCTCGGCCTTCTTCCAGTTCCACGCCTGGGTCTACATGCTGCTGATCCCGGCGATCTCGATGCGCATGTGGGCGGAGGAACGCAAATCCGGCACCATCGAACTGCTGATGACCTTGCCGCTGTCGCTGAAGCAGGTCGTCATCGGCAAGTATCTGGCCGCCGTGATTTTCGCGGCGATCACGCTCTCGCTGACCTTTCCGTTCTGGATCACGGTCAACTATCTGGGCGATCCGGACAACGGCATCATCCTCGCCGGTTATGTCGGCAGCCTGCTGATGGCGGCCGGCTTCCTGGCGATAGGCTCGTTCATCTCCGCGCTGACCAAGAACCAGGTCGTCGCCTTCGTCATGACGACGGCGGCCTGTTTCGTGCTGATCGCGAGCGGCGCGCCGATCGTGCTCAGTTTCTTCTCCGGTTGGGCGCCTGATTTCGTCGTGGAATTCATCGCCTCGCTCAGCTTCCTGACCCATTATGCGGACATTTCCAAGGGGGTCCTGGATCTGCGCGACGTGATCTATTTCCTGTCGCTGATCGCGGTGTTCCTGTTCGCCAACATGCTGGCGGTCGACCGGCTGAAGGCGGAGTAGGGGGCGGCCATGATCAGACTGATACTCAATCGCAAGGGGGGCTGGGTCATCGGGATCGCGGTGGCGCTCGGCCTGTTCGTCGCGCTGAACGCCGGCCTTTCGGGCCTCACCGGAGTGCGCATCGATTTGACAGAGGACCGTCTCTACACCCTCTCAAACGGCACGCAGCGTATCCTCGACAAGATGACCGAACCGGTCACCTTCGAGCTCTACCTTTCGCAACGGCTGATCAAGGAGGTCGCGATTTACGGCAACTATGCCGGCCGCGTGCGCGATGTGGTGAATGAATTCGCGGCCAACTCGAACGGCAAGCTGACGGTCGTCGAGCAGGATCCCGAGCCCTTCTCCGAGACCGAGGACGCGGCGGTCGGCGCCGGCGTGACAGGCGTGCCGCTCGACGCCAGCGGCGAGAAGGTCTATTTCGGTCTCGCCGCGCGGGTCGGCGACCGGACCGGCGTCATCGGCTTCTTCCAGCCGCAGCGCGAAGCCTTCCTGGAATACGATCTGGCCCGCATGCTGGAAGGTTTGACCAACCCAAAGAAGCCGGTGATCGGCGTCGTCACCAGCCTGCCGCTGTTCGGTCCTTTCATGCCGCAGCCCGGCGGGCCGAAGGCCTGGTTCATCGTCGATGCGTTGAAGGAGGGCTTCGACGTTCGCAACATCTTCGACCTCAAAGAAGACATGACGGACGATATCGATGTGTTGATGCTCGTCCACCCGACCCTGGATGACGAGGACCTCTACGCCATCGACCAGTTCCTGATGCGCAAGGGCCGGCTCCTGGTATTCGCCGACCCATTCAGCGAGCTGGCGCAGGGTTCGGCCATGGCCGGCCGGCCGATGGCGCCGAAGGAATCGAACCTCAACAAGCTGACCGAGAAATGGGGCGTAAAAATCGTCGAGGGCCAGACGGCCGGCGACATCAAGCTCGCCCGCATCGTCAATGCCGGCACCGAACAGGACATGAAGCCCGCACCCTATCTGCTGTGGCTGACGGTGAAGGGTGCGGCGATCGACCGGGGCGACGCGGTCACGCGCGACATTAATTCGGTCAATATGGGCAGCGCGGGCGTGATTGAGGTCGCGAGCGACGCCACGGTGAAGGTTGAGCCGCTGCTGAGCACGACGCCGGAAAGCCAGGCCTTCGACACCGGCCTGATCAATGTACGCAAGCCGAACGTGCTCGACTTCGTCGAGAAGTTCAAACCGGCCGGCAAGTCGCTGCTGCTCGCCGCGCGCCTGACCGGCGCGATCGACAGCGCCTTTCCGAACGGTCCGCCGAAACCGCAGAAACCGGAAGAGGTGAAGGCGCCTGGGGCTGAGGATAAGGCGGCAGAGAAACCGGCCGATCCCGAGAAGAAGGCGGAAGAAAAGCCGAAGGAAGAAGCAGAAGGTCCCAAATGGCCGCCGCATATCGGCAAGTCCCAGGCGCCGGTGAACGTCATCCTAGTGACCGACTCCGACATGCTGCAGGAGCATTTCTGGGTCCGGGTGCAGGACTTCTTCGGTCAGCGGGTCGCCCTGCCCTTCGCGAACAACGGTGATTTCGTGGTCAACGCGCTGGAAAACCTGGCCGGCTCCGGCGATCTGATCACCCTGCGCAGCCGCGGTACGGCGCAGCGGCCCTTCACCAAGGTCGAGGCGCTGCGGGTCGCGGCGGATGCGAAGTTCCGATCCCGCGAGCAGGTGCTGGTCAAGCGGTTGGCCGAGGTGCAGAAGAACTTCGAGGAACTGCAGAACAAGGCGAGCGGCACAGCGCAAGAGGGCGAAGCGGTGCTGACCCCCGAACAGCAAAAGGCGCTCGACACCCAAATGGCCACTCTGCGCACCGATCTGCTGTCGATCCGCAAGGAACTGCGCTCGGTCCAGCTCGAACTGCGCAAAGACATCGAAGCGCTCGATTCCACGCTGCGCTTCCTCAATATCGGCCTCGTCCCGATCCTCGTCGGCCTTTTCGCCGTCGCCCTCGGCGTGATCCGCACGCAACGGCGTAAGGCGGCGGTGCAGGGGTGAGGGTTGATCGAAGCGCTAACGCTTGATCCGCACGGCATCAACGGTAGATTGCGCATTGCGACATCTCATGAGGGAGCGATGACGGTCTTGCGCCAATGCTTACTGCTGGTTGCTCTAATTTTTGCGATTGCGACGCCGGTGGCTGCGCAAGCGCCATCGGCGCCTGATTCCACCACTCCCGAAAATCTCGAAAAGCTCGTCGAGACCTTGGAGGACAAGGATCGGCGCGAGGGGTTGGTGCGCGATCTGAAGGCGTTGATCGAGGTGCAGCGCGGTACCGAGGCAGCGGCGGAACCGCCGGGCTTGGGGACGCGCATTCTGGCCGAATTGACGCATCGCGTGGGCGCGGTCAGCGAACAGTTGGTACTGGCGGCGGCGGTCGTGTTCGATCTGCCGGCGGCCTTGGGGGCTTTGCGCGACGGGCTGGCTGATCCGGAAACGCGGTCGAATTGGCTCGGGCTACTCGGCCGGCTGGCGCTCGTGCTGGCGGCCGGTATCGTGGCGGAATGGTTGGCGCGCATCGCGCTGCGCCGGCCGCGCGGCGCCATCGAGGCACGAGCCGATGATGATTTCTGGCTCACAACAGTCCTGCTGCTGGCCCGCACCGTGCTCGACCTGGCGCCGATCGCGGTGTTTGCCGCCGCCGCCTATGGTGGGTTGACCTTGTTCGGACCGGATCAGGAAGGCGGGCGGCTTGCCGCGATCACGCTGATCAATGCCAGCGTGTTGGCGCGCAGCGTGATCGCTGTGGCGCGCATGTTGTTGGCGCCACGGGTGACGGAACTGCGGCTGTTCCCGCTCGGCGACGAGACGGCGAACTATCTCTTCCTCTGGGTAAAGCGCCTCGCCAATCTGGCGATCTACGGTTTCTTCATCCTGCACGCCTCGCACCTGTTGGGGTTGCACCCGGCGGCGAACAACGCGCTGCTCAAGGTGCTCGGGCTCGCCGTCAGCCTGTTGCTGATCATGCTGGTGCTGCAGAACCGGTCGGCAGTATCCGTTTGGATCCGCGGCGATGAGGACAGCTTTCTGCCGGTAATGCGGCGGCGCTTCGCCGATGTCTGGCACATCCTGACGATCGTATATGTCGCAGTAAGCTACGCGGTCTGGGCGCTGGAGATCACGGGCGGGTTCGAGTTTGTGCTGCGTGCCACCGTGTTGACGGTCACCATCGTGGTCATCGGCCGCCTGGTCGAGTTGTTCCTACGCAAACTGGTGCAACGCGCCTTCGCGCTCGGCCAGGAGCTCAACGCGCGGCTGCCGGGGCTGGAAGCGCGGGCGAACCGCTACCTGCCGCTGATCCAGTCGGCGGCGCGCGGCGTGCTGTACGTGTTGGTGCTGCTAGCGGTGATGCAGGCCTGGGGCCTCGACATCTTCTCCTGGTTCGCGTCCGAAGCGGGGCGCTTCGTGTTGGGCCGCGTCATCATGATCGTGCTGATCGTCGGCGTCGCGGTCGTAGCTTGGGAGATCATCGGCGCGCTGATCGAGCGCTATCTCGCCGCGACCGATGCGGATGGCAACGCGGTCACGCGCAGCCAGCGAGCGCGCACCTTGCTGCCGCTGCTGCGCAACGTGTTCACCGTGGTGCTGGCGGTCGTGGTGACGATGACGGTGCTGTCGGAGCTTGGCCTCAACATCGGGCCGTTGCTGGCAGGCGCAGGCGTGGTCGGGCTGGCTGTCGGCTTCGGCGCGCAGACCTTGGTCAAGGACGTGATCACCGGCGTGTTCATTCTATTGGAAGATTCGATCCATGCCGGTGACGTCGTCGAAGTCGCCGGCCATTCCGGCGTCGTCGAACTCGTGACGATCCGCACGATAAGACTGCGCGACGTGAGCGGTACCATACATACGGTGCCGTTTAGCGATGTCAGCTCGATCAAGAACCTCACCCGCGATTTTTCCTACGCGTTCATGGAAATCGGTGTCGGCTACCGCGAGGATATCGACGCCGTCATCACGGTGATTGAAGAGTTGGGCGCGGAACTGTGCGCCGATCCCGCTTTCAGTGACAGGATCCTGGAAGATATACAGGTGCAAGGCCTCGACCGCTTCGACGATTCCGCGGTTGTCATCCGCGCCCGCATTAAGACCAAACCGCTGCAGCAGTGGGGCGTGCGCCGCGCCTTCAATCTTCGCATGAAGCGGCGCTTCGACGAATTGGGCATTGAGATACCGTTCCCGCATCAGACGATCTATTTCGGCGAAGACCGCGACGGCAATGCGCCGGCGGCACCGGTCCGCATGCTGGGCGACACCTCGACGACGAAGCCGCCGCCGATGCCATCGTCATCGTCATCGTCATCGTCATCGTCATCGTCATCGTCATCGTCATCGTCATCGTCATCGTCATCGTCATTGTAGTCGTCAGAACGAGCTTCCTTGGAAACGAAGCCTATCACGCCAGTCACCGCTGTCATTAAATTAACTATGTAGTCTGGGAAGCACACAGAGTTGATAAATGTAGGTCGTCGCCGGTCTACCAACTGGGTCTTTTACCGTGTCAAGGAACCCAGAGTAAAGGGTTGCTAGCTAATTCTTGTTTAGCATTCGAATAATGTCAACAAAGCGCACTCTTTGTTCTTTGAGGACGGTTGACAAGGGAGATAAAGATTCATAGAATTGTGACTTGATAGGGTGCTGGAGCTTAGGAGAGATTTAGGACATCTTCGAACATTCGAGCATAAGTGTCATCCATCTTGGATTCTGTGTAATACTTAATTGTTAAATATCAAGATCTATGTAAGAGCTAAATGAGGTTTAACTACATATGACAGTGAAGAGTCATGGCACATAAACCCAAAAAGCTTTATAAAAAGAAATATTTTCTTGTTGCCGATCGTAACAGTGTATTTTTTAATCGCAAATGCATTACATTTTGCTTTTATCCGATGTACGGCTTAAAGTATCTTGTAATCACTACCGCGGTAATGGCAAAAACTATGTTGCCATGATCCATCCAGGTACCTCATAATGGAACGACAGCAACTCGTGACTCAGTGGGAATGATAAACATATCCCTACTAACCACTACACAAGTGATAGAGTAGGAGTTACAGGGGATCGATCTTGTGGGGCTAACATGCCCTCCCACTTTCAGAGAATCCTTGGTACTCCCATGCCACTTATGCATTGCCTTATCTTGTATTTAACATGAAGTCGTGTATGTACTTTCATAAAAAAGGCAGGCTGGAAACTGAACTATCACAAATACTACTATAAGTAGAAAACACCTAAACAGTAAAAGAAATGTGGATCTTTGGAGTGTGTTACCCCGAAATTGTGCGAATAACACGCGCAGATTTCCACTTTAGATATAAATATGTTCTAAATACTTTCTTCCTGTGAAAGTTTTTAATTAAAGATGCAATGCGTTCGCTAATTCCTCTTATCGCGATATAAAGATTTTGACTAGATAGGATTTCGCTGAGATTATTTTTCTGATTTTTATCAGACTGTTAATGCCTCACAGATAAGGACATGCAGATGATTTAAGTGGATAATTGTTTACAAGTCCGTTTAAATGTAATTTTGTAGTTACATTAACAACATTTTTGTCTTACAAGCTTTATACTGTTTCTTGGCAACTGGAAGGATGATAAAGGATATGGTGACTTGATATCGATCGTGGATCAGGGGTGCAGCAGAGATTTGAACAACAAAGTAGTTTACGAAGTAGGAACCTTTATGTGTCTACTACCAAGTAGCATGTTTATCATGGTCACATATTCAGGCACAGTGCGGATATAGTGACAGGTAGAATGTAAAGTTGGAGAGTCTGAGTAGTTCAGAAAATACTAAGTGAAAGGGTTTCAACCAAGTTTGCTCAGTGTAGTAGCAGAGAGGTAGATCCTGAAAGGAGGGGGTTGGTCAGACCTGTAGTCATGGGGTCTACAAAGGGGCTAAGGCCCCTTAAATTTGCTAAATCCCCATCTGAGCCTTTCTAATATTTTATAGTAGCTCCAAAATTTATAGTCGTGAGACATACCCAGAACCAAACATTTTAGCTCTGTCATGTTAAAAGACTGGCTTTGTAACGACGTAGATGACGCGTAGAACACATTCACTGTCTTACAATGCCATGAACGGAGAACATTCCTCACATATATTGCTGAGCTTTTCCTACTGAGATTTCAAAAGTAGAGATAACTTTGTGACGTAAACCCCTAACTTGGAAAGTCCTTCTGTAATTGATAATTTTCGAGTGAAAAAGTAGCAAATTTTATGCTTGATTTTCATGACTTTTTAAAGCCTGGCCGGATTGACATGACATTTTATGATTTTTCCTAACTTGTACTGAAACTTTTTATAATGAATAAATTTTTTTAAAAATTTTAAAATATATCGCGATATTGGCGATTTGTTGACCTATAATAGAGTTTTTTACCTTTCCGTTTTGTTACTTTTCTTTGCAAAACATGATAATAAAACTTAATCCTTTTTCAATTGATGTCATTGTTTCTCTTTGCAGAAGTTATTTTTGTAAGGAGTTCACTAGAAGAAACCCGCAACTACCTCCTTTGCAATACCCACCACACATACACTATTAAATGTATGCTGAAATCCTCATTACCCATTCTTTATAAAGAATGACAATCATGGCTTTTTGTGCCTGAAAAGTCTCTAACAATGTGGCTTTTGAATTTTATATTCATCGGTTGTTCTCTCTCAATTTTAACACTCCCTTTCACTATATACGATATTTCTGACCTGGTTCTAATTCATTTTGATAGGATAAATTGTATCCTAACTGTCTATATTGTTCTTTTCCTAAATTTATGTTTGTAGCATTATGGGCCGAAAGAGAAAACATTGAAATAGGTAATTAGTAAACGACTAAGTGAGCAGTGTTCGCAAAATTTCTGTCAGTCAGAACTTATAAGCAATATGTTAATGAATACCGACATGATACTCTTGGAGAAGGTAAGCAAGGAGTAACACGGCCCCTGCATTAGAAGCACTCTATTGCGAGTTATTGGATACTGTCTGTGGTTAATCTAAAGTAAAGCACCGATTTCGTACAAGTGGAGATGACAATGTCTTCTGGCCATTAGAACCATATCTACTAAGCTTAAGCTTACTTTCCCTTCGCCGCTCAACGCAACTATATACTGAAATATATAATTATCAGGAAATTCTTTTTGAATGCTGAGCTTTATTTCGAATTTACCCTACTTTACATGGGCTTTTTAGCTCTTCTCGTACATTAGGGGGGGGGGGGGGGGGGGGGGTGTGGGAGGGGGGGTTCGCTGCCCTCCAAGAACTTTTGACTGTTGGAAAGGGACCTGGGTCCTGCCGAGGCAAGTAGGTCCGCGGCACTTTTATTACAAAGATGTTTGGCGTGTTTATAGTGACCTATGGAAGAGTCACATTGCAGTCGTATTAAGCAACATGTACCATCGTTTATTGGCCAAGCACCAACTCCTAAAAGGAAACAACTACCTCGGGCTTCAAAGATAAAAAACACCTTTAAGCAATGTGACTCTAACATAGCGCAGCACTTGCTTGAGAACCCATGCTGTGCCAAAGTGTACAGGGACGATTGCTTCCGTATCATAGGAAAGGCCAGGACTGCATTTAATTCTGCCGTTTTGGAGTCAATCCACACGAAAGCAAGAAACCTTTGCTATCCATACAAAAGATGTCGTTTTCTCACTAGGTTTATTTAATTAATATTGTTTTAGTGGATGTCGATTGGTCTAAAAACACAGACCATTCTGGCAGTCCTAATTCTGATTGGCTCTTTCACAAAATCAGGTGGTTATACCCTTTCACACATTTTATTTCGGTCATTCTGACGTTAGTACTCTGAGGAGTGTCAGACGAAAAAAGATTTTGAGTACACAATGCTTTCCGTATTTCGTGCAATATTCTTCTTATCATTATTATCACTTTTATTGTTATTATTATCATTGTTTATTGCTGTTTCTTGTTATTAGAGTTGCCTGGTTTTTTGTTGTTATGAGTGTTCCTTCTTCGGTTTTTTGTTTCCATCATTCAACACTCCTGTATACAGTGTTCTGCTGTCCCATGTACCATGCCAGGAGATTCAATAGGAATGTTTATTACATTATAAAGAATACAAATAAAGGATTTGAGCCCTTAAAAATATATTCTTAGATCCTGTTTTAATTTTGCGATTGTTTTTAGAGAGTTATAACAACAGATGAATCTCTTCGCGATCACGAAAATGTTTAAGATTACCAATTTCATTTTATGCACAGTTAAAATGTTGTATGTCATCATATGAATACAAGGTATGACGTACCTGCTGATCTCTTGCATGTCAAGGTCAAACTTGGGTTATTGCCACACGTACCAGCAGGGCGGGTCTTTCTATAGACAAGGAGAAAAAACTATCCAATGTCAGGATGACACTGTAAATGGTGCATAATTGGGAAGGCGTGGTAACGTTACGCCTATGATATGACACCTTTATAGTGTTCCCTGATGTCTGGCGTCGTAGGTTTCAGATTGGATAGCTTTTTCGTATGATGCACCTAAACTGTTGAACAATTTTCAAAACTGAGGAGGGTCGTTACATCTGAGGACAGTTTCAAAACAGTGCTTACAAAATTATTTTCAAAATGACCTGGTCCATATTTTCAAATTTCAAAAAAATCTACTCTTTGTTGTTTATTACCTAAGATTTAATTATATTAGATCAATATAAAGTATAGTATTAGTAGAGTATTTGATAGGTATAAATTATTTTAATGCGGTTCTTGTCCTTAGGAAAATTGAGGACAGTGCTGTTAGTAGGAGTAGCCCATATGTAGGTTAAAGCATTGTAGAATACGAAGGGTAAATGACACTACCATAAACATTACATTGTTATCATTATCATTGTTGCAACTTAGAAAAATAAATGATATTTTAAATTAGACAGTGCAGAAGGAGGAGATGCTGCAATATCTTAACAAAAACTGTGTTGCAGTAAACGTTGATGATTGTGTTTCATATTTGTAGTTTTGCTATTTACGTTTTTGTGGAGCACCCTGTTGAAACGAAACTCATAAAATTGACATTAAATTGTAACCTACAAATACATATAGATGTTATCTCTAGTTGCCTGTATAGACATTGATCTTATAATTCTAATTCCTTTGTATTGATCCTTAATTTTAACATCTCCTAGTAACTGAAGGAGTCATAATATCAATCTCAAAGACGAAAGGCAATATCATATCTTTGGTTAAGTAATAAACATACAATTATAACAACGTCTTGTAATGCTTTCGTAAACAAGCTAAGAAACAGCCGCTTATGGATAGAGAGAAAGGGAAAGGCAGAGGGGACGCAATTCCGTTGTTAAAAAGTTTTCTTTTGTTCATGCTTGAAAAACTTTGCAAGCGTGGCTATTGGTGTTAGTGATTAACATAAAACATAAATAATAAATCATAATTCAATTCAAATGCTGCGTAATTTGAAATATCATTTCGAAGAAAATGTTTGCTCCCTTGCCTATTCGAATTAGCGGATGTGTACTTTAACTCGTTAAAATTGTTGTATTAACTGTTATATTAGTGATTTATTGTCCAAGTTGCTGTATTTATTGTTGTATTGATGATTCATTGTCAAAGCTGTTGCATTTAGTGTTGTATTGGTGATCTATGGTCAAAGCTGTTGTATTTATTGCTGACTAAAATTTGTTGTTGTATTGATAATTTATTGTCAAAGCAATTGGTAATTAATCTTGAAGTTTATTACATGGCCCACAAAGTAACGATGTAAAGGAGAATCCTCAATTGAGATTTTATCGTTGCTTAGATTGCTAGACGTCACGTCCGCGCAGGTTAAACATAAAAATTAAACCTTCGGAAATTGAAGTTTAACCCCGTTTAAAAACAAGCTATAGCAGGTTGACTGAGAAAATCTTTGCAACAAAACTTTGAAGGATGTCGACTGTATTGCTCCTTCCATCTTTTCTATATTCTGCGTCATGGGTGAGATAAGCTTTGTTACACATTTCTTACCTATATTTAACCATATATCACCACACACCTAAACGTTCATTAGAGACGTCTATTGAACTCCGCCCAAATCTAGCCCAACATTCAGCTCTCTCACAAACGCCGCCGTGGACAAGCGGCGTTTATCAAATAACAGACCAAATAGGAAACAACAAAGAGTTTATTCTAGTATTTCTTTTTTCCTATCAACAACTTCTTTCACAACTAAAGATAAAAATGAATATTGCTTTCTCCACTTCACACTTCGCCATGAAGAATTGTTGCATAAATTTTACTTGATTGATAACATTTTCCATTTTTAAATGAACGCCGCCCTCTATTAAGTGCTTTTTAATTTTCAATTTTTTAATAAACGCCGAGGCGTTAATTAGAGGCAATACGGGTAGTTCAAGAAAATTAAACTTGGATGCAGTTTAGATTTGAAGTCATAATTGGGCGTACTCCCCTTTTGCCCCTAATCTCAGCAAGGAATACGTTTGTGCAATCGGCAAAGATAAGATCCAACTCCCCTCTACAACAACAAAATTATAGAATCAATCATTTGGTAAATAATGTAAATTTCCAATAGGGTAATTGAAAGCTTCTACGTAGACCGTCCAACGTGCGTAAAATATTACCAAGGTGTGAGTCATAACAGAGAAATTCGACCCTGAGTCAATAATTTCTAGTCGACGAAACGCTTTCTTGGATTATTACTTAACCTTAAAAATAACCTACAAGGACAATCTTTAACAGAGTCTACCTAAAATAAACGCTTGAACGTTGGAATACATCAACACAAGTAAACCAAAAAAGATAGACATCTTTCACAGCCCGTCTAAGATGTGGAAATGAACACATGTATTTCTGAGTTACGATCACAACTATGCACATATTGAGTACTTATAAGAATTTACATAACGATGATATATTATATGTTTATGATACTAATATACCTCATACATTTTACAGGACAAACAGAATGGAACACAACCACACAAACGCATCTGCAAGAAATACAGACTATTTAATAGGTAGTAATTTCTTGTAATAAATTAAAATAATCGCATCTTCATGGCTTAGTTTGCATCCGCATATAATGTACACAACGGAGAGAAGACCTAAAATATATAAGGATTTCCTTCGAAGAGAGGCCACTATGTTCTATTATAATTATTCCCATTTATAAAGGTACTTGATTTTTCAAGGCAAAATCGCCCACCTCCCGTTCAGGAAGTTAATCTTTGTAGGAACTCTTTGCGGATCGGTTAACTTGTACCACTTATTTTCGTGGCCTCTCTTTGCTGTCAGAAATTGGGTAGGAGGTTTGAAGACATCGTCGGGCTATTCACATCTCGCTAAAATGCTGTCCCGTTTTTTATATTTTGTGATTGGATTCGCATGATAACAAAATGATAACATAGTTAGTTTCTTTTTTAGTTAATAATATCGTGTGATTTCTTGAAATTTGGGAATTGAGGACATATTAAACAAAAGCTTCAGAAATGATCCAGCAGTAATCTCCAAAACTCGTTTTTGTATTGTGTGTAAAAAAGGAGACTGCAAAACAAACATGTGCCCAACAACCTCGATATCAAGAAGAGTCGCGGACGTAAAACATTGCTATTTTTCTTACCGATCAGCTATTAGCAATATGGCGCTGATATGGCTACATTAGAACATTGTTACAAGATCAGGTCGTAGACGTAGGCGAAATTTATTCTTTTATGAAAAGGACACGGGACAAACTTAGAGTTGTGGATCATTGTGAATTTTGCCCTTTTAAGTATATCTCAGCCTGGCTCATTTTGTTAGAGGCTTCATAAATATCGACATTTGTTAATGTTGATCTCATATCTTATCTCACTGAAAATTGACTTCAGCGAGACATTGAAATATACGCTTAATGAGACCCACCTAACACAATTTAAAGAGTACTTTTTCTATGTAATTTACGCTGATAGTTATCCCATCCATTGAAAAGGTCTACAACTACAACTGTAAACATCAATAAACGCTTCTTGGTCATTGTCAGGTGCGCAAAACATTTAGGTCAATCTTTTCTCTTATACTTTCAAAATATGCCGATTGTTGTCAAACCCAACTAAATTATACGGTTTTTGTCGATGAAATCCACTTTCTGCGACGACTTTCTATAAACACGAATACCTCTAGTGGTAAGATAACATAACCTCTATCTCTATCTAAGTTGCGATGTTCTATATATGTATTCCCAAACCCATCCCACTGCTTTAATGGCAGTGCCCATTATCCTCGTCTACCAATGAGATTCTATACACAAGTTTCAATTGTAACCAGTGTCCTTTAAATCAAAACGGACGCTCACAGCTTTTACCATCTATTATTTAAGTTAGTTAGAATCTTGCTAAAAGCTGCTGTACCGAAATGATGTAGAACAACAGAGCTGATAAAACTCCAACTCAGGTTTAAAATTGCATCGGGTTTTACAATATGTTCATGTATCTAAGAATTCTAAATTGATGCATTAATATTAAGCTATTCTATCATCTTAAGGCTAAATTGGAGTTAGTTTATACATGAAATTTTTGTAAACTGTCTCAAGAGAGCGATTGAAACCTTCCACGCATTCCATTCATGCCCCAATCAAATCTCTCAAGAATTCGATGTCTGTGGCAGTCACATGGTCCGATATGAGATTTGGGGTTTACACCACTGTCAAAAGTTTTCAGTCTCTTGTGTGGAAGCTGATCGTGAGCTGAGTCGATACAACTACAGCCGTGTTTCATAGGCCGCGTTAAACGATCGTTTCCATGGTACGGATGACACGTCGGGTAAAAACGCTGCTTGCAAATCTCGTGTTCCATTGCTGACGAAGGTAATGGTTTCATATTTGAGTCTGAAGAATAGTTATGACAACATGATACACAAACTGAGGATCCACATAATGAGTAATCGTTGCTGTCGCACGGAGGATATGAAAGTTGCTTGTGTAGACGATTGTGAACGGGTATTTGCATGCTTTCCGGAAACTTCCTTGGAGCAGGTACATCACCTCGAGCAGCCTCCTTTGCTAGATGTGCATGCCAATCACTTTGTGACACGGGATGGTAAAATTGTTGTCTTGAACAGTTTGCTAGAAAAAAGGAGAAGTTAAGATATCTAGAAACAAGTTGAAATACCAACGTGTGGCTGCAGTTTCTAATAAAATAGGGGATACTTCCGGTACTACAAAGGACATAAACTTGAGGGTGACGGGATTAGTTCTCAATACAGAATTTAAGGATCTTCAAATGGTAAAAAAACTATGAACATTTTTCTGCTAAAGAAATTTGTTCGGTTGACTATAATGCCAGATATTACAGTTTCCCATCCTGAAGGAGTTGATGATATCTGGAAGGGTATCCGGTCTAAACTTGGTCTAATGTATAAAGGCAACGACCTACACCCTGTCACGGGGGGAGGGGGGAGTGCGAGGGGCAAAATTTGTATCATGAAACTGTATAATCGCCCAAGAGGTCAATGTACACGCTAAGACCTCTGGTATATATAGAAACAATACACAATAGTATCGAGAGCTTGGAAAGTATATAGGCCTGCAATGCCTCTTATAATAACTATTGGACTGCTGCAAACATAACCAAACTTCAATGACTATGATACCGAATACCCAACCTAAATTCGAATTTATTCTCTTTGAGTAAATTTCAACAGGCGAAAGCTTATGTCCATTCCTTTGTTGGAAATTTATATTTGTTAAACAGACACTCTGATGAAATGTAGAGGACGACAATCTTCGTTTTTGCTCTGTTTCAGCTTTTTAAACTTCCACAAATGTAACAGTCAGGCAAGAAACGCGTTTGATTCAGAAGTTTACACGGCTACCCGCATAGTATAAACAGTTAGCACACGGAGACCGATTTAAGCGCGAATAAAACATTGTGCATCAAGATTATTAAAGATCATATCATCCCAGCTTCTCGCTTTCTGCGATTGAGTCGAAGAGTGGCAGTAGTAATATTTGAAACTGGAAGTTATAAATGCTGATACCTTCTATGGATGCATTTTTTCGTTGTGGAGGAGACAGGGGAGCTTCTCCCGAATAAGCGACCCTACTTAACTGTTTGTTCTATTGCTTGCTCAAGCCTTAACCGACACAAGTCAACACTGGCGAAGTTGTGGTAAGCAATGCCAAAAATGCAACGAAAGATACCTATTCCTTCTACTATTAGAGAGCAGCCATGTAGTGAATTTTTTAAAGGCCACTACAAGGAACATTTATATTTTAGATTGACTATGGCGGTAGACGTGCAACAGCAGTACGTCTTATTCACAAGTAGAAGGCTTTGTGTTCAAGCACCGTTAAACGATGTTCACCATTGAGAATTGTAACCTTTTAAGGTTTCTTGTAAGCAGCAAAGCTGTTATAAAGCGAACAATAAGGCTTTGCTAAGGCACATTGTACTAACATTACGTATTTGTCAAGCACTACGAGGTGCTTACAATCTTTTCAATACAGTTATTGACGCATGTAAAGACATTTTACTAGACTTGTTTTAACTAGACTTGTTTTAACTTCTAGACTTGTCTTAACTAGACTTGTTTTAACTTCTAGACTTGTTTTAACTAGACTTGTCTTAACTATACTTGTCTTAACTAGACTTGTTTTAACTAGACTTGTTTTAACTTCTAGACTTGTCTTAACTAGACTTGTCTTAACTAGACTTGCTTTAACTAGACTGGCTTTTCAAAGCTTTCTCTAAGCCATTAGCCTCTTGCGAAAAAACTCCGTAAGGCACTAGCAAATGACAAGATATTTATCAGCAACTTTCCACAGTCACTTTGCGGATTAAAACGTTTGTTGTGTTTGAAAAGTTAGAGACCAAGAAATTCGTCATCAGCGATGAAAAATTTTTAGATACAAATAAATTCGTCACCAGTGGGAATTTTATCAAAGTTCTTCACTTTCCATGTATGGTTGCATCAAACGCTGCAGAATATTGTAGACAGCCTCCCTATCACCATTCCATTTAATATGGCCAACGCCTACTGCCAGTTGCAAGACAATACGTTTGGAAAGATACTAGGGAACGAAATGCTCTTGCGCAACTTGTTCATATTACCAAAGCTTTTGGCCGGCTACTAGTCACAATACGTGTGTAGTAAACAATCAGGACGTTGCAAGTGAAGTTGATAAGGCGAAGTGGGGATTATAAAAAGTGGATAAAATAGAGCTTGTTTTGTTTCACAAGCGCCCAAATAATACATGACATCTTTGTTGTTAAAGGAAACATGCATTTTACATACCTACTTGCGGTCTTCCAAGCGTCAAAGTGATAAAGAGATCTAGCCGTTGCTAAAACCTTCTGATAATTGTTGGAACATGTCTGGTTTTCAAATTAATGTGTTACGTCACATTAAACTACCTTGAATGTACAACGATTACGTAGTGCTTTTAATTACGCAACCCATTTGTCTCATCGTCCAGTCATGTTCGACTTACGTAAAACCTTAGCCTATGTTAAAGATTCACGCAAATACAAGTTAGCCAGTAAACGTTACCCTGGGTTGCCTGAGGTCTGCGAAAGGAATTTCAAAAAGTGCCCTGGCAAGTCCTAGTTTTAGTTACCCTTTTGAGGAAGGTCGAGAAAAGCCCGAGAATTTACTCGTTTTCTTGGAAAAATTCCGAAAATCCCTCGAATATGTTGAGCAAATATCCTACAGAATCGGACAATTGTCCTGAGAAGTCCTAAATCTTGAATTTTCAATTTTCTGTGGCAACCCAGTCATACATAAAAGACCATGTGTGAACTGTGGAAATAATTGGTAGCCTCTTTGCAAGTTGATCACGTTTGGCGGTACACAGTTGCTCATGAAATCTAAATCCAACGAACGGACAGCGAAAGTCATCACAAATGATATTTAAGGAACCCTTGGGATACAGGAAAAGTTAGGACACAAAAAATGTATATTCTGCGTTGTCAGACCGTTGTAACTGACGAACGGAATTGACGAATGGAAATAATTTGTGGACTCCTTAAGGTTTTTCAGACCGTTTAACAGACGTAGTATGCCCGACACTGGTTTCTGTGCATTGTTTAGAGTGAAGAACGCAAACAACTTGTAGCTAAATTTGAGGTAAAATTTACTAATCTACACGAATCTGAACTCGGTGACCTGCTGATGTGTTACCGGTAACCAGAACATCAAGCACTTGGGAAAGAAGCGGAGCTCAGAGACATAAGCTGTTATTTCTTCAGAGTACTGTTACTCCGTGGAGCTGAATTGAAATAACAAATAGTACATGCTCAGTTGATATTGATGCTCAGTTAAGAAAGAGCCAAGGTTTTGCGTCATATAAAAGTTCCTTTATTCTCTTCCATCGTTTGATATACTCCCTTTACTTGTATACTTGTATTGTGATCATGTAAAATACTGAAATGGTACATGTACTCTGTTGTCAGTGACAATAAGCTCAGACTTGTGTTGTTGTTGTTATTGTTTATTTATTTTTATTCTTTTAGCAGTGCTCACAAACCGACTTCGATTTCAATATACGGCGATATGTGAAAGTTTAACGTAGAAAAAACTCTCTTTAAATTGATCACTATTGGAATATTAGGATATTAGCTTTGTTTTAACAGTTGTCTCTGATTCTCGAAAAGTCAGTAATCGGTTGTATTGGGTCCCCTGCCTCGTGTGGTTTCTGTCGAAGTACAGCAGCCTTCCTTATCTTGTCAAGAATACTTATGCTCGCGCCACGAATTTTCCCATAGCACTACCACAAAAAGATTTCGATTCGAGATTCAAATTTCATTACCATCTGTCAGAACAATTTGTACGTTGCGAAAGACATAATTAACTATTCTGTTTGTATGACCTGTTATGCTCAAGAGGACAGACCAAGCTACTTAGTACCCCCTGATTACAGTACAAATTTGGTAGATTTTGGCCTTTTACAGGGGGATCGAAGTTGCAACTTACAACTAAAGGAAATTGATCAGTTTATTTGCCAATGTTTTGAGAAACCCCCTAATCATGCGATAATTTCTTTCAGGTTGGTCTTACTGTATTCAGTTGCCGGAGGTAAGAATAGAGCCTTAGACAAAATTAGGCAGTACTTGTCAAAAGTGGCAATATAAAGAGGAAGAGCTAATTTTCATCGCTTTTTTGCTCCCGTTAGTGCTGCAGAGATGAAGGTAAAAACCCCAGGAACGTACAGACGACACACAGTCTCAGCTACGGAGAACTCGGCGCTGGAGATACGACGAATACTCGCGAAGAAAAGTAGGCCATCACAAGCTGACATCAAGAGATGGAGTGATGGAATCGACTGCCTCCTCACAGATCAACGTAAGTCATCTCTTTATATTTAAACTTGCCTATTCTGAGTGAATTTCACAGAATTAACTTTGAACAAGGTGGACAGATGTTTTTCTCAACTGTATGACGGCGCATTTATAAGAGTTTTCAAGAAGGCATTCATTTTACTCTTTCTTTTCAAGTGAGAGATAAGTTTCCTCGACTACCTCCCAGTTGTAAAACGCGAAGATCTCTGTCATAACGCCAGAGATTGTCTATAACACCTTTAAAGTGAAGTCTTTGGGGTTCATCTCCTTCTTATCGTAGCGTTTGACTGAAATTTCTTACCTCGCCGATCATAAGCTTTGATTCGAATCTACTGTTTTGATTGTCATGCAGCTCCTGCACGTCTCAGGTGTTCCTCTAACCTTTTATGGACTGATAAGTAAGGGGTACTGTAGGACGTCAAGTGCTGAATGCGTAGCATAGCTTCGTTTTCTGTTTCTTAAACTGTATTTGACTTGATCAGTGAACGATTTAAAAAATTCAAATTGATTCATGTTTCATCAAACTAGTATTTAACGTGTCCAGGCAATCGAGAACTCTTGGAAGTTTTCCATACTATCAATACATCAAGTGGTTTCAATTTTTAAAAACAGAAATGGATTATAAGACATTTGATGTTATAAAGTTTACTGTTGATTATTTTAATAAACCTAGTCTAAAACGTCTGGGGTAAGCATTATGTATACGGTAATCAATTTTGCTATTGTATCGTCTTCTTTAATCTTGTCGATGAGCAATATTCGAAAACACATGGGGCTTTTTCTTTGTTTACTTTTTTCATTCAGGATATTTTCAGTTAAGTAATATCAACTGTCAACATTATTTATCGTGTAAATAATCTCAAGGAATAATAAACCAACCGCAGCGTTAAATACCAAATATTTAAAACGAAAATAAGTAACATGTCCTGTTTAAAAGCGTTCAGAATTGTCCAAATGACATGCTCTGTAAGGACAAAGTATTCACTTTTTGAAGGTGACGATCTTTGCAATTTTCATCTGGAGAAGGAACACCAAAAGGATACTATAATCAACAATTATGTTGTCCTAAAAAACTTCTTTGGTTCAATGGAAATAGTCTGAACTGGTTTAGTCTATCTTAGTTTAGGAGAACGTTCTCTACAATGCAATTTACCTGTTTGCCTTTTTGTGGTTAGTTGTCGGTGGACCGCTCACATTATTATTAACAAACTGGTTTGTCTGCAATGACAGTTTTGTTTATTGTACATCATAACTCCTGGTGTATGTAGCAAAGGAAAAGTGCACTCCGATCTTAATTTTGGAAGTTTAAGTTAAATTCTCTGAATTCAGAGAATGTTCGTTTAGTATAAGGTAACCTTAAACGCCTTGGATAATGAAGTTGTCGAAAATTTAAAGAGCATATAATTAGAGTCAATCTTTCATTTAGGGTTTTTTTAAAATTGCTTCTAATGCTTTATAATTAAACGGGCTAATTTTGAACCGACCTGTAAAGGGGGCGGAGTAACTGTTACGTGCTTACTGTTTGAAAATGTCTATTATTTCAAACATAAGCATGTTGTATTGTAAGGGAACTTATACGAACACCTATCAGTTTCTTAAAAGATTGCACAAGAGATTTTCCGCCTCAACGAATGTTATTTTAGACTAAGAAGCCGTTAGAATTAACAGACTCGTGTCCCCTAATATTGCAAAATTCACAGGTGGGAAAACGAGAAATTTTCTCATTGAAAGAGAAGACCGTAGAAAGCTTTGAGGTCATCGTTCATTAGTAATGGCAAAACTTTAAAAAACCGTGAAAAATCCCCAACAAAAAAAACAATTTTATTTAAAGATACATTGCTTGTATTTTAAGTAATGGCAGTCATTATTGTTTGAAAATTAGTAAACAATACGTTGTCGTATGAAAACTGAGAGCTATACTTCTCTTTCGACGCTTTGTTATTATAACTATTTGAATTGTTGACTTGTGGTACAAAATAGCGTTCAGTGTACGGTTTCGTGATTTGAATACGTTTTCGCCAGACACTGGGCATAGCAATTGTTTTAAGTAATGCTGGAAAACTTGGGGAAAATTTGCTATTTGGTAAAGCCTTATTGTTTTGAATATGATAATCAGCTCGTCGTTAATAGCCCAGTAATCATAACTCACGAACAGAGACCTGTACAGCCATATCGGTTTTGTTTCAATCAAAGAGTTTTTATCGTCGTAAACACTTAACGGTAGCACGTACGTACACACATGAAAGCTACGTTCGCTGCGTTGACGCTCTCCGGCGTCAAATGGAGGTAGCCGAGTGTAGACGTCTTTAAGAACAATTTTGTAATCAGTACATTACTCTATATGTTTTAGACATACTGCTTCTCTGGTACTTTAAACAAATCCCATTCATGAGACTGCAAGGGGCACTCTTATCCTGGCCTCAAAGCCGTGATAATGAGAATCTTTTTGCCAAGAACATTTCTTTCCCACGACTGGACAGATTTGTCGGCAGGGACTCTGTGGTCACCGATGATTGTTAGGCTGTACATTTCCTAGTCAAATTTCCTATAGCAATCATTAATTCTTTGGCGGAATAAGCGTCGCCAAGCCGTAGCTTTGAAGATCTCAGTGTTAAGGTTCTAAATGGCTGAGCTTTCGACGGTTTAGCAGTTTGGTTTTGATATTAGAATGATTATTGAAAGATCATTTGGTTTATGATAATTTACTTTGAGCAAGCTAGCGATGAGCAAGCTAGCGATGAGCAAGCTAGCGATGAGCAAGCTAGCGATGAGCAAGCTAGCGATGAGCAAGCTAGCGATG
>JAAAKM020006971.1:1199892-1217438 GCA_010016025.2 Alatinidae sp. Z8VKAUB7J3 | reverse complement strand
ATGCAGTAAAAGTGTTTAGGGCGAGAACTTTCTAACAGCAAATAATAGCATACGTTGCGAGGGTCGGAAGGGGCCAAACACTTGCGTGACATGACTTTTAAACAGCCTTGACAAATGACGAGGCATGTTTAAAACTCTCTTATATTTCAGTCCAACGACATTAAGACCCAATTAGAATCCCATCTACAATGTTTGACCAAAAATATAACTCTGAATACAATCTAAAATTTCAATATACATTTACCACTTGAAATTTCGATACTCAAACTCTTCCATGTATAACCCCAGGTCTGTTAAACAATACCAGAAAGTAAACAGAAGCATATAGAAGAGCATGGCTTAAGGTGTTCGAAACGTTCGAATAGACTGACTGTATCGAATGACACCAAGAGTTCGAACACTTCAAAGAATCCCAAACATTCGAAATAGAAAGTTGATTAACACAATTGCAAAAATATACATTACAACAATTCTGTTAAATCCCTCATAGACGAAGAGGCAAACTTCATAACAGTTTGCTGCTAGCATAGATATTATCTAATATGATATTTTTATGTCATTGAAACTAGCATAGTCTTAAGGGATAAAGAATGGCAAGAACACTCAATCCTTGCGGCACCCCAGAATTAAATGAGCAAATATAAGACGTTCTAGCTAAATCTAGATAAATCATGACATTCAAGCATTGAAAATAAAAGAATCTAACAGTTTCAAGTCCAACTTTGGTCTAGAAAACATGCTAATTAGGAAGTTTTTTTTAAAGTGTAGGCATCAATCTATTTGTTAATTGAAACGTCCTTTATATAATTGTTTGCTAGAATAAATTGTGGTACAATTTATAGGGCATCTAGGAAGTACTGCATATTACAGCTCTCGGATGGGAAGAGTAAATCGGACAGTGGCTTACAATCCATCAATAAATCGGTATGAAAACCATGAGGTTGACATATCATCGAGTCTGAAATAAGGGGTTCGTCACCAAGAAGAGGTTCCTGCTTAACCTCTGGGAGATTAATCCCACCTTGAAGTCCTTGACGAACACTTTGTGTGGAAGGTAAAAAACTAGATGTCTTGTCACATGAGATGAGGTCTTGCCAAGGGATGTCCCAAAAATCGCTGGTAATGATATTGTTCTCTGCAAAATTTGGACTCGTTTGATATTCCTCGCTATCATTTGTGAGTTCAGTGCAGCCAGAGTCTGGTGATTTACACTCTTCTTCTTTAATGTCCTCGTCAGAATGACCCTCGGAAAGCGAGGATGTTTCGTCGCTTTCTAAACTTCCTGACGATGAAACTGAGTTCCGTCTTGTAAATGCGTCGATGTACTTTTTCGTCTTCCTGGATAGTATGAATTTGTAGGAGTAACGCTTTCCCGCCACCTGACGAAGGAAAAAGAAAAGATAAGTTTGACTTCCGTTGTACGAATGGGTTTTTTATGCTGATGATTATAATTTCTCTTCTTGCAGGTCAGTGTGCTGCAAAAAATATAATACTAGATGCAGCATGACTTCTAAAAAATCCCCCCTTTAATTATCGTAGTATCATATAGTTATTTAATATTTGTCACATCATTTACAAAGATTTTAATCAGTGAAGCATCATCTACAATGATATCATTGTACGCGACTAAGCCAGAAAGCCTCGTTAGGCAATAATGACTTTAGTTACGTGATGGCAACGAAATGTTTAATGCAGCATTTTTACATGTTACTGCAAAGTGGCAACGCTTTAAAGGTATCACGCAAGACTTGCTAAAATTTTCTATAGTTTAAATTAACATTCAAATTAATTTGATCGACAAAATACCAATGCCCTCGTCTGAAGTATCTAACAAGTCGTCAGTTACAATTTCGTTACGGTTTTCCTCCCATACATCATCTTCAATGTTAACACAGACGCTGCCTTTGAACCCCGCTTGTCTTTTTAATTATTCGTAGTCTACTTCATCTGGGCTTAGCTTCATCAATTCTCGAAGTGATGATTTACTGTCATACTGGATGGATGGATGGATGGATGGATGGATGGATGGATGGATGGATGGATGGACGGATGGATGGATGGATGGATGGATAGATGTATAGATGTATAGATGTGTAGATGTATAGATGGATGGATGGATGGATTGATAGATGGATGGATACACGGATGCACTCTATATTCATAGATAATAGATTTCTATGATGATTCATGGAGGCATTGAAGTATACATGGATAGTCAATTTGAAGGATTTGAATGGTAGGTGCATGCATTAAGGTATAGAACTTTGAATGTTTATTCAAACGAATTGGTAGACGAAGAAAAATATTCATTGATGGATTAAGGAAATTTCTTAAATTGCCCTTCAAATAATGTTCTCGGTGCTTCCGCATTTCTTGTCTATATGGCTTCCATGATCTGGGAAGTAAAGTCTATTACGACAAACCTAAAGTTAGGTTCCCGGCGTGTGATTTTGCCATAGCTGCTTTTTGACTCCAACTTTTGCGGACGTTTACTAAATTCATTGTGGACTGCAATCTTAGATGTTGCTCCGCATAGGTTGTTTTTAGGACCAAATCTCGTTTCATAATTGTATTTTTAATTTTGTATTGCAAATAACAAACATCAGGTTTTCCTGATGTAATTATGTCTATATTGACGACAATGAACAGCTACTGTGTTAGAATGCTCCATTGCGTAGTGTTTGTTTCTACGGTTGGTTGACGGACTGAAGATTTAACAACCAAGCTCGGTTCTCCATCGAAATACGCAACTTGAGTGTAGAGCGAAAGCGTCAGAGTGACACAGCTATCATACTGATTGCCATTATTAAAGGAATGTTGAGATGTAGCAAACAAGGGCTATCAATAACAAACAAAGTAGTATATCGGATAACTTCAGGGGATCGTAAGAGATTAGCGAACGTAGAAAGTGGAGATCACATATAATCGAAACGGTATAGGTATCAAGTTCGGCACTACCTAGCCAGCAATTTGATGTGTGTAAACGTAATCGATAACAAACAAAGTAATAGATTGGATACCTTCAGAGGATCCTATGAAATTGTTAGAGAACGTAGAAATCGGAGGTCACATATGGTCCAAACGGTATAGGCATCGAGTTCGGCACTACCTAGCCATCAATTTGATGTCTGTAAACGCAATAGCTAACAAACAAAGCAGGAAATAAACTGACTGAAGAGAAGACGAATTGTTTTAAAAGACCTTAGGTAACGGATATCACATCATGATCCAAGCGGTACAGGCATCAGGTTCGTCGCTACCTAGCCGGCACTTCGATACCAAAATACGCAACTGATACCAAAGAGAGCAGCAGATCAAGTGATTGCAGAGAATACCATGGAATTATGAGCAAGGGCAGACGTCGATCATATGTCAACCTTCGAATATATTATATAAAATTGCCCGAAGATCAACATCCAAAATTATATCAGATTGTGTCTTGATAATGGGGCTATGGGCCTAACACTGCCTTTCATGCACAGTATTGTCTGCCTGCAAAGTTTTCGTTCCTGCAGAGACTGCCATCGAAGAGATTCGGCTTATATTTACTATTGTCATTACTATCACTAATTGCATCATACTTCATAAACTCACTTTTGATCTGTGTTACAATTTCTACTCCTGCATCGATTATTGCTTTCTGGAATAGTGCTGTAAAGGAAACGAAATCATTAGTTGCTTCTTGATTTCAATGATGTAGAAACTTTGAACTAATCAACAATGAAGAAAACAAGTTCCTTAACTTTCCTAAAATAAAGTTGTGGCACAAATTATATTGAAATTTCCCCAACTAGGTTACAATTCTTCCTTAATGAGGTGCGCCTTTTCGCAGTAAGGAACCTTGTGTATCCAAGCGACCCACAGAACTATGTCGGCGGAAGTCTAACTCCTGGCGTTTCTAACCAGGGCAAACAGGTTGTAACGTAGACATCCGACTAAATACAACTCGCTCTGATTTTTCATGGGTATGTAAGAGGTGGCTTGCGGCAGGGGCGCTCGACACAGACCGGAAATGATTGACGACACTTCGTTTACTACACTCAGCGTCGGGAGCACGAATTTATTCCAACAATGGTATGGAAACAAACGGGTGAATGGTACACAAGACAAGACAACATAGCTGATGATGATCAGTGTATTTTACTAAATGTAACTTGGCAAAACACGATTAGATATACCAAGTCGCCATAAATACAATATTGGATTAAGATAGGATAGTTATGTGCAAGTAGTGGCCAAGTTGTAAATAATACGTCAAGAGGGGTCACGAAATCGCCAGTAAACAAGTTACTTGCACCCGTAGGGAATTTCTTACAATGGAAGCGAATCTGCACTACACACAAACAAGTTGACAGATGTAGAATTATGCCTAAAATCGATATAGGTAACAATCTTGACTATAATATCAAAACGGCAGAATGACTTGAGTAAGAAACAGATACACTACACGAAATTATTGGGTAGGCTAAAGCTAGGTCAAGTGGGGCAACACGAGGGTAACGGGCGTAGCATACTTTGTGTAAAGTGACCGGGTCAGAGGTAGCTGTAAATCGCAGAGACAATCATTGATAAAATAATGTTTTGGCTCCGTAATTATTGGTAACTACGCGGAGGATGTACTTGGCAATATTGGTAGGCGAAAATGCCTAAGTAAGCTAGGAACTACAAAATTTCAGAAGCACTGGCGAGCCCTGATCTCACATTGACATAGAAAAATTAGAAGGACACGTTCTGTTCTGGAAAAATCGAGCATTGGCAATCCGACCGAGGTTGATACGGTAAGCGTAAAGAAAAGTTGCAACGGAATGTGACCATCACTGTGTGTTTTCTAGTTCCTTTTTCTACGATATTGCTACTGATGAAAAGCAGATGGTGACTGACGGAAGCAAAAGAGGGAATCCTGGACTCTCCAAAGAGTTTATTATGGGTATGGTTAATCGAATACGTTTGGTAATCATAGGAAGTCGTACACTGCTTTGCTAATATTACAGAGTAGGTAGGCCAAGGGAGAGCTTGGGAGGTAACGTCGTCTGCAGGAGGGGGGTGCTGGTTGTAGCAATAGAAGGGTTTCTTAGAGGGACGCTTGACTGTCCAAAGGGTATGAGTAACCTTGGGAAGGCATAAAAATGAGAATTGGGTACTGAGCCCAAAAGATGGCTAATGGGGATGCGAATCTGCTCAAAAATATAGCGACTATAAGGTACTCCAGATTCCGCGTACTATTTTTTGCTTTACAACAATAGTTAAGTATCTTGCTCCATGAGTTAATTTTAAGTGTCACGTGGCAAATTCCGAATAAGCGTACCACGTAATCTTGTTTTAAGCGTCATCATGAGGGTTTTATTTTGTAGGGTTATCTCCTATTCCAGCAATATAAGTATGATTGCATTTTTTCAGTCTGCGATTTGAATTAAAAGTATGATTATAAATATATTAATATTTTATAAAATAACACTAACAGAATTATTTCTGAAAGTGCAGAAATACTGGAAGTACTCTGTAGAGGTAATAAATTCAAATATAGATCAGAAATATAGGGTATTGGCTAGCAAATTAGTAAAATTTTTTATGCATACCTTGTACGGGTGCCATCCCTAACGTTTGGAGAGCACATGTATTGCAAGACCAGCTCGCAGTTGTTGTTGGGATCGCTACAAGAATGCTGATTGGTCCATTCGATCGGGATCACTGAGCCCGAGTAATAGGACATCTTGCCATCACTTCCGACGTTATATCCACCTCGGTCGTTGTTTTGGGAGTCAAACATCCTAGGAAAATAAAAATGTAAGTACAATGTACTGTTACTAGCGGCATCCTAAATCGTTGCCGTTACCTCCTAGGCTCTTTCTACAAAGCAATTTAAAGGCATCAAGTTAGGAATTACCTGGCTACAGCAATTATGACATCGTAGAAGTGGGATAGGAATTTTGTAAACATAATTTATTACTCTGTTAGGTTTCATCTGTTTGTGTTAAACTTGTAAGTATATCATGTCAGAAACACGTAAACTAAACTGTTATTGTATCTTTGCCATTTTTGACATAACCACCCAGAGTCATACTTCTTCTTCTTCTTCTTCTTCTTCTTTTTTCCTCTTCGTTAACCGCTTCTTATTCACGTACCAGACCCTGTAAGGATATTAGCGACCATGATTCTACCCCGCCATCTATCCCTTCCTAAGTGTAACACTTCCCAAGTACTGAAGAGGAGCCCAACCCCTCAAATCCTTAATGTAGGATAGTCTTTGTTTTCCTCAGTCCCTTCCGGACCCTATTTTGCATGTTATCAATAGGTTTTCTAGGCCATATTTCCTGATGATATGCCCTAAAAATATCTGAGAATCACATGAAGTGTTTCTTATGCTAGTTGTTGAAAACAAACCTCTGCAAAAGAGAATTTGTGAGGTACTTCAAGCTTCCAATATTTAGCCTCAAGACCACGAAAAATGTTTTGGGGCAGTACTTTTCAGCCTACAGTATGTCATTTGTTTCGGGATATATTTGGATTCTGTACAACGAACAATCTTTTTATGTACCTGAATATTCATGATTTATAGCTTTTCGGATGATACTATGTAAGTAAGTAACTCGATGTGTTTACCTATTAGCATTGCGTCTTTCCCTTTTGTCTCCATCCAATCGATTATTACTCCCCCTAGAAAGAGAAAAAATAATCATCAAACCTAACAATGCGCAGTAGCAATGAAAATTCATTTCAACATAGAAAATGGAGCCTATTTTAACGCATCCAGGCTAAGAATGTATTTGAAACATAAAAACCCGTGGTTTTGGAGGTAGAAGGGCCGCGTGGCAGTCTATCCTTGGTCAAGTCACATGGAGCAGGGAGGCTGGTCTCCAATTTCAAAGAAGCTGGAAGTCGATTTTCACGGATGAATGATTGGGAGCTAGTGTGGCGACTAGAGAAATAGAATATGTTTCATACTTTCTAACTTTCAATGAGCTTGGATAGATGACGGGCCGGATGGCAGTCAGTCCGTGGTTAAGTGACATGGCGCAGAGAGGCTGGTCTCTTTTTTCGAGGAAGCTGGTTTGTCAATGACCACCGGTGGATGATCGGAAGCTAATATAGCCGCTAGAGAAATAGAGTATGTTAACATTGGAGGTCACCTAGCTCAGTTGTTTTAGCACACGCCGCAAAAGCGTGGGTCACGAGTTTGATCTGACGGTCGCTGACATATTTTCTATTTCTCTTGTGTCTTCTCCATAATTTAAACTCAAAAGAATTCCGAAACATGGATGATTCTCTTATCCATGGTACAGATCTGTATAAATGTTTTGAAAGCAAAACTTCTTATATGGGAGAGCTGGGACGTACGCTTTACCACCAGTTCAAAGAACACAGAGCCGTAGTCCTATTTGTGTTTACTCTGGCTGACCCTTGGTAGCGATAAACACACGTCATGAAGTAAAGGAATGTTTATCTGCTTGTATGGAAGCCAGCCAAGTGTGCCAGGGGTGGCAGAAGGCGTTTCACTCCCAAATGCAAAGGAGCAGCTGGTATTAAAATGGAGGCCTTCATAACATATTTGTAGCGTGCAAAATCATTTTGACATGTGGCTTTCCGTATACCTACCTTTCCCATTAGCATTACAAAGTATAAGCAGAGCAGACAGAAACCTTTTTGTGAGCAAGTTTTGTTGTGGAAACAATTTTAGAATGCGTTTGGAAACATATCACTTTATGCTTTATGTTATCTCTGTCCAATTCTATCAAACCTCAGATATATATTCATTTTTGGTCAACAAACCTTGTTGTCGCAAACAATGCATTTGCAAACAAGCTCCTTCGTTCTGTGTCATCTCTGTCAGATTCGATCAATCCCCAGCTATATATTCATGCCTGTATCACTTTTTTGTAAACAAACTCTATTATCGCAAACAGTTTCAGAATGCATTTGCAAACATGCTACTTCGATTTGTTTATCTCTGTCAGAGTCTAACAATCCTCGCCTTCATCTTAATGATTGTATCACGTTTTGTAAACAAACTTTGCTTTCGCAAACAATTTTAGATTGTGCATATTCAAATGTTATCTAGAATTGCATGACCTCAGCCACCTTGTGTCAATCCTCGTCTAGATGTGGAATGTTGTTTCGCTTCTCTGTCTTCTTTCACCGTGAGCTCACAGCGTGTTGCTTAGAGCTTTTATGAGATGGCTCTGTCGATTAATCCAAAATACTGTAGCCATACTAACAATAATGCACAAAGTAAGTAAATTCGGCTGATTGCTTGTCATAACTCGATAAATAAAAAGTATTTTCTTTGTACAAAGACAGTAAAGAAATACTTTGAGAACAACATGTCATAGTCCCAATATAAACTACTTAATGCATTCCAGTGGCTCGTCGTTTTTCTAAATTAGTACTAAAACTGATTTCAGCTAAGAATTACTAGGGTATAGGAAGGAAATGTACATTTGGCCTATTCAAAACCATCTTTTTACACTTTGTTTTCCATAAATAGCATATGCATACGAATTTTCTAAACAGGATTTTTAGGTGCAAATAAATAAAACAAGCATAGCTCGCGGGGCAGGACGCACTTTCTTTTAGAGGATTCGGAATCCGTTACAATTCCCTCATTTAGTAAAGTCACTGGCATGTTGGTGCAAAAAACGTAATATCATCTTATTGTTATCCTTTAAAACAAAATTTTAAAAAAAGGAGAAAAAAAGTTTTAAAAAATCCAGAAAAAAGGTTTTAAAAAAGTAAAAACATCTACCAATCTAGCTTGAGAATTAGTTTAATGGGCCCACGAGCTAGATACTTTGGTTCCATTTAGGTGAATCGGGAGTCATTCGAGGGTCTTGTTGTTTTGTACCGACAGGTCCGTCCCTCTCCCTAGGTTCACCAGATATCATAAAAATCAGGGGTTAAGCCCGAACATTCAAAAAGCAGTTGTGTTTCTCGTCGCTTTTGCTAAACATACAGCTCTGTAGCCCTTGCAAATAGCCATTATCTGACGGCAAGAATTTTGAGGCGATATTAAAGATATAGAAAGAATATGTCACCGTTGGCATTTGAATGTGGTTACTGTGATTTCGCACCGGGTGCTCTATCAACCAAGCGCAACTGAGCTCTTTCATAAAAGGACATTATAAAACGTTCAAAAGATTTCAATTTACTTGAGTTTATATTCTTGGGAAATATTTGAAAAGGTTGCGTTTTAGTACAAAATTTGAAAATTGTGTTATATTATGAATTCGTGTTGTTAATGTATGTTTTTGCCAGACACTGGTCATTGTGATAGTTTCTATGGTTGCTAATACCTAATCGAGTTTACTTTTTGAACAGATGAAAAAAGTGCAAAGAGCAAGATAAAATGAGTGACAAAAACGGGTTACTCATATAACGTTATTGTCAATGGCTTGTTTCAGTCCTCTCTTTTCCCAACAATTCTTCGCAAATCAATTTACTGTAACGAGTGTCTGGCGAAAATGTTTAATATAATGAACCCCTTACGTGACGTAAAAATCCACACTTAGAAATCCTCTCTTTCATTCCATCCTACATCTAAATTAATATTACTCACTGTGTAGCAGTAAACCGAGGCGTTGTACAGAAAACAAAGAAATTTTAAACAATGCATTTCGGACCCACTCGACGCCTCCACCGGGTTTGATGACGTCACTTGTTTCTGTTAATGGCCTTGGTTCTCACAGCATCAGGTTAAAAAACAAACTTTGGATATCTAAAACAACTTTTTAGTCTTTATCGTTGAGAGGGTAAGCCTTGAATTGACGGGAACACAAAAAAAAAACTTTCTAAAGAACTGCAAAGTACATAACGGAAAATATGCGTGCAGTTTTAAGCATAAATTACAATTATACTTAAACATATATTTACTATAACTTGAAATTAATTAAATATTAAGTATAACTTAGAATTATGAATAGTTACCATTATGTACTTGGCTTTATGGTAGGCAGAGCTTTTAGTTTTTCGGTCGCACCAGTTCAAGGCATTTGCTCTACCCGACTGACGGTGAAATCGCATTCGATTAATTGCAATTAATAACTTTAGACCTGCACCACGACAATGACAAAAACCTCTAGTTATTCTGCTTGCTGACAACTAACTTGTAGAACACCAGTGACTTAGATATTGCCGATTAATTGCAATTAATTTATATAGACCATAATCACAAATCGTATATCCGACGAAACTTCAAAGCTAGAACTTGCCTTGGTAACATGGTAACAACGACATGCCGAGCACAGAAGTTTTTTACCGGATGCTGATAATACTTTTACAAGTTGAAAGATATCACCTATAAAAAGATTTCCTCCCTCAAATGTACTTATCAGTTAATACAATCTATAAAAAATTTTCAATACAGCTTTTCGAATACCTCCGGTAGTGTTGACATCGTTGCAACGGCATCGAGAAAACGCTGTATTAGAATGCTGTTGCCTTCATGTAGGCAAGGTCTTTATGGGGCAGGGATAGTTTCTGGTTTAGTCGCGTATGGTAGGCATGAGGATTGCTAGGCTTACTACGCCGGCGAACAGAGCAAGAGGGTAATTTAAACGCAAGGTTTTTGAATGTAGCACTTACCTTGGGCTGTGTAAATAGACATCGGCATACGTCAGAGCAACCGCTTGCAGTAGCAGTATAGCCCAAAGCGCCATTATTAGCACCTTTCGTCGATTACTTTCCAAGCGTTCTTCAACTTCAAAGTGGCCAGCTTCTGAAGCTTATAGTAAATTTATGGGAGGCTGCTCCACAATATATAGAGTTGAGGAGAATAACAAAAGCGCGTAGGTAGATAAAGGCAATTTGTATTAACGTGTCTGTTTTGATACAGTGTATAAGCATGAAAAGGATGAGCAGTTGTATACAATAGAAAGAGTTACATGGAATTGAGATGGATATTGTGTGTAGGTGATGTCTGGCTGATGTGATGACAAATTGAAGAGAGAGTAGGTTGAAGAAGAAGCACGCAAAAGAAACAGTTTATTGGGGGGATATTAACAAAGAGTTAACAGTTAATTAAAATTTATAACGTCTAAGTCTTTAAGCGATAAACAAGTAATATGTTTCCAGGGCTACACGAAGTACAATAAAAAGTGGGAGAAAGGATTATTTTTAAAGCAAAATGCATTAGTGTTTTTGATTTGTTATCTACGCACGATCTGTTTGGTACTTGACCTTGCTTACAACGCCTTTTGTAAAATGTCTCTTAGGCACTTGATTCAATCAGGGCGTCAAATATATAGATAAACCACAGAAGACTCGAGGATCTTTAGAAGTTAATGGACATTTGTTTAAATTTCTGTTTAAATCTTAATAGTGAAAGTTGTACTGACTGAATACCTCTACCGCCACACATGCATCTATCATCGAGGAGAGAGGATTTGAAATGCTAGTTCTGAAACGAACACTAGAGAAATAGAAAATATGTCACCACCGGGGATCGAACTTAACTAACATTTCAAATCCTCTCTTCTCGATGATCCTTTCTAACTTCAATGGGCTTTGGATAGGTGACGGGCCGGAGGGTTATCCTTCCTTGGGTCAAGTCACATGGCGCGGAGAGGCTGGTCTGCAATTGCGTTGAGCTGGATCTCGATGTCCACCGGTGGATGATTGGGAGCTAATGTGGCGACTAGGGAAATAGAGTATGTTAACATCGTAGGTCACCTAGCTCAGTTGGTAGAGTGCACGCCGCGAAAGCGTGGGTCATGGGTTCGATCCCCGGTGGTGACATATTTTCTATTTCTCTAGAGTTCTTTCCAAAACTAATATATGTATCATTAGAGGAAAGTATCTCCGCATGAAATTTGTTGACACAATTTTCTCCTCTCATTGGAGTACTTATAGTTTCAACAACTTATTGGCCAAATTATTATAGGAGTAAATTACGGTGCTAATCAGAGGTTTCTCGGCGGAGACATAAAACCGTCTGGTTTTTGAAAGGAAGTGAGCAAGACTGTCACATTTAGGGAGTTTTGGAACTAGTACATATTTACACTATAATGTGCGCAACTAATATTTTTAAGTTGTTTACTAGACAATGTTTCGTTTCTAGAGTTGCTGATACTTTCTCAGAATATACGCTTAGTGCCTTATAGAGCAGTTGCTTATAAAAAGTTTGATCATTTGCTTCAGCTTAACACGTAATTGCATGCTACACGTAACACTTTTAAACACAGCTAATATCTCTTCTCGTTTAGAATAGCACCAAAAGCTGTTTTTAGTGACACTTGCATACTTGGAATGCGTACATTCCATGGTTCACAATGCCTTCAGAATAGCACCAAAAGCTGTTTTTAGTGACACTTGCATGCTTGGAAAGCGTACATTCCATGGTGCACAATGCGTTTAGTATAGCACCAAGAGCTGTTTTTAGTGACATTGCATGCTTGGAATGCGTACATTCCATGCTGCATAATGCGTTTAGAATAGGACCAAAAGCTGGTTTTAGTGATTCTTGTATGCTTTTAAAGGAATTTAAAGGAAGCTTAGTAGGAGGACTTTTAATGTCAACAGACAGACTTTTATCTTTGTTTTCAATTCACTTGAAGAGGTTGCGAGATTCCACATGTTCCACTGGTATAACAATGGCCAACTGTGAACGATAATTAATATTTGTTCTTAAAGCAGTGTTCTGATGATAAAACGTAAGTTCTGTAAAACAGTGCGAGTTTTTTGACGGAGTTCTCTACATGCTGCTAATTTATGGTGTAAATTTGTAAACCCCAGAGTCTATTGTGGTAGTATGCAGTGGACTGAAGGAAGCAAAGAGATTTTGTCGGAAAGAAAGCAGCGGTAAAAAGGGCAGTGACTTTAGCTGGTGCAGTTGAAGTACATTTGGTTTGATTTTGGACATTCCTTGTAAATCATTTAATCATGTCTTTTCAAATGATAAACATTGCCTACTTTACCAGTGTGATACATAGGATAACAATAAACAACGGCCATTGTACCTTCGATAAATGGAAAATCAATAGATTTTGACTCACCTAGTGCCCATTGTTCCACTAGCGGAACATAAGCTAAAAAATAGCACCAACCTCAATTTCTTAATCAAATTTTTTGCACAACCTTATGATATCTCATATTTAGCAACATATTGCAGTTTTCCTGCTAATCTTACCAGGAAGCATATTTGGGCATTAAAAGAGCAAAATAACACAATCAGGCATTTTTGTGACACTTGCATCCTTTAAATGCGTAAATTCCATGGTGCACAATGTAATCAAAATAATTCCATAACGCCTCTTTAGTAACAGTTTTATGTTTGGAATGCTTACATTCCATGGTGCGCAATTTGTTCAAAATAGCACAATCAGGCCATTTTAGTGACAATTGCATGCTTGCAATGCGTAGATTCCATTATGGACTATATGACAAAATAATGCAATCAGGCCTATTTAGTCACAATTGCACCAATTAGAATACGTACATTCTATGGTGCACAATGGTTATAAAATAACGAAATCAGACCTTTTTAGTGATTATGGCATGCTAGGTCTGTATACATTCCACGGCGCACAATGTCTTCTCAAATTTGACAATCTAGCATTTTTAGTGACAATTGTACCCATTGGAATACGTACACATGGTGCACAATGTTTATAAAATAACGCAATCAGGCCTTTTTAGTGATTATTGCATGCTAGGTCTGTATACATTCCACGGCGCACAATGTCTTCTCAAATTTGACAATCTAGCATTTTTAGTAACAATTGCACGATTTGAATAGGTACATTCTTAAGTGACCAATCTGTTTAATATATCGCAATATCTCCTTTTTAGTGACAATTGCATGTTTAGACTGCGTGCATTCCATTTTGCACAATGTGTTCAAAATATCGCAACAAGGCCCTTTTAGTAAGAAGTGCATACTTTGAATGCATACTTTGAATGCTACACAACGTTTTCAAAATAATACAATGAGGAATATTTAGTGACAATTGCGTGCTTGGAATGCGTAAATTCCATGGTGCACAATGCGTTCTTTATAGCAAGACAAGCTGTTGTTGATCATAATTGCATAGTAAGAAAAAGGACAATCCATGGCGCACAATGTAATAACACAATAGAGTTTTCTCAGTCACTATTGTATGCTTGTAATGCGTACATTCCATGATGTACAATGGGGTTTTAATGGCAATAAAAGCTTTTTTGATCACAATTGCGTATTTAAATGCGTACGATCCATGGTGCACAATGCATTCTAAACAGCTATAAAAGCTGCTTTGCATCACAATTACATAGTTGGCATACGTACATTTAATGGTGCACATTGTTATTTAAATAGCCATAAAGGCCGTTTTCAATCACAATTGCATATCTGGAAAGCGCAGGTTCTATGGCCCAAAATGTGTTCCAAATAACGCAACAAGGCCTGTTTAGTGACAATTGCATGCTTGGAATGGGTAGTTTCCATGGCCCACAATGTGTTCCAAATAACGCAACAAGGCCTGTTTAGTGACAATTGTGTGCTTGGAAGGGGTAGTTTCCATGGCGCACAATGTGTTCAAAATAACACAATCAGGCATATTTGGTGAGAATTGCATGCTTGGAATGCGTACTTTCTTTTATGCACAATGTGTTCTAAGTCAACCAACAAGTCATTTGTAGTGACAATTGGAATTTGTGCATTTCATGGTGCACCATGGTTTCTAAACAGAAACAAAAGCCATTTTCAATCATAATTGATAGATGGAATACGTTCATTCAAAGGTGCTCAATGTTTTATAAAAAGCAATAAAAGCCGTTTTTAATCACAAATGCACAAATTATCATCCGTACGTTCCTTGGTGCGCAATACGGTCTAAATGACAATGTACACTGTTTCACTGTACACTAATTGGAATTGTCAAAAGTGGAATGCGTACATTGCATGGTGCACAATGTGCTCTAAGTAGCAATATAAGGCTGCTTTTAATCATTGGATTGCATACAATCGATGGTGTACAATGCAATCTTTATAGCAGTAAAAGCAGTTTTCAATCAGAAATATAAATTTGGAATGCTTAATAGCAAAGCATTCTAAATGGCAATGAAAATTGTTTTAATCAGAATAGCAGTGTAAGAATGGATACATTCCATTGGTACAGATCCTGCTAAATAGGAATAAAAGCTTTTTTTGATCACAATTGTAAAATAAATTTTTATGCGTACAATCCATGGTGCACAACTTGATCTAAATAGCAACAAGAGCTCTTTTAAACCACAGTTGCATAGGTAGAATACGTACATTCCATGGGGCACTATGCCTTCAAAAGAGCAATAAAACCTTTTTTATATCACAATTGCATAGTTGGAATGCATACATCCGAGCGTGCTCAATGCGTTCTACATTTTAACAAAAGCGGTTTCTCAATCATTAATGCATAGATTGAATGCGTCCTTGAAGAGAAGGCGCACACACACGAAAATACCAAAAGGCATGCCCACAAACTCGAATATAACAAAGAGAGTAGTAATGGCAAGTTTAGGAATGTCTTCGGGTGCCACAGGAATTTGATAATATGCCTTGACAAGATCAATTTTAGAAAAAATTGCTTTGCCATGCAAGTAAGAGGTAAAGTCCTGAATGTATGGAATAGGAATGGTGGCGCGATTTAAGGCACGATAGTCACCACAGAGACGCCAATCATCTGGAGCTTTCTTAGGGACCATGTGGAGAGGGGAAGACAAAGAGCTTTGAGATGGACGAGTGATACCGAGCTGCAAAATGTGCTGAAACTCTGATTGAGTAATGTTGAGACGGTCAGGAGCGAGTCTGAGTGGGCGAGAAAAGACGCGAGGACCACGAGTCTCAATGTAGTGGGTGATAGAGTGTATGATGGCAGTCTCTTTGTAACATAGCGCCTGAAACAGCTTTTTTAATCAAAACTGCATAGCTGGGACGCGTATGTTACATGGTGCACAATGCTTTCTCAAAAGCGATAAATGCTTTTTCTTATAAAAAATACATAGCTGGTATGCGGACATGCCATGGTGCACATTTCGATTTAAATAGCAAAAAGTGCTGCTTTAATCAAAATGGCATTGTTGGAGTCCGAACATTCCATGCTGCGCAATGCGTTCCAAGTAGCAGAACAGCCAGTTTTTAATCATAATTGAATAGTTAAAATGCGTACATTCAAATGTGCTTAATGCGTTCTAAATAAGTATAAAGGTGGTTTCTAACCACGATTGATTAGTTCCATTGGGTACATTCCATCGTTCTCAATACTTCCAAAAGGGCAATAAAAGCTGCTTTTAATCACAATTACATAGTTGGAATGCGTACATTCAATAATGCACAATGCGTCCTAAAAAAGCTGCTTGTTTTTACAAGTTGTTATTTGGAAGACGTACACTCCATGTTTCAGAATGGGTTCTAAATAGCAATAAAAGACGTCTTTACTAACAATTGGATAGTTGCAACGCGTACACTCTATGGCGCAGAATGCAGTCTGTATGGCAATAACCGCTATTTTATCACAATTGCATAATTGAAATGCGTAGATTCCATGATCAAAATGTCATCTAAATAGCAACAAAAGCTGTTTTCAATCACAATTACATAGTTCGTATGCGGACATTCCATGGTGCACATTGCGATTTATATGGGAATAATAGTTGTTTTTAATTAAATTTAGGTAGTTCGAATGCATACATTACATGGTGCACAACTTCTTCTAAATAGCAATGAAAGCGGTTTTATATTTAAATTGCATAGTGGCAATGCATACATTCCACGCTGCACAATGCGTTCCTAAATAGCAATAAAACCTGTTTTTAATAACAATTTCAAGATTAGAATGCTTATATTCGAAAATGCTCAATGCATTATTTCAGAGTGGTATTTAATAAGAATGGAATAGTTGGAATGTTTACTCTCCATGGTCCATAACGCCCTCTAAATAAAAGCGGTTTTACATCACAATTGTATAATTGGAATGCGTACAATTAATGGTGCTAAATTGCTCCTAAAAACATGAATTCAGTCAAAATTACATAATTGGAATGCTCGTACATTCAAGTGTTCTAAGCAAACAAAGCTTTTTTTAATCACAATTACATAGTTGGACTACATAACATGGTGCAAAATACGTTCTAGCTAGCAATAAAAGCTGCTGTTAGTATGAATTGCGTAGTTGGATTGCTTATATTCCATTGTGCACAATGCGCACTAAATACAAAAAAGTAAATTTCAATCGTAACTGCATAGATGGAACACCTATATTCCATAGTGCACAGTGCGTTCTAATTAGCAATATAAACTGTTTTTAATCACAATTGCATAGTTCCAATATGTACATTTCATAGTGCAAAATACGTTATTGAAGGCACTAAAAGCTGTTTTTAATGAAATTTGAATAGTTGCAATGCTTACATTCCATAGTGTACAATACGATCTAAATAGCAATAAAACCTGCTTTTAATCACAATTTCAAGTTCCAATACGTACATTCAATGGTGCAAAATACGGTCCTGAAGCCACTAAACCCTGTTTTTAATCAAATTTGAACAGTTAAAATGCCTACATTCCATAATGTACAATGCGATCTAAATAGCTATAAAAG
>JAAAKM020006971.1:1172486-1196713 GCA_010016025.2 Alatinidae sp. Z8VKAUB7J3 | reverse complement strand
TTAATTACAAGTACATAGTAATAATGTGTACATTTGAGGGTGCATAATGCGTTCTAAAATACAATAATAGCTGTTTCCTAGCTCAGTTAAATAGTTCCAATAAGTACATTTCATGGTGCAAAACTTACTCTACATAGTATTGAAACCTGTTTTCAATCACAATTTTGAAGTTGCCATACTTAAAATTCATTTTACACAAAGAATTCTAATCAGCAAAAAAGAGATATTTTAATCGGAATTGCGTAGCTGCAATCCCTACATATCATGATGCAAATTGGGATCTAAATGGCAACAAAATATATTTATGATCACAATTGCATAGTTCGAATACGTACATTCCATGGTGTAAAGTGCGTTCTAGAAGGCACTAAAAGCTGTTTGTTATTGAATTTGCATAGCTTAAATACCTTCATTCCATAGTGTACAATGCGATCTAAATAGCAATAATATCCGGTTTGTATCACATTTACGTAGTTGGAATACGTACATTCCATGGTGCAAAACACGTTCTTGCTAGCAATGAAAGCCGCTTATAATTACAAGTACATAGTAAGAATGTGTACATTTGAGGGTGCATAATGCGTTCTAAAATACAATAATAGCTGTTTCTTAGCTCAACTAAATAGTTCCAATAAGTACATTTCATGGTGCAAAACTCGTTCTACCTAGTATTGAAAGCCATTTTCAATCACAATTTCGAAGTTTCCATACATAAAATTCACCAGACGCAAAGAATTTTAATTAGCAAAAAGGACGTTTTTAATCGGAATTGCGTAGCTACAAAGCCTACATTACATGGAGCAAAATGGGATCTAAATGGCAATAAATGTTTTTTTAATCACATATGCATAGTCGGAAAGCTTACAATCCATGGTGCACAATGTGTTTTAGAAAGCAATAAAAGAGTTTCTTAATCACAATTGAAGAGTTGGTATGGCTACGTTCCATAGTGCTCAAATCAATTCAACTAGCAATATAGGCCTCTTTTAGTTACAAGTGCATAGTTAGAGTTTCTATATTCCATGGTGGACAATGCGTTGTAAAAAGCATTAAAAGCTGTTTTTAATCAAGTTTGAATAGTGGGGATACCTAATTATATATATATAACAACTCATATTTGCCAAAACCATAGGTTTTATTGCCTATAACGTATTCCGCGACGGGGGTAGGAACGTGTTACAGAATTATTTTCCAACTTTCTGAATTTTTTACAATGTAAGTATATGCAACTATAGAATTGAAAAGAAAAGAAATAATGTAAATAAATTTTAAAAAATTAAGATAATTATTATAAAAAATTAGTAAATAATATTTATATATATACATAAGACTAAAAACTATTAAAAGGCATATTAAAATATAAAGCTGAAATGCCTGATGGCGATATGCGAGCTTTCGGATTGAGTAAAGTCCTTTGTCGAGCTTTAGATATTTATATATATATATATATATATATATATATATAAATATAAACTAAACAGACATTAAAATAGCCCTAAGTTAAAAATAGTATCTAAAAACATTAAAACTGAATTTGATCTCTATGCGAGCTTTTGGAATCTCTTCTTTCTTCTGGCGTAGTGACAGCTGGAATACGTTTGCTAATAAGTAAAATTAAAAACAATAGTACATTCTTTAAAGCATACAATCTAAAACCAGATGCTTTAATTTATCACATAATTTTTTACAACACGAGAAGTCGTACATGTCAGATTCTTAGGATTTTAATAAAATCGTCACATGTTTGGGTCGTGTTTGTATCATTATTCATAACGAAGGTCTTTTTTTCTTTTACTCATGAAAACGCGAGGAAACGAACTATATTCTAATTAAAGTCTGAGTAGAACTTTGTTATCCTGATTAGTAATTGGCCGGGACGTGGGAGGAAAGTTGCATCCGAGCACGACACTCTCAAATAGATAGGAGCGGTTGGACAGTCTGGACGTAGTAGATATATATCTCTCTGGAAACAAAGGTTGGAAATATACTGCGTTAACGCCAAGACTTAAAAGTTTTTAGGTAACCGTTGTAAATTTCTTTAAGGTTCACACTGCACATCTTCTTCACTAGACGGTATCAAAGACGGTTCTGCATCCGTAGTAGTATATATCGGTTAGGGAGGTGGTCTCCAAACAATTTCAAAGAAAGCCTTAGTGTGGAATGGTCAAAATGTGTGCAAATTTGCAGGCGGGTCAGAGCATAACATGAGTTTCTTACCCCATTTATACTGTGGATGTCAACTTTTGGGTTATAAACTACTTTTTAAGATGATTCCAAGTTGGGTAAGAAACTAGTATCGGACTTCAGTGACTTCTACGAACTGAAGGATTTGACGACGAACAGCAATTGTCCTGAAGCTCATAGAAATATTCCTTTAAGTTAATTGTAGCCTCAGTTAAAAATTAAAGGATGATGTGGTGTATGGAAACCTTTTCCTTATTATGTGATCACACTAAGCAAGACCAAGTTCCTATCGCAGCTATCATCCGCCATCATGAACTGAAATTATAATGCATAGTATATGAACTGATCTCGAAACGGTTGTAGTTGAATCGTTTCAAACCGTTATTGGTAAAACCGTTTCGAAAACGGATGATGGTGTGAACACGTCTGTGGCGACATAGGCACGTATGATCTGGCAATGGCGGACGAGTTTCAATGTAATGGATGAGGCTTCTAGCAAGCATCCACAGATGTAGTTGTGAAGCAATTTATAACTTAGACGATCTTTATTCATTAGCTTGACAACAGGTTTCTATCACACCAGAGGTCTAAGTTTTACGTAAAACCCCCCGTCCAAGTGTATCTGGATATTTTTGAAAAAGAAACGTTTTTTCTCCGTTTTGGGCTTCTTCCCAGACGTTTTACATCACAGAATACGAAATTTTTCGAATTACCTGTTTAGACTGTACATTTTTACTAACGCTGGATCATTGTATTCGTTAAGACACTGAAAACGGATATTTTATATTACGATGACGTCAAAGGTGGGATCCAGTCCACTTAAATTTCGTAACAATTATTCATCATGGTGTCTTTCGATCGAGTTGCAATTGTCTCTCTGCTGCTAGGAAAAGAGTCGAACTTCTTTTCCCCCTTGATTTTGATAAATTTTATTCTGAGACATTATCGACACCTCAAATTAAGCCTTAATTCAACTTAAAAGCTAGCGAAGTGATGAAACAACACGTGCAAGTAGAGGATTGGTTGTCGCTGACTCATACCGGAGAAGGAAGAGCTATACTGCGAGCGAGCGCATTCGGCTCGTTGCGGCGTATTCATGTAAACGGGTAAATATGATTTAAAAATAGTACTTATGGATGGGAAGTTTTTTAAAACCGAGGGAAAATGTGTTGTTCATATTCGGATACGTGTGGGTGTGTCCGACACTACGAGTTCTCTCATTCAGCAAAGACCAGTATCATGTTTCTGCACGTTAATATATGCCTTGATGGATCTTCCCTGGTTCCTTCTTCTGTGTGAACCCAAAATGGTGCTTTGATGGCTGCTACTTCTCAATAGTGATGACGGTAAGCGACAGTGCTTATTGCCCTGGTAGTACTTCTAACTGTTAATAGTAGGGAGGATGCCATATTTAAGTGGTGTTAGAGACAGAGTAATGCTACCGGGTATAAAGAATATGACAGATGTTATCGGCGAAGCCTTTTTTAAGGAAGAGTTGTGAAGCCTGGTTCACATACGAGTAATATCCGTCGTTGGTCTGTAAGGAGGAGCAAGCAATGAGATCGCTTTAGTTTACTTCTACTGATTCACATGCGCAATTTAGTCATTGCAAGCGCAAACAACCAAAACGTAGCATTTCATGTCAGAATTTCGTTGACGGGGGTTATATCCATCTTGTTGATTGTGACACTTCGGTCTACAGACTTCAAAAACTTATTATCACCCCCAGGATACACTCCCGTGCTTGCTAAGGGACCCGATTCCCCCTTGGTATTAAATAGCTGTCAAGATTTGCACCTGTGATCGTCATCATAGAATTTCCGCGTCAGAACAAAAGAGGCACCAGCAATTCAAGTGATAGTCAGAATCCAACTGAGAAAACTTGTTGGAAAAGAACAAAATTTTTTGTTACTTTCCGAGGACTTTCGCTTTGGCATATGTCAATCAAATTTTAACTTTCACAGCAAAGTAGTAGCAAGAAAAACCTGCCCTTAACATTCCAGACGCTTGTCTGGGACGGGTTTCACTTGTATGTGAACCTGGCTTTAAACTGAAGCAAAGGATCCTTGTTGTCACCGCTTGTCTTTAAGACGTAAGACCAGGGAAGGCAGTCTACTAGGCATGCGCATTAAACTGGCTAGTTGTGCGCTGATTTGACTGATAATTGATTTATCACAACTTTCCTTTGTTTGTCAGGTATATCCCAGTTGGTATCCTTGAAGTATTACCACAGAGAATAAATGAGCGACCACCATACTACCGCGGTAGAGATGAATTGGAAACACTCATGAGCAGCAGAAATTGTGCCGACTGGATTAAAATCAGGTATTGAGAATCAAAGATCTTCCCGTTTTGTACGTATTATTCCGTCAAAATCCGAAACTATTGTTTTATTCTTTACATGGTCATTCTTATCCTGAACTGGCATTCCAATTTCCTGAAACGTTACATCAGGACGAGGAGTGTTCTCTTCGAGGGGCCAACCAATGCCAAGAAATCTTGTATACCGTTGACGGTCTGTTTTATAGAAACCCCAAGTACCTCCCCTTTTTTTGACAGAGATCTTGTGTGGTTTTGCTGTAAGTGGTTTACTTCGGGCTTGTCTTAAGGTTCGAAAATTTTAGTAACTGTTATCTTAAAGCCCAACCTGGATGTCTGTACAACTAAAATGGCCAACTTCCAGAGTTAACTGGCAAAGAAATGAAACCCCGAGTCTGTGCTAAGATTGGAATATCCTTGAAACAAAGCTTTGCAACAACACAACTGATTCTAGTGAGGAAGAAGATGGCAGAGAACACGCTTTTAGGCAATTATTATAACGCTTACAAACGACCGATTGAAGATTGCTGTCAGTGGAAAAAGCAACCTTCCCTTTATTTCAAGTGTCAAGACAACTTAGGCTCGTACTAAAGGCCCTGTGCAAACTTAGTCTTAAATTCATTGATTTCACAAATGGTGCTCGTGGCCAGTCCTTGATTCTGGCTTAGTGAAGTCTGATTTACTTTTTTGGCGTACGTGCTTGTTAATGAAGCTAAAAGCGAGCATCGGAGGAGGTGTGTTGACAAAAAGTAATGCCAGGACAGTAGATGCTCGTAGGCCACGTGAAGTAATGGATAAAAGAGCAGTCTTAATAAATAAATACGAATTGATAATTAGTTGAAGTGTGTCTAAGTTAAGCCGGCCCGAGTTAAAACAACAGCGAAGAGTGTCAACGAGTAGAAGCCGCTTAATATGCCCAGAGCAAGTAAGCCACACCGGTTTTTAAGCCCGTAAGCCACTATCCTGCGTTGCAGACCCAAATAGATTTCTCTGTTAAGGTCTGCGAATCACACGGTGAAAAATCGCCAAGGCTTCTCAAGATTGCTGTGAAGTGCGCGCGCATGCATATTTATTACGTAAGAAAAGAATGTTTATTTGATTGTATCAGAGTCGATCGATCAATACATTGTCACCTTCAAGTAAGTCAAACTCGACTGGCATCATCCTTTACTGTGCTGGCCATTTGCAGTGGAATTAACCAAAGTTCGTCGGTGGAGACTTTACCGAGACCCTCGATTAACAAAGCGAACTTGTTAGGAAAATTACGTGCAGACATCTTGACCGTGAAGGACTGGACGACTTTTTGCTGTCTGATTCGTAGCCCCAAACAAAGAAGTTTGTGTGGGTGTACAACGCAGGCTATGTAAACTCTGGACGGATTTTTCACCGAAATCAAAACAGCTAAGTCTCGTGTGGTAAGGAGAGATTTCATTGAACAAGCCATAATTTCGTCCTCAAATTTGCTATTGAAGCAATGAGGAAACCTTTTCACCGAGTATGCCTCTCTATTTTTCTTTCTCGTTCTAGTGAGATGCTTCTCGGTCCGGTGCCAGATACTTTCTCATTCATACCGAAGCATAGGGCGAATGCTTACAGTTAAATGGAGAGAAACATTTCTTTCACTGATGTACCTGAACAGTGATTTTTGATGAGGAAATGAGGATTTCTACTGGATGATAAAGTATTTTGTCAGTTCGAGGAATCAGCGAGAAGGACTTGAATGCTATTTAAACTGAAGACATTTTTATCCCATCCTGGAGGACAAATGTAATTAACATAGAAGCTGTGTTGTCTGGAGTTTACAATGTTCTCGAGTATATAATGGAAATTGCGTTCTATGAACCAAATACTTTTAAGTCACATTTGACTTTTAGCCTGTTTCTTCCTATTGTAGGATCTTTCTGTGTTATTTAGGTATGTTAAACTTACCTATTCTTTGGCGGTAATCGATGGAATCCAGTATATCAGTAAATGTACACATAAGGAAAATAAGTGTAACCCCCAAGTTCAGAATAAAGTTATATCCAGGTAGGCCTGACGTCCTTCTGACAAACAGAATCGAACCGTTAAAACTCCCGCTTGTAATTGTTTCAAACTTCTTACCGATTCAATCGTTTAAAAGTGAATATAACATGTACATGGCAATGTTAAAAGGAACTAGATGTTTTTTGTATTGATGGAAAGTAAACTTTAAATAGGAGCCAAATACGAAGGCACTTACAACGTTTAAAGTGTTGGTAACTTGGTCAGTGCATTACACACCCATCTTAACTTATTTGAAGTATTTACATTTATCGTGAATAGTATACAACTAAATGTTTAATTAAGCCTGCATAGCAAATATTCCTTTTCTGGTTTTGTAACAAATGAACGGCTTTGTTGATGGGATGAGAGGTTGTATTAGGACGGAACGGTCTTGAACCTAGTATGAAAAAGACAACCGTTCGCTGTCGAACGTGTGGTATGTTGGCGTTTTTCAGCCGCAAAGAACACTGTAGCTTTGCAAGCATTTTTCCAACGTTCGGAATGGATATTCCATTAAATGGATTCTGAAATTATATCTCAGTTAAAGAGATCATATAGTTATAGGCCTCAAGTAGACCCAATTGCGGTGTGAAAATAGCCATGGCCTTCTCAAGCGGAGATACCGAACTACGCCTCGTTTCATGGTAAAGTCGAAACAAAATTAAAGTTACTGTAGAGGTGTATGTTGTAACCCTTTGGCACATATACTAATATATATATTGTCTTTGCGTTACCAGGATGCATGAGTTCATCATACAATTCTGACAGCTCTCATTTTGAACACGGTGTTAATGGTACAGCACTCTCATATTTGTCAAGTAAAGCTTTCGCCAATTCTGGTCACATTAAAAAAAGCGGAACATAGTAGAAAGTTTCCAAAAAGTTTTGTTGAGTATTGAAGGGTTCGGAAATTTCAGTGGATAAGATATGATAAGTAAGACAATTAGTACGTCAAGAACTGGTAAAATTGGTCGTTACGACAACATAAATGAAAAACACCTAAGCAGATAGTAGACTCTTCTATCTACTATCCAGACTGCGAAACATGTAAAGTTCAAAAAAGAATTAAAGCCTTAGTCATTTTTTCTTGTCACTGTGCAAATACTGCTGTTGTGTATCAATATTCACTAGTAGTACTACTATTTAAAACTTAACCTAGATTTGCTGAGCTTCACTTTCTCCTTTACCAGATACTTTACGGCGTTGATTTCATGCAAGGTTTCTTGTAATGGACATGTCGCTAGGGGTACCAGTGCCGGTTTTGGGCAAGAGGGGGCCCTTTGCCATAAAGTTATTTGGGGGCTGCCTTTTTAGTCCTTGTAAAAATAGGTCAATATTTTGGGGGGTTTACTGAGCCGTGCGGGCCCCCCTAATTTCCATCTTAGTTGCAGGGCCCTGTGCCGCGGCACAGTTGGCACCCCCTAAAACCGGCACTGTAGGGGACCATACATTTATGACGTAGGCGAAGAGAGGAGAGAGAGGGTACGACATATTTACGATGTTTTTTAACGTTCTGAGAGGGGGAGGGTGCTGTCATGCAAAATTAAGATGTCGTGGAGTTCGTTTGGAGGGAGGAGATTACAATTTTAACACGAATTCAACAAGGCGGGAGGGAGGGTAAAACATAGAGAACGTTTTTAGACGTCATAAATGTATGACCCCTATACACTTTTCCCCAAGTAGACTACAAGAGTTTTTATAAAGAACTGCGTTACGAGTAACTAAACTCGAAGTGGTTGAATTTTTGAGTAACTCCAGAGCGGGGGGTTTTATCCAACTTTTAAATTTAAATCCTGTACTTTTTAATATGTACAGATTGCTAAAGTGGTGACTTTTTAGAAGCTTTTTATCATGACCCACTTAAAAGTACATCAAGGTGATGACGTTACCATCCAATACCCGTATACAAAAAAGCGTTCACATGTCATATCAAATGCGAGAAACGGCTGTTTGATTTTGCAAAAAGGCCTTAAGGAAACTCTGTTAATTTTGCTGTTTATAAAATTATGAACTGGGTTCAAACAACAAGGTTTTGAATGGCATGATTCGAAGTTTGAAAGCGCGTATCTAGCAAACTGCTTAACAAATGTTTCTCACTTTTTGCGAGGTTGTCTTTATCATCAAGAAGAATGCAACGAGTGCAAAATGCTATGAAAATTCTGATATGTATCTAATTGTGACGTCACTTTTAAGTACCTTATTCTCTTAAGTAAAATGCGTGTGTCCTCTGAAGTTACACGAGGTTTATCTGAACTTTATTTGATCTCCTAAATACTGAAATAAATATGTGGTGAACGAGCTCGTCCTAACGTTTCGTCGTTTGAAATCAACACCCCTGCACCAGCAATAACCAATCATTGTGATAATTAAGCAACTCGAGACCTGATCCAAAACCTAAGTTTACTATCAAAGATACCATTATTGTAATTTTACTACAATTGCTCTTTAATGATATGTTCCTGGCAGTGCCGTATGCAGAAATCTTCGAAAGGAGAGAGAGGGGTGAAGTATGAGGCATGAGGTATCAATGTATAGGGTGTGGTGGTCCTACCTCGAAATTTGTTGTATGTTACTTCTAACAAGGCATGCTTAGGATAAATCCTGACACTGATCACACTCTACCATCCGAAAGTCGTTCTTGACATAAATGGACTACTTCAGTTAGTTATGGTACCGTTACGGGTGGATGGCGTAGCAAAATCCCCTACATGCGCCAGCTTTTTCGACGCTTTGGCAAGCAACGGTTGCTTTATCAGTTCCCATTGGTTACTGACTCTTCCCAGAATCCACGAGAGGCGCTCTAATTGGATGGTTGTGCCTGACTCTTTGCTTGTCTCTCTCTCCAGTAGCCTAAATGAAGGGCGTTGCCCCTTGGACGCCCAAGCTGCCCTTTATTTATAAATTAGCCCCTTCTGTGGTTTTGCTGTTTATTTTGGTCAGTTTTTTAAATCACGCCCACTGCTCATCAGGGGTCTCTGGTTGAGAGACTGCCACTTATTTTACGTATACATTGTACGTTAAAATGTTACTATTACGCATATTGTTACTACCTCAGGATTTTTGAGTTACAATATCATGTTAATGCTCGAAACCAATATTCCGTCCATTATGAAAGCTTACAATCAAGCATTGCGTGCTTATGGCGTAACCGAACTAAACAAAACTCTCATAGTCAGAATGTCTTTCAGGGTGGTTTTGTATCCCAGCGATAAACATTTTTGAGAGTACTGAGATCGTTCGGGCTGTTTTCATTAATCTTCTCCTTTTCTGTTTTTGTGCTACAAATTATTCCGTTGCCAGGCATTTATTGCGCACGTAATACGCTCCAATGCAACTTTCTCGCGTCACAAACTAAGTCGTCTGTCGGCAGCTTCAGTCCTCTTCAACCTTTATCCAACAATTGTTTTCCTAATTACGTAGTTTAGAACATCACGAACGCCATTTGTGTCTCAATCTCTAATCCACCTTTTTAGTGTTGTGTCCTGCTTTTAACTTAGACATCGCTGTCTCGCAATATGACTGACATATGGCAGCACTTGCTTGGAAACCCAGACGGTGCCAAAATGTACACGGAGGATTACTTCCCTATCATAGGCGAAGCTAGGTCTGCATTTTATTTTGCCGTCCTGGAATCATTCCACACAAAAGCAAGAAAACCTTCGCGAGGCAGACATAGAGAATTCGTTTTCTCATTGGGCCTATTCAATTATTCTAGTTGTAGTGGATGTTGAATGGTCCAAAACAACAAGTCATTCAGGCAGCCCAAATGCTGGTTGGCACTTTCAAAAATAGAGTTAGGTCGATTCTTTCCTACGTTTCTTTTCGATCATTTCTGATGATTGTACCCCGAGGAGTGTCAGACGAAATATCCTTTAGGTAGACAATGTTTTCGCTACTTCGTGTAACATCTCTCACACTTGATGATGCAACATAATCAATGCTAAACCTTTCTTATTTTTGAGCAACATCTCTTTCTTAGATGATGGAGTACTGGAACGTCTGTCCTTGAATAAGTTGAGAACTTTAATATCTTACTTGTAAACGATATTGGTTTTAAATTTGGAGAGATTAAATCGTCCTCTTAATGCTTGCCTTGCTTTCTCCCCGTCTTTTTTTTTGACAGACCTCTTTTCCTCAATCGAAGACCTCTGATGAGCAGTTACCTCGATAGTCAAATCCTTCATAAACAGTTAAGCCACCAAATATGTCAATTTAATGAAAGGAGGCTAGCATTTCCCTTTCTGGCTGTTCCATTCAATAGGCAAAGGCGGCCACTTCCGTACGCTGAATCGTTTGCAGATACTTGTCTGTCTAAACAATGAGACACAATACTGACATTGAACTTATAACCCCCGAAACCTCCAACAATAAAGTAGCAAATTGAGAGTTAATTTCACAACAGAGCCGTTCTTAAGTAGAAGCTGGCAGAGCTAAAATCTTTCCGAGGTTTTATCATCAATGTGACTTTACTTTTAAGACTCCAAAGCCACTATAACAGTTGTAATAACTAGAATAGGGTTTAAATATAATTCAGTACGAAGTTTTGACATTAAATGTACGTCATACATGTACGTTTTAAAATACAAACATAGGTCATAAGAGTATCGAAAGAAACTTGAAGAGAACATCTTAATATCTTAATATCTTAATTAGCGATGTATTTAGTCTGACGGGGAAAACTGCCCTGAAAAAATTGAAGAGTTCTTTTTCTAAGTATTTTTAAGCATCGTTTCCTGCAATGTGATGCTAGTCAACCTTTCTCTGTACATCCCCCCCCCCCCCCCCCACACACACACACACAACACACACACACACACACACACACAAAAACGAGAAGAGATTGATGCCCTATTACTAAGTCCTACCACAATAATTTAACCATAGTCTTTGTAGAAGCACTCTGTATAAAGTGAACCAACAACAAAAAAGGCTGGTAAGTAATCTTCTTCTTCTAAAAGCGGAGAGTACAAGTGAATATACATTACTGCCATTGGCGGACAGCAAAGGAATGAGGGGGAAATATATTTTCAATGTACGTCTTACGCTATACTACGCTAGCCCTTTTTAAAGGAACATTTGAAATGCCCGAAGCTGAAAATGTTCATAGATCTTTGAAAAAAGTGAGTTAAAAGCTGCTAATATATTCTTAACGCCAATAAAAGGCCTTCATGTTCTTTATTTTCTACTTTAAAGGAAGAAACTGTCGCGGGAACAAACTGTCGCGAGAGAAATATCGAGACTTTCGCGACAGTTTCTTCCCGCGACTTTTAAATTTTGTCAGAAAAATTTCACCTTACGGACTCTCGTAAACAGATTGTGATGATAGATAGATAGATAGATAGATAGATAGATAGAAAGATAGATAGATAGATAGATAGATAGATAGAGAGATAGATATACGTATGCTTAGGAAAGTTCCAATGTTTTCAGTACACTACAGAATTTTAAAACATTGTAATAATGTTCCCAACCATCTAACAAAGGATAATTCAATCATCAATTAAATTTGCACTAGAGGGCCTTTGCATTGTGTCTTCGACGTTGTACTCAAGGTCAAGCATACGAAAAGGAAATATTATCCGACCGCGAGAGATACTGTTTTTTCTAAATCTTTGGGTATATCCGCTCTATGGTTTCTAAGTCTTGCAGTGTAAATGGGCTAGAGATGTCGAGAAATATTATATTGAATGCCTGGTAACGATTTTATGTTGGAATGTTTTCATCAACGAAATGTATTCCTTGTATTGGCCGAAAATTAATAGATCATACACCCAACACTTATTAGCGGATTTTGTAATGATTATGTCCAACAGTTTATCTAGGCTTATCTAGTTTTCACAAACATTTTGTCAAATACAAATTCTGAATCTTTCTTTCGCAACATTAGTTACGTAATTGCGCAGCTCTCAAGAGGAAGCTATATTGATGAAAAAGGGGGAGAAGAGGGAGGGGCGGAGGGGTAAGGTTCGATCACCAGTAGCTGGAGTCAACCAAAGAAATGCGGCAAAAGATTATTAAGGTTGGCGTTCAAAAAGCATGTGTTACCATAGATGTTGGTTTTGCAATAATACCGCTACAGACGGAACAGCCATTCGCCAATGAAGATGGACAGAACATTGGTTTTCACAGGACATTGATGATATAAATCACAGCTAACAGTAGCAATGACACGGATATTACTTTACACAATAGTTACCTGGACAAAGTAATTGATTTTCGAGAAAGATCCTCGGATGTGTGACGCATTCTGAGTGCATCGCGATAGGCATTTCCACTCCAAACGTGATACCTTGTACCGAAGCCGTGCTCATTTGTTCTAGGCACATATCCAGTGTAACCAGGCATTGGTGACTCAGTAAAATCTCTTTTACTACCTACGAAGAAAAAGAAGCTTCCTTGATTATTTGACACAACAAGTACTTAAATTTCACAAACAAGTCCATATTATGTCTGAATGCCATACCTAAATTGTATCTTTGGGAAAATGTCAATCATTTTCAGATCTAACGAAGTGTCCGATCTCCTAGATGTCGATGCCTTTGACTGGTAGTAAAGTCCAGCAACTAATTATCCTAACAATCAAGGCAGCCATGATGAGTATATGAAGACGTTACCTACCTATTAATAAGGCCGTCATTCACGTGCAGTGACGTTAATGGTCAGAGATGATGCTAGCATGGGTCCATTGAAAGAAAACTGAAATGGCATCTTCTTCACCACAACATACAAGATAAATATTATACATTTTGACCTCAGTCATCCTCGATAGGTTGTAATGAGCACCCAATAGAGACAAGGTTCAAGGCCAAAATCTTATGATCCCTATTCGATTTTCATCTTGACGAATATTAAACTAACATTCCTCCATGGCAACTCCAAAGTTGAAACACAAAATAATAAGACAGCCTAACAGCATTAAATAATACGACAGCTAGATTTGCTTGCCTGCTACATTTCAATTTACCTCAAAATGATGCGAGTCGTTCACCTGCAATACTCTCCCAACACTCACCTCAATCTGACTCAAATTAATTCTATCTCAGACCATTTCCCCGTATATAAAACCTCCCATTTTCTACCATATAAATGTTTTCTTTGCTTTCACCGAGCGAATGAAATGTACAATTATTACCAATTTAAGAACCGGCATGCTTAAGCAGAGAATTTCCATTATAAACTTTTGGGGAGAAACTCCAACTCTAATGAAACTCGACCTAAGTCGTACTGCTTTAAATCAAAAACGGTAACTATACCACTGATAAAAGTAAAACACATTTGTGCTAGAAGCAACTTTAATCTACCTTCACTAGTGTTAACTAAGAGCATCAGACAGAAGCTGTAATAGTTGTCAAGTAGCTAGTTTAACAACACTCTGCACAGATTAATCCCCAACGACGTCGTTTTACTTCAAATGTCAACGAGTAATAAGGTTAAGGGGCCGGCCAAAAAAAGATAAACATTTAAAAGTATTTAAGAAAAGCTACCCTATGTTCTTGTGCATCCGCGATACATGTTGGCTTAAAAATCATTATTAACTATCCGACTTACTGAAGTGCCGTCCCTGATGCGCGGTAGCATAACGAACATTTACTCCAGGATGGGATGGATCCGGAGGGGGGTAATTTGGTGCGATAGATAACGATGAATATCCATTAACAGTCTTCTTAAGGTCGACTTGGTCTCCATGATGTGAAGCTTCCTTTGATTTGAACTCTGTGACTGATTCTTCCGTTCCCTCTTTGTAGGTGTTCCCAAATTTGAACCGATGACAAGGCACGTATCCTAGTGTAAAAATTGTGGGAGATTGTAACTATCAATAGTGAGCGTTTTTACGCCACACATGTTAAACACTTATCATATTCTCATTTATACAAAGTCGAACAAAATAACTTTATGCTTTATGTTGTTCGTACAAAACTTACCGGGAAAATAAAACTTTTATGTGTACAACTGTTAAATCGTACAATATAGAATCGTACAATAAGTCGTTCCTGGATTGCATCAACAATCGTTTTCTCCGCTCAGAGTTTCCTGTGGATTGACACATTTCTGATCCTTAGTAGACGCGAGATTCCTAAAATTGCTCTGAGGCAACACATTTCAAAGGTCAATAGTGACTTTCCGTCAGTTTCACGTGCAGCCCATGTTTCACATGCGTAGATAGCAATTGGCATCACTAGTGCTTTATAAAGATGGAGCTCGAGTTAGGTACTGAAGCCTCTTTGCAACCAAATGTTGTTTTCACGTCTTCCAAAAGCCAATGTAGCGAGGTTTATTCGTCTCTTCATGTCAGCACTTGAGCCAAGAATGAGACTCCCAAGGAGTACAAACCCATCGACCTTTTCAATAGGTGCACCTTCAATGATTATATCTCGCAGGTCGCAGGAAGTGATTTTACATCAGGGGCATTTATTTTCATGCCATACTTTCCACTTCGTATCATAAGGATAGAAAAATGCTTTGATTGCTACCAGAAACAATTCATTTTATCAGTTAGTCCTAATATGAAACATGTGAAGGTGTGCTTTGCATGTCAAAAACAGAATAGTAATCGAAAACAAAAACCAACTACAACGGAGTAAGTTAGTACCGTACCTGTAAACCCTGGGACCATTTTCTCAACGTAAATTCTATCAGCCTCCTGCTTTGGTAAATACGCCTCTTTCATCCATGACTTGTCGGGATAACTATGAATTAACTTTTCATTTCTCATCAATTTCTGCAAAAGTTAAAAAAATGCGATTTAAGACGTACGAAAATAATTCGATAAGATGCTGGAAACCTTTGTGTCAATTTGTGCTTTGATATTCTCAATGCGCAAGGACAACCTCACGTCAAAATAAGCAACAGAAGGGTTTGCAAAACTTGTTGTAAAAGAGCCCACGAGAAGCCGTGGTATCAAATGCTTTCTTTGTCCACCTTTTGAATCAAAAAGTACAGTTTGTGTGCCAACAAGTCTTCTCTAATGTGAAGAAACTTCTCAGCTATTTACAACGTGCCGTTTTACAATAATTATCTACACTGTACTTCAGAAATTCTTAGAGAAATTACCACATTACACATGAATTGGAAGTTACCACAAGCACTCGTAGAAACCAGGTGTCTGTAGTTAACTGTACTTCAAAATTTTTAAATTAAGGTGTGCAGATTTGATATCTTTGAAAGGATATATGGAGCATTCAATAAGTCTAGGATTTGCACTGACACATTTCAAACTCTAGGATAGACGACCATGAACTAGAGGATGCTATTTTACCTTGAAGTCCATTTTTAGAGGATGCTTAGCATACCAAGCATGATTTGTGACGTGTTGGTTTAGTAACTTGGGTACGATAACAAAGTAAAACATCCATTACTCCCGTAGTCACGACCAAATCTCCCAATTCTGCGAACGTTGGCAGTGAGCGTTACTCTAAAATCCAGGTCTTTAACTGACTAACTATATCTTAAAGATATCACTTTACAAAAATGTGTGAAACCTTCAAAGCGGTTCAAGAAACTTACAAAGCCACTTCCTAGCTTTCAAAGAGTACAATTTCACGTTTTTAAAATAGATTGTTATTGAGTACCGATATAAAGGAAACTTGATGTTTAATGACATTCGAATCCGGCACTTCATATATTTACCGATATTCACGGATACTAGTCTCCATACATTATTTCTGGACCCAATCTTCGACTCGATATCATAGTTCAATTGAACGCATTGTATCTTGAGTTAACTGTTCGTTTTGAAACTAATTGACAGAATAACTATGATCGTAAAAGTACTAAGTATCAACAGTTATATGAAGATTTGAAGAAACGATTTGACACAGTTTCTTACAATAATATAAGTATGAGTGCCATTGGGGGAATGGCAAGAGACAGTAAATGTTTTATGAGGATGCTTGAAGATCTTACTGTTGAAAGAAGTAATTGTCTTGAATTTAAGATCATATCTTATGCAATACGAACAACGTATTTTTTGTAAAAAGAAACGACGATTGGCTCAATCCTGAGCTTCTTGTTTGGTAGTTTCAGACGAAAAGATATATCGTACTATGAAACCGTTATGCCTGTAAAGTGAGTCATGGTTGTATTACTCGGAACGAAATAAATACATGAAGTTTTAAAAATACCATTGTGGCGAATCCTTTTCAGGTATGATCAGCCATTTAAAAATTAAAAATATAATACATAATCAGAGAAATTATTAGTTGTGCAATATGCACCAGTTATTATATCTCTTGTAAAAAGAACCATGGAACTGTATATCTGCGGGGAAGTTCAAGGCAAATTTTTGTGAGATATAATGAGCAGTGAGAGCAACAGAATTTTCACTTAAAATAGAGGTACTCAAGTGATCTGCATTGCGAAAGAGAAGAGACCTTAGGTACTGCAATTTTAGCAGACTGTAAAGAAACATACGCAAAAAAATAGACTTAGAATAGGTGATGCATATAGATCTATCAGTACATTTGGTGGCGGAAATATGAAATATACTGAGAGAAACCCCAGTCTACCTTAATGGTTGATTCTAAGTTGACGAAATGCTAACTTTTGCATTTGAGATTAAGAAGTTGAGGGATGTTGATTACAATATCTAACATGTAAAACGCTAAAGGAAATCCATTCCATTAATACCACATATATGAAAAACAAGATGTACACCGATTGAAACATTGAAGCGAGACAAGAGTAGTAGTATCAGTTTTGCTATAATGAGTTTCAGAACCAAACTATGTTAAGCATTTCTCAATTTAATGTTTCAATGAGGGACCACCAAAGGCAAAATTTTGAAAATTGGCAGTTCTAGATGGCCAGAAAATATCCAAGGGGGGGAGGACGCTATGCTAACCCTGTGTTGCTGATTTGGTAAATAGAATTTTTATAATTTATTATTACCGTTATTATCATTGGTATTATATATTTTTATCTCGATCATTCAGTCTATTTCTTGTTGCTAGGGTTGTTCTTTAAATAGATATTGTTGGTGATATATCTCTGGAGTCAGTATACATCAAAACAGCTTTGATATGCCTATTTTAAGTGAGTGTCAAACGGTGGTTGGTGTTATGCTTAAATAAAGTATTGATTTTTTTTAAAGAAATTATTATCATTATTATTATAAAAGGAATTTGGCGAAATGCAAAGAACATTGTTCTGCATTAAATATAACGTTTGCAGTAAATTTACCATTGGATTGCCATTGGAGTGCCATTGAAGGCCGTTAAAAAGATAGTAAGTCGTTCTTGGAAATGTTGAACAAATTTATGACGCTAGAAAAGCACTTCCTGATTAAAAAAGTTATTGTTTTCGCACATAGTACTTTATTTTCTGTACGCGTAATTCTGCATGTCCGTAACTTTTTGCTAGGTAAATTTTATAGAATGACTTTCTTATTAATTAGGCGTTCGTTGGAATATATATATTCTGGCTAGCAAAGAACGCGCATGTGAAACATGTTGAAGATTCAAATTGAACGTATAAAACGATATATTTAATAACCAAGCTTTTGATGTATATCACATCATCCTCAGGGTATAAGAAACTTGAACAGTAGGTACGATTTATGAGGACACAGTGGCCTAAATAAACAATATACTTAATAACAAAGGAAAAATAAAAGAGCCTCGTAGGAGAAATTAGAATAGTGAAAGTGCCAATGAGTAATGAAATCTGAGTTGGTTTCAATAGTTAATAAATTATTAATAATTTTTATTCTCTTGAGTAGGTGGTTATGCAGTTTCCCTGTATTGAGGCAAAAGTGAAGACCAGATCGCTTGTCTTTTCGGTTGCATATGTCTCACTAGGCGTATTTGCTACAAGGTATGGGATTTTCAGTTGTGTTTACAGGTCATTGGCGCTTCGGTTTGCTTGATTTTCTACTGTGATATTCCATCGAGCCATCACAACGACAGAAATTTGACTGATACGGTCAATTAAAAAAAAAATTTCCCTAGGGGTATAGCCGCCGGGGTATCTCCACTTCTATAACCTGTGTTTTTAAAGTATCATTTTGAGCATTCATGTTTATATGATATGTCTAGTCACTGCTTAAGTAGGCTTCGCATAAGTAAGAATTATCACCTCATTAACTTACTTAACATCGAAATAATTTTTATATTCTGAAACAGTTCGCCCTATCCACAGGCGTCATAAAAACAAATTTACCTCATCATTTGCTTAAGAGCGCTAATTGTCTCAAAAGCTCTAACTATTTCTCACACTAATTATTAATAACACCAAATAAATATTATAAGTAGATATTTCTTTATACCCATGGTGACCAATACCTGCTGTTTGCACCCCCGAGCTGTTAAATAACGTCATAAGTACCCCATCCCCTTCACGCAAAAGAACTGTATTTGAGGACCATTATAAAATATTCTTTTTTATACGTAATCTTTTTAAAACCCTGCAAATGTGCATATTGGTAATCAATACAACGAACGTACTCCTTCTTTCTATATATAGCATTGAAGAGTTTGTTGATAGCAAAACCCATGTATGGCGACATCATGCACGTGAAGAAACTCGTTTATCGCCGGAACAGCAAACGCAGAAGACATGATCTCTTCTTAGTATTAATATTTTTGTACGCTTTTTCATATTTAGAACATCATAAAGGAAAGCTCTCTGGTGTGGATGTCTTCATGGAATAAGTAATACCTAAAACCTTACTGATCTGGGGACGAAATAAATGTTTTGGAATAATCCCCTGTCAAATAATAACGCACATAAACAAAAGAAATGCCATTTTTTAATAGTTGCATATTCTTTACCTTTGTTTCTAAAGTTACTCGCGAAAGTACGTTTTGGCACACCTACCGAAAAGCCGATTTTACTCGTGGGAAGCACTAAAGAAAGTATATATGGAAATATGCTATGATTGTTCCTTGTGGTTGTAAGGAAGCGCGCGAAATTGAGCCATGTCTTTATCACGTGATTTTGTCATTCGAACATCGAAGAGATAGCGAAGAATTCACAAAATGTTTACTTGAACTTCAAGACTTGAACTAGATCCTTCAATGTTTTATCTTGTTGTGATGGAGATAAATTGTCACCGAAGAAAGAGGAAGAGAGAAAAGTAACAAAAGGTTAGTATGCAGGGTTGACACACTATATATACGCTTTTCGTTTGACAACTTGCAGCATACAAATTTGATATTAGGACTAGTTTAACGGGCGTTTATGAAGTCCCGCTTCATATAGAAAGAAAACATCGAGTAACTAAGAAAATGTATCGAGGGTTGCTAGTGAGAATTGTAGAAAATTTATGTTCATAGTGACAACGTATCCCGTTTGAGATGGTTATTTTTGTTGTGTCAGTAATATCTCGGTAGGGAACAAATGTAAATTTTACTCCTACGAAACTCTGTCAGATGTAGAAGCAGGAATTTGAAGCTCGCGATTGAGACGCTCTGGAAAAATTTAAACAAGGTCCACTCTTTCCTGGAAATCTTAAGAGGAGGAGGTAATAGCTACAGATTTTTAGGAGGCTCTATGTTTATGGAACTTATCAAACAGAAAAGAACAACTGGGATAGATAGCTTAGTGATATAGTCCATGTTCTTTGACTCCGTTGAATTGAACTAATAGCGATGCCAAAATGAGACATTAGACTCAAAATAAGTAAAAGTACACCCAGAATACAAAATATTGACGAAACTACGGTCCGTAGACGCTCCTATATTATGCTTAAGCAAATGTACTTATTTGATACGCGAAAACTTAATACGTAAGAGATAGTTTATTCCTTCGGTAAAGTTTCATTGTTTACAAGAGGTCAATGGTTGCAATGTAAACACCGTTTCAGGGCTTCAATAAGGCCTGAAGACTATAGCCGTAATTTTTTGGTTTATTATAGACGTAATTTTTTTGGTTTAGAATTGTTGATAGCCTAAAGTAGGTAAGTAGGCCTAGTTAATAAATTGAGTTGTAGTTATCTCGGCAAATTGGTTTGTCAATTACGTTGACATGTTTCTGCTAGTTATGATTACTTTTTCGAGGTTGGTCAAAGACGCTACTTAAAGCTCTCAAATGACCACATATTAAGACCAAATAACTCAAGACTGCCATTGTTAAGTTCCAGTGTTATAGGTTAGAAGCCGAGGTAATTTAGGATTCCCGTAAAGTTTGTTTGGTCGCCTAGATTCTAGATTCTAGTCAGTTAATTAAAAATCCATGGCAGGTATCATCCACGAATCATTATGCCAGTAAACACTTCTTGACGAGACAAGCGGCATCCGGGAAACAATACGTTAAGTATAGCTGCAGTAATCCTTATTGAAGGTTATCACGCCCTAAAACTGTTGCATGTTCAGAGACAAATCACTATAATCCAGGGTAAGAGTCAACCCTGTTTGGGCTGAGCTTTTTCATGGTCTTGCAAGAAGGAGTTTCTTTCTCTCGCTGCGGTTTTTCTTTGATAATCTTAGTTGTTATTTGTTGCTTCACCATAAACTTTTCAGACTGTAAGTTCAAACTAAGTGTGACTATATACTAAAATGAATTTGTCACGCCCCCATCAAATTATCTGACTGAATCACGGTTTACGGTCGCAAATGTGATTTTCCAGTGGTATGCATAGAAACATTTCTGTCCAAGGGCAGACTCGTGCTGTCTCTTTTTACAGTGTCCTGATCAATATTATATCGTACTGCGTACAAATTTTACATAGGACATTAAAATGTTGTGCTCAATGAAACTTCATGTGGTATATGCAATTTTGCAAGCTGTTCCGCACGAGTGTATCACATCACGCAGCCAAGTAGCAGGGAAGTGCGAGGAAACACTCAATACTGACTTTATTGTATTGCTGGTGGAGTTACTTTTGAGATTAGTAAACAAGGATGTGACATGTCACAATTACTATTAGCAACTTCTTCTTCCTCTGGTACGACATAACTGCTCGCACACATGTCACATATGCCACGGAGACATGTGCCTGCCCTGAAAATGCTTCGCACTTTACATTTTCTCTTTTTCGTTTGTCTTGTGTGTCAATTGTAAGGAAATGCTATGGTTGCCACAAATTGGTAACCTTGAAATATACTTGAAGTTTGCAGAATATACGTCAGGCGCCCCACGTCCTTAGCATACAGTAACATTTCTAGGACTAAGCGGGTTTTGTTAGAATATTTCCCCTGTAAGACATGTGTAATACCAGAAACCTGAAGTACAAAAGCTTAGCCGAACCTCCAAATTAGAACATTATTATTTGTCATGAAAACTCTTGAATAGTAGACGTTCTAGGTAAGGCAAGGATAATTTCATCTGTTACCTGTATGTTATGCTTTTGAGTTCTCTCTGTTTATAAATTGAATGTCAGTGAATGCACTACAATCAAGTAGGTGTTCAAAAATGGACTTTAATTATTCTAAAATTGATTTGTAACTTTGACTATACATGGTTTCACCCCCCCCATAATTCTGGGGGGACTTAACTTTTTGAAATGCCTTATTTTATGGGGGGACCTACGATTTTGAAAAAAAAAAGAGGGGGGACCTGAGCTTCTTGGGTGACCTGAATCTCCTGAATTTGAGGCCTCGAGTTGCTTAGCTTGTTGCTTAGATTTTGGACCAAATCGAGGCCTCACACCAAAGCAACTGAATCGTTTATAGAAAAAAAAACCGTATAGAAGCAAACACCTAATCATAGCGTTGATGCTTTGATAAGCCATGCCTCTGTCCATTACCGTGGTTTAGGAATGAGCAGCAGACTAACTATACGTGGTTTAGAGACACAGTAAAAGCAAAACCAAACATTTGCCAATGAGCACACAGGGACAACATAACATTGAGTGTCTGTAAGAAAACATTAGACCAACACTTAAAGCGATTCATTTATTCAACATTTACAGCACTCATAACTTTTAATTCAATGAAAAGAATTAATTAAAGTACTATATTTTAAAGAACTAGATGACGATAAAAGCAATTTTCCTCTCGTGCGCGTACTGCGTTATTTTTTCAAATACCCTCTTCTTTTACAATTTCTTAAGGGAATTATATTACATAGAGCAGAAAAGTTTAAATCTTGTGGCTGGTATGTGAATTTTATTTTAACTGAACACTTTTTCAAGTTAGCCTGTCGAGTTTTTTATTGAGTACAATAAAAGGAAATGGTAGATTGTCGAATATTTTCGATTATCTCCGAGTTGCTCGAGCAACAGTGTTCACCTTTTGTCATATAAGACGATCAAAACGGATTTAAAGTCAATTAAAATCAAAATGTAATAAAACTGTCTGGTTTAATTCAACTACTGGTAGGATGTAAGCTTGAGAAATAACAATACTTTCTTTAATGCAATAGACAGGGGCATTTTAAAGTGGCAGGTGGCAGATGGCAGGTGGAAGGTGGCGCAGGCATAATTGATTCTTGCTAGAAGATTGTCTGTTGTAATCATGAATCACTTCCAAGATCGTGAAACTGCTTTCCGTGATTATCACTAATAGTCAGCATTTACGTCGAATATGCAATCAACTGTAGAACTGACGGATTTAGCATTTAAACTGGGCTTTAATACTTTTTCAAGCTTGATTCAGGTTCCTTTGTCAGAAATGTCCTCATAAGAGAATATTCTTAAAGCTGCCTCTGGAGAAACTGTTTAGAATATATCGTAAATGGGTAATGTCCGAGCAGAGGCAACGTACACCAGACATTTCTCTACGCAGTAAATTTATTTTAAGAGACAATAAATTCAAATCATTATGATTTTTTCCGAGCTCACAATTGGAGCCATGACACACTTGTTAAGCCCCTTCATTAGGGGTGACAAGGATCGTACAAAGATGAATGTGTTTGTAAAGGCTATAATACGCTAAAAAGATCGCCTGGCTTTACTTATAAAGAGACGTTTATCAGCAAAGCACAGCATTAAAACTGCGTTGCCATCAACCCTGTTAACCAACCAACAAGTGAAAGAAGACACCAGTAGAGTTGTATTCTTAGAAACAACAAAAGAAGCAAGATGACCTTCATTGTCAACTCACCGCCGGAGAATGAATCTCCTTGGATTAAATTTCCAAGAGACTCTCTGATTGGAAATTGCCGTTAGTAGATACTCCAAACCAAGACGGACCTAACAACATTTGAAAGATTATACCTGATTACTAGGAAGGTCTAGGGAACAACCGTAAGGTTGATCTGCAGTCCTTGTAAGTTTACAATGTGAGCCTCTCAAAGCTACCTCAGACAAAGTGGAGTTCTTCCTGAACTGGAGATACGTTGATATTTATAAATTTAGAAGGTTTTCATGTCACCACTGGTTTGACCTGATTAAGATGCTTCTTTACAGCGAGATTTTGTGACACGGCAATGTAATCAATGAGATCAGCCGGACAACAGATTTGTTCAAACTGATTACATTTTTCTGCCGGAATTAAAACCTGCGCCATGCTCGTGTCATCTGCTGACCATGCCTTTATCTGACGAAGGCATTATCAATACCGGGTCCTCGGACATATTTGTGTCCACGAAAGATCTACGAGAGTTTGCAAGTACTCCTCTCGAACAAGAGCGATTGGACATGATTTGATCCATAATACAGTAGTGACATCTTCCTATTTCTGTAGCGTTCTGTGAAAATTTAATACTTCAAAAGAAAGTTTTTGGGTGAAACGTAGTCCATCAAATTTTCCATTCACCTAGTAGCACCTTTTACGCCACCATACGCTATTACGCAACATAGACGCTTTGTTACGTAAATTAAT
>JAAAKM020006971.1:1160043-1170223 GCA_010016025.2 Alatinidae sp. Z8VKAUB7J3 | reverse complement strand
GATCGAAATAAACGAGGCACAAATGAATGAGACTGAGATAAAAGAGGCCCAAATGAATGAGACCGAAATCTATGAGAACGAAATCTATGAGACAAAAATGAACGAAGCCCAAGCGAATCCAGAGCAAATAAAAGTGAGACCGAAGTGAATGATGCTGAGATGTTGAGACCAAATAGAATGTCTCCCACAATAGGCCCTACAAAGATCATCCCGTAAAGAAGGGATCGAAAGACAATGCCAAATTCATGATGAGATAAATTTGGTTCTACTACTGTTTACTAGCAAAAGAAGAGCAGCCGAAAGAAATAAGAGAACATGACACGGATCTCTGATTAAGGTATTGACAACGAATGAAAGCAAGAACATTAAGCTGCAGGGGATAAGAAAGTCAGACATTACATTGTCGGATATTCCTACTCGAGTAATGTTCAACCTGAAGCATTTCCACTATGAAATTTATCATTGCAGATATTGACATCCCTAATACTTACCACTGCAGAGATTCCCAAACCAAGAAACCTACCAACTAGGCATTTAAAAAACAAATTTTGATCCATATCATGTAATTACCGCCTAAGGCATTTAAAAAGGAGAGATTTGCCACTGAGATCTGCAGCAAGACGTGAAAAGTTGAATTATCAGCTGATAATTTAACTGGTAACTGATCACCATTGGAAATATATCATCCTTGAATACGCAGAGATGATATATTTCCAATGGTGGACAGTCGCCAGTATGTGGTACAGATCGCTGCTTTGATACTTTCGGAACCATCGTTGATAATTAAGTGGTTTTGGCACATAGTACCATAAAATCTAAACAAAACCTCTAAATTTAAATCTATCATCATATTTGCAATATCTGTTTTCAAAAGTTACAAGAGAAACATGTCACTAACGGCACGTAAAACCAACGCATTCTGGTTCTGCGCTCTACCAACTGGGCTAGGTTACCTCTGATGTTAGGATACTCTTATTTTGATTTTGAAAAGAGCACTAGAAAAATAGAAAATATGTCACCAAAGCGGAACGAACCCTAGACTCGCGCGTTCGCGGCGTTCGCTCTAACAATTGAGCTTGGTGGCTTCCGATTTCAACATACTCTATATCTCTTGTGGCCACATTAACTCCCAATCATCTATCGGCGGACATCGACATCCAGCTCAACGCAATTGTAGACCAGCCTCCCTGCGCCATGTCAATTGAACAAGGAAAAACTGCCCTCCGGCCCGTTTATCTGTCCAAAGCCCATTGACATTAGAAAGTATCAGCGAAAAGAGAGGATTTGGAACGTTTGTTTTGAAAGGAACTGTTTTTTCAAAACTAACGTTCCAAATCCTGTCTTCTCGCTGATACTATTATATCTGTAGTCGCCATATTAGATTCCAATTATCCACCGGTGGACATGATACCCGGCTCAGCGCAATTGGAGACCAATCTCTTTGCGCCATGTGACTTAACCAAGAAGGGACTGCTGTTTGGCCCCACAATCTATCCAGAGCCCATTGAAACTGCTTGCCAGCTTTTCAGTAAGATCGACTAGAGTGGATTTGAAACAATTTGACAACAGAGAAGAAAGAAAATGTCACCACAGTGATTCCAGCCCGTGACAATAATATGTCTGTTGGCAGCAGCTACGGTTCTGAGCCCTCTTACGGCTGATCACATTTGCAAAACTCCCTTGCGATAAAAAAATGATAATTAGACATATTGTTGATAAAAATGATGTTTAATTACTGTCTCCTGTCTTTCTCATATAGTAATGAAAAAGAAAAACTTTCTCGTAAACTGACCCTAACAGTTACTGAATGCAACTTTTCTTATTTCTATTTGACCTCAAGACATCTAAATGTAAGTGTAAACAACATTGATAAATACTATTTGCTGCAAAAATATTATAAGTTGTTGTTAATGGGCATATTTGCAGGTGTGCAGATGCGACGGTGTTACTTGATGTGCAGTACAAAGCTGAACAAGGCGTATTTCTAAATAACGACCAATTGTTCAGAGTTAAGCCTTTCTTTCCAAATACTTGCAGCATGCCAATAAAATTGCATGATTACAGAGTATCAACTAAAATAAAAGAAATCTAATAGCCTTTAGCTTTCAATAACGCCCAACCATATGCTTAACATCCAATTTAGACAATTAGATTTTAGTAGAACACTCCTACGTATAAGAGCACGCATTTTCTACTCGATTTACACTCCCAATGTTCATATTTGCAGTACTTTCTACTAACAAGCAACCGTGCTCATTTTAGTTTTCTTCTAAATTGCACAAATGAGCATAAATAGCCATATCAAGTAATGCTAGAAGGAATTAAAATGTCAAAAACCTAGGCAAAAATCTAAAATTTAAAAGTTGAGAGCCAGTGAAAAAAAATTGTAATACAAATACGCATGCACACACAGATACATACATACATACATACATACATACATACATGCATACATACATACATACATTCATACATACATACATACATACATACATACATACATACATACATACATCCGACCTCCGATTTTAACATACTCTATTTCTCTAGTCGTCACATGAGCTCCAAATCATCCACCGGTGGACATCGACATCCAGCTCTATGCAATTAGAGACCAGCCTCTCTACATCATGTGACTTGACCAAGGAAGAACTGCCCTCCGACCTGTCACCAATGCAAAGCCCATTACAGTTAGAGAGTTAGAGAGTTAAAGTTAAATTCATCATGCCTGTAGTGAGAGTAATGAATTGTATTGCATGAAAGAAGGTTGTCACCAAATCTCCGGATCAGATGGTCAGTGTCCTTGGTTACATGACCATCAGCCAGAGGATTATTTTTACAAATGAGGAAGACAACATGATAGAGTCTTTTTTCTAGATGTCATTATTTTAATTTCAATGATGGTCATATTTCGGTTTTGCCATTTTTGGAAATAAGAGAGAAGTAAGAAAAACGTAGATACAAATACCGTTGCAAAGTTGTAACCACTGTCTGACGCCAGATTGTTTTATTTTGATATTTTACCCAACATTATTAAGAAAATATTTTACAACGCTGAACTTGTCTTAAGACGTCGGACGGCACTGGGGTACTGTGCCCCTTCAAGTTTGTCTAAATCCAAGTTTGGCCACACTTACTGCTTAAAGCCAGGGCAAAAAATGGTGAGTAAATTTCCAAAATATTCAGTTACTATGCAAAATAAAATTTAACTTTAAACAGCAGAATTTAAAGTCGCCTGGGTATCTTAGGTAGAGCGCCAGGCTTAACATTCTACAGCAAAGTAAACCGCTTTCACTCCAAGAGCTTTGGGAATTAATTAACAGCTGACGTTGATTATCATGAAATGAATAACGGATATAATGACTTGTCTGTTCGATGTTTTCGATCTTTTTCCTAATAATTGCTATCTCTTTGGTTTGTTATGTCGTGAATTCCGAAATAAAAGGTTATCACCGCAAATATGAAGATTAAGAAATGACCAACATTCCGTTTCGACTCAACAAGAAGTGTCTAATTTATTAAAGGAATACATAGCTTATATACAGAACGGGAAAGATCGTAGGGATACAATACAACCACTATGGAAACTATGACATCATGACATGTTATCCCATCATCTTTGTCCAGTTTACCAATTTGTACCACCTCCATGTTTCTGTGTCAAAAGTCAAATTCAATATCTATGCTTCACATTAAGTAGTCATGTCTTCGTTTTACCTCATAAAACCACGTGTTACTCTTCACGTCTCAAAATTGCTCTCTGAATCATTTGTTCATTTTTCATTACGATTATTCCTATGACACGATCACATTGTATCAGTGATTTCGGAGATGCAGTCATGATTTCTGTTTATTTTTGGCTGAGTTGTGGGATATACCTGCTGCTGAACATTCCAGGAGTTTGAAAGAGCAGAGCTCCAATCCCGAATTCTGAGCTACGACGACTTTAGATGCAATTTTCGTGCTCTTGTAAGGATTTATATCGATCTATGGTTGCAACACTTAATGATTCATATAAAACAAAATAACTATTTTTTCTCAAAACCCTATTTACATGAAAAAATATTATCAGAATTCAGCCAGTCATATTACAAAATGGTAGTTATTTAGCCAGAATATTTGATATTTACCAATCAATTTAGTAGAAAAGCTTTACCTGATTGAGAGAAAAGATTGTCTTATTTGGATTCAGCACCACAAAATTGGGTGAAATTGTGGAAAGGTATGCTCTCTTTTTGAAAGTCATGACTATTAACATCAAAAAAGATGAGAAGAGTGGAATGAATTCATTTTCTTCTACGTATTGTCGTATTTAGGTAAAGACCTGGGCGTCAGGGAATGTAATATTGTCACTGCCTCAAGAAAATCAAAGACAAGGCAGTACGGCTATGGCTGATCAACATTGTGAAGCCAAAGGAACCATGCTTCAGGACGTTTGCAAGATCTCTGGTTTGTGTGACAGTGACATGTGAAAGAGCTTAGACTGTTCCTAGTGATGGTTGTTTCCCTATTGAGGAGTTTTCTTACCTGCCGTTCGAAACTGTCATTGATATTTACAGATTATCTTAAGATTTGATGCAAAAACTTGTATTTCAATTGAAGCTGTAACCACATCACTTTCTGATAAGGACGTACTCACCATGAAACTATATCAGTTAAGAAATTGTATCTGATTTTCAATGCAAAACAATGACTTGATATAGTCTCTTATCGATATACGAATCGCTCGTTATAAATTGTACTATTCTTGAACCATCAGATAAAGTTCTTTATTTGGCTTTCTTACAACAATTTCACCAAATTTCTTTCACGTTGATTCTCCCTAAAGCTTTATCCTTTTAATTTATTCGTATCTTCATTAGCATGTAATCGCAGTAACATCTTATAAGAAGGCATACTATAATGGAAATAATATATGGCTCTTCCAAGGACAATCATTCTGACCTATAATGATAATAATTTTTAAACTCAATGTCTTTATTTGGTAATCTTTATGTTACAATAACATTTCCCGCTGTTTTTTCCTTGCATGGTACATGGGATAGCGGGATTTAATACACAGGAGTGATTAATAAGTATATTTAGCAACACAATGGCAACAACAGAAAATCAAAGAAAAAAATAGGAAAGGGAGAAAAAAGTTAATTATATGAAAAAAATAGTTCCGGGGAAGTCCAGTCTTTGTTGTGCCTATCAAAGATATAGTAAGATGCTCTGATAGCTATTTCCGAACAATTCATCATAAGCCTTTTTGCATCTATTTCTAATTTTTTTACAAATTTTATAAAATAGAATGAATCCTTTGTAAAAACAACTAAAGTTGAAATTTCAAGAGTTACTAACTGTAATTCATAAAGTTTGATGTATATGGTCTTTTTCAAGAGCAGAGTATTTTGCTATTTTTGTACTCCCTTGACATCATACAATTTGTCTCTAAACAAGCTGTAAGTTCCGTCATTGTGAGAGAGTTATCTCCACCGGAAGTTACAGCTACATCCGTCCGTAGAGTCTTAAACAATCCGCTTTGGTTTTATATCCAGGAATATTGGCAAATAAGGAAACATTAGTTGATAGTTTGGCCAATAGATAGGATGAAATTGTATTTAATACAATAATATTTTTTTAAACTCAATGCCTTTATTGCTATTCTTCATTATACAATAACATTTCCAGCTGTTTTCTCCTGGCATGGTACATGGGACAGCAGGATTGATATACAGGAGTGTTTAATTACGAATACAATAGTAGCTGTATGTATGTATGTATGTATGTATGTATGTATGTATGTATGTATGTATGTATGTATGTATCTATGTATTTATGTATGTTGTATATATTTATGAGCATGTTGCCCTCTTTCTTTTACTGCTGTACGGCTTTTCGATTTGTGTCACTGTGATTTCGAGTTTTTGTGTTAGCATTCCTGCATTAGCGATTGTTGGTGCATGCCTGTGTGCGTGCGTGCGTGTATTTACTCTTCGTGCACGTGATTATAACTGCAATTTCATACCTTCTCCCATGTCTCTTTGAGTACTATATACAGTTTTTTTTTCTCCACTTTAATAAGAGGTTTATCAATTTAAAGCTTTCATTTCTTCGTATTTTAGTACACATTCAGTGGCCAGAAAGAAAGTGTAAAAGGGCACGTCAAGGTTCTTTATGGTGGACGACAGTTGGACAGCATGACAAGCTTAGAAGGTATTGTGCTGCCACGTGGATGATCTTGCCTTGCATATTTCCACTATATTTCACATGCATAAGTCTGCCCTTATATTGCAACTTGTTAGTTGATGGCGAGTGAAAGGAAACACGGTTTGATGATGTTGATTGTGAAATTTTGATAATGTATTATACTGTGTGAGAAAGATCAAAACTTGCCTTCCAAATAATCTGATACATGTCCACCATTAATTGTCGAATTTTGATATCTTCAAAAACTGGACTTCTTACGACCGGTACATAATTTTGTCATTGTGCAGAACCAGTTCGAGACATTTTGCCATTTTCTTTTCGTTGTGAAGTTCTGATATAAAGGTACACCTCTATGACAACATTAAGAATTCTTTGTAGTGATAATATTTCATTTATCTGGAAACCGATACTTGCAGTTGAGCCAATGTATCTTTCTTTTTACTTTCAGTGACTGTATACAAATGTGACTTCGAGCGAGAAGAGTGCAGTATTTGTCTCCATTCCCCCAAACCCTGGGGGTGCGGTTGGTGCATGTCTAAGGGTCAGTGTGGAGTGGCTGAGCGTTGCCAGTCGAAATGGGTCAACAGCTCTTGTCCAGCACCGCACATTACCGAGGTATGTTTAACTTACAAATTTACTTACACGAACTGCGCATAAATTCGCGCAGTGGTTTTTCCATCTAGGATAAGTAGAGTACTCAAAGATTGGAATGTGAAGAATCCGTCAGAAACTCTCACTGTTGAACATTATTACCACTCTGAAATCGCTGAGTACATCTTCTTTGTGGAAGTAAACTAACGTGCTTTAAGATGTATTGCTTCTACGAATTATACGACTTGAACACTCGATCAAGTATAGAGAAATCGAATAACATAACTAACCTTGCAAACCAGTTGTAATCATTTGAAATACTTGGACAAAGGAAACTTGTCCAATTGTCGGTAATTAACTTTTTATAGAAAATTTTAGCGGGTCAAACAATCGCTCATCAGGTTTGCTTTGAAAAGTGATGATCAGCTGTTACTGTAATGGAACCGGTTAACTTTTGTGACATATCTCCAAGTATCTGTTGCTTTCCCAAATTTTACTGGCGTCAAGATCAGTATCGTTTTTGGAATTGTGGTGCAGTCAGCACTAGTCAGCCTCGTTGCTTCGCCCCATGTTGGCTACCAAAGTACAAGCGGTGCTGCTGCAAACACAGCATATCTTATGGAACCGTCTCTTGATCGTACTTCCTTTTCCTTTCCTTTTTGCTTTGCATGTTCTGTATATAGATATGAAAAGTGTATCCCCTTGACCCTTGCCCCCCATTTTTCAGGTTTTCAGTGAGACACAAAGCCTCCCATTTTGTGCTTGTCGTGTTTTATGGTAGACGGGTGTACAGGCATTCGATTTTACACATACTCTCCTCTCCGTTTTCTTTTCAGTTCAGTCCAAAGGCAGCTTCAGTTGCAGGTGGTACCAACGTCATCATTAAAGGAAGAGATCTAGGAACTACTTTTACCGATATTCAGAAAGTGACCGTTGCTGGTCAAATCTGCACTTTAAATCAATCGCAGTATGTCTTATCCAAACAGTAAGTTGGTTATGAAGTACCCTACCTTGGTAACACCACACTTCGTAGTTGAGATAAATCGATTCAGTAGACTAGATCAAAGTATGGGAGGTTGCAGTGAAACCATCTAACTCGATACTGACTTATCTGTTCAGCAGTAGTAGTGCTGCAGCAAGTTTGATCTTCTAGTGAAGGGAATGCTGTACATTCTTATGCTTAAGCCGGAGTTGAATTTTTAAACGGACACTATCTAAGTGAAAGTTTCTGTTTAATTTCTTGCACTGGGTTTACAGTTTATAAATTTCTGTCTTAACAATGAGTTACCAATTCTCTGGAAAATAGCATCAAGATGACTCTGAAACGTCAAGAAAAGACTTATTAATCTTTACTTGCCGTTACTTTCTCAGACAGCTGTTAATCAAATGCTGTTCTAGGATTTTAATGTAGAGTTTTTATGTAACCAGCAACGGAAAATATGAAAGAGGGAAAGGGCTCTACGCTAGAAGGAAAAGCACTGTCATACACAAAACTGAACCTTACAATATGACACTGTGAAAGGGAATGTTAGACATATGCATAAGAATTTAACTTGTTTGACTTCGTTCTCCCTTGTGCAAAGATCGGTTTCTGTAGTTCCAAATGTTAGTCCATGGCGCCTGGTACCACTAAGCGCCAGAAGGTGGACTGCCCCGCGCGACGGTATCTCTGATGTCACAGAATCTTCTTCTACTTTGTTCATTCATTCATTCATTCATTCATTCATTCATTCATTCATTCATTCATTCATTTATTCATTCATTCCTTCCTTCCTTTCTGTTTTAAATGTAGAGTTGCTTGCACAACGAGCAAAGTGGCAAAGGATATGTCAGGCAAGGTTGTGGTTTATGTGAAGACATCATCAGCACAAGCGACACAAAAAGGGGAATCAGAAGGGGTCTTTGCGTTCAGGGTGAGTTATAGTAACCCACATTTATCAACAAATATCTCTAGTTTTAAGCATGACGGTCTCAGTTTTTTTTGTATTTCCTTTATGTTGCTTGTTAGCTATGAATGGTACGTCAATTCTTCATGATCGTTTAACCTCGTTTCTTTATCGGCGAAATGTTCTCTCTAAGGATGGTAATAGTAATATTCGACGAAGCGTAAGAACTATAGAAAAAATACCCCAAACATGCCTATTTCGGCTACGAATATGAGTTTGGTTGGTATATTTAGTAGACTTTTAATTTCTGTCCACTGTTGCTTGCATATACGTGGAGCTTTCATGTATGTCGCAAACCTGTGAGGATTAGAACCAATATTTAAAGATACGGAAGAATCCATATTCCCCAACCAATCGTACTGAAGCTGCCAGTGTAAAGCTGCACCAGGGCAATATATACGTTACACTCGAGTTAGCTTGACTGACTCTCATCCCACCCAGCGGTATAGTTGGGGCGCTATAGCGGGGATGTTAACAAATTAGCGTTTCAGCCTTTGGGATTGGGTAGGGTGTAGTTTCTGCTCTCATTAATTACGGATGCTTCTCATGGTTTGTGACAGGCGGTCCCATTCGATGCGGTTTGAGAATACTTCATGGCTTCCTTCTGCGCCTGCGAGCCCAAATCGATGAGTGCCACCCGTATTATAGCTAAAGTTTTTAACGAATCACGATTCGTGGTTTCAAGCCTCATCCGGGTTAATGGAATAAGCAGTCGAAGTTCGGTCAACAGAGCTACCACGTTGTTCACTTTGGAAAAGTACTTTGGTTCTTACTTCCGTCAGATACCTTGGTTAGCGATAAGGCTTCGCACAGAATCGACATAGAAAACCAAGCGAACAACTCATATCAAATCCGGTTTGCTTTATGATTGCATAGGAAAGAAATAGATAAGTACCAAAGGATTCAGAGCAAGATCTGCCAGGTGAATCATATTCCAGTTCATCTACAGAACTGAACTTTGTCAGTAGTACCGGTATGGAACAATGTATATTTTGATGCGTCTTTCCATGCGGCCAAATCAGCATTTTCATTTTTGCTATTCTTTTGTAGACACCAAAGGTACAGAATTTCACACCTGTTGCCGGTCCTTGTTCAGGAGGTACCAGATTACAAGTAAAAGGTGTACATTTGGACATCGGAAGAAAAGTGAATGTGATGGTATCGGGAAAAGCGTGCAAGATATTAAGGTAAATGTCATGGAATCGGGATAGAGGGTATCTTACTCGCAGGAGAGGGTATCTTACTCGCAAGTGGGGGTATCTTACGCGAAGGAGAAGGTATATTACTCGAAGAAAGGGGTACTTTACTCGAAGGAGGGGCGTCTTTCTCACAGGACAGGGTATCCTCCTCACAGAGGAGGTATCTTAGCGAACGCATTGACCCTTGTAGATCTATTTTTCTTCTGCCAGCTTTGACCTGACTCAGTAATGCCACGAAAAACAATCATGTTT
>JAAAKM020006971.1:1087516-1145990 GCA_010016025.2 Alatinidae sp. Z8VKAUB7J3 | reverse complement strand
ACACTGAGTATTTAGTACCTACGAACAAATGTTTGATCATTGCGTCACTAAGTGGTGTAAATACTCCCCCCTCCCCCCAAGAGGTGCCAAGGCGAATTCTTTATGTTCTCAACAATAAAATCCATTGTACTTTGCTAAAAAATCTGACTTGCCAGTCTTGTATTTGTATCATTCATTATACTATGGCATGGTTTGCCTATAATCACAGATAATCGCAGATAAGGCCAACACCGATCTCCGTCAATATTTTTGTTGCTAACATCCATTTAATCTTTTAAACTTATTATAACTGATATTTGACCATTTCTTAATGTTACAGAGCACAAATTTGGGCATCGCTTATCAAAACTGCCAGAAAAGAGAAACTCTGGGATGTCACACGAGCCGCATGCCGGTTTTGTTTGTTATATGATGACGGCCGATTTTCACTGAGTGCAGGAGACAAAGAGACAAAACATTCCGAAAGCTCAGAGACTAATGAGACTGATAAAACAAGTGCCCTTGCAGAAGGGGATTCAACTTTATCAGTTGCACAGATGAAGGAACCTACGTCGATGAGTTCACTTGAAGAGTCGGATATTCTCCGTCAATTGGCGGAAGTTCGCTTTATCTTTGCGGAGGTAAGTTTGCCAATGTTATGAAATTGATGCTGTTTTCCCTATTGCAAAGTATTGGTCAAGTCACATTGCGCGGAAAGGCTGGTCTCCAATTGCGTTGACTTGGATGTCGATGATACATCAGCTCCCAATCATCGGTGGATGATTGGGAGCTGATGTGGCTACTAGAGAATTAGAGTATGTTAACATCGGAGGTCACCTAGCTCAGTTGGTAGATCGCACGCCGTGAATGCGTGGGTCACTGGTTCGATCCCCTGTAGTGACCAATTTTAATTTCTCTGGTGCCCGTTCAAAACTAATATATTAAACGTTGAATAAAATGTGCCACAGAAAATTAACTAAGCCAAATCCAGGAATTAACGGACTTTGTGATGGTAGCCTTGGCGTCAGCCAGCATTATGTTCCTTAGTTACCTCTTTAGTTTCCACCCCTCTTCTGAGGGATATCACCACCCAGCTCTTCACTGTTTTGAACATAAGCCTCTCTTCGCAATGTGACTCAACCTGAAAGATTACTATCAAGGCATTAATCTATTATCTTAATTTATCGAGAAGAGAAAAGAAGTTTTTATATTTATTTAAAAACTGAATAAAGAAGGAAAGAGGAAAATAGGATTGGGATAATAAGACAATTATCAAGTTTTCGTATCTTTTAAAATCACATGAAATCACCTCTCCTCATCTCTATACTATTTTAAAATAATCTTAGTTTTCGTTCTTTTTCATCTTTTGTCTACTGATGAAAATTGAAATAAATTTAAGTATCTTAGTATACCGTATTAGGGGTATGCTATTTTGATAGTTTCTTATTTGAATGGCGGCATTGATTCATTGCTTCAATAAAGGGTCATAGTTGTAAGATGAACCCCCTCTCTCTTTTCCAGGCCAACATTCAGTTATTATTACACGAGGGATATAAATTATTTCAAAAGCCAATAGAAGATGAAATTAAGATTGAGACCAAGAAAGATAAGGCAATGGAAGAGAAGATTAGAAGCGCATTTTTCTGTTACAGGTATGTATATATATTTATCACAATTCTGCTATCATACTGCATTTTTCTTATGCCGTCATTGCCGACGGAAAACAAATTTTATGCCGTTTTATTATTTTTCATGCAAGTGTTTACTTAGTTGGATACGAAGTAGCCAAATGTCTTGATGTTGTAAGAACGATGAAGTGGTTACTTCATTGGAGTGATATTAATAATTATTATAAATACCATCATCATCATCATCATCATCATCATCATCATCATCATCATCATCATCATCATCATCATCATCATCATGCAGATGAGATAGATAAATTTGTCTCTATCTTTTAGCTTTCTCATTACTGTTTATTTGGGGATGCATCATATGCTATGGCCAAAAACAGGAACGAAAAGTTGAGGAAACTACAGTCTATTCCTCTAGAGTCAGATATCAGTAAGCTGAGGGATTATGCAATCTGACGAATGCAGAGCATCCTCAACGACGACTTGCAATTTTTTGACTCTCACGTCTTTGTAGAACGTAGCGTTCTACTTGTATGCTAGGAGGAGAACCTTGCCGCCTTAGGATGTCAAAGTGGGCGGATGCAGAGAGCAATTCCTGGCTTTACGAAAGTTCCATCGACAGTCTCCAGGATCCATTAGATTGGTCGTTAGCAAAATCATTAAAAGTAGTGTGCCAGACCAGAAAGGGGAACCACCACCTTGTTCCCATTCTTCTTCCGCCTGACACTGTTGAGCCCTTGAAAAGGAAAACTGCGATGGGGAACAGGTTTACTGCTGTCATACTTGCGAGCAACCTTTTACTGCCTCAAAAAACCGGCATCGGGTGAGCAACCTTTATGCGGCAATGGAGATCCCCGAAAGCGAGCGGAGGTACTTCTGTGAGCATATGGGTCACTCGCAAGATATCAATAAAGACATCTACCAAGCTCCACTTGCCCTAACGGAGATCGTTAAAGTTGGAAAATCTCTTGCTGCAATTGACGGTAAGTTTATTTTTTAAGCATAGTAATGTTTGTGATGTTGTGTTAGATGAAACAATAAAGAGGCTGTGGTAAAATTGAGATGAAATAGTTGAATGATTCTATATGACTCTATATAGATATAACAAAAGAACTCAGTATTTGAGAGATTTGTTTGAATATATGAGAATATAGAGTATCTGCAAAATACAACATGTACTTCTAGAAGCCTGCCATATTGTGCTGATTACGATATATTAAAGTTCTTATTAGCATAAACATGTGTTTTATGGTGCAACATCGATGCTAACCTTGTATAGCCACTAGTACACGTGAAAGAGTTGGATAAAGGCTAAAGATGCTCAGCTGGCAAGTAAAATTTTGTCATATAGAAATAATATTCATTCTTTTGAAAAAATTGGTTGGTATTTTTAGGGTGGTATGTGTTTATTGAAATTCCCGGCTACGTATAGCTGTTTTTTCAGGGCTCGAAACGACTTCAGTACATAACGTTTTAACTGTATTGTTGCTTTATCCCTAGTAGCTTTATTATTATTAAATGTAATTATTTACAATATTACGCGTTTATGCAAGTTTACGAGTCACATTAAAAGGCAAAGAGTTATCCATTAAATAGCTTAAATACCCATAGATTCCATTCGATTACCTTCAAGGAAACGAGGTAATTTGAATACGACAAAGTCAAATAAATTACTAAGCTATTACAGTATGAACTTTAAGTAGTGTTGCACTATAGTAAAATAACCCAAATTTTTTCCAATACACTAGTTTCTTTCTTTATAAGAAAAAGGATTTATCTTCGTATTCTATTTAGCGGAGAGTCGCGGGCACTACAAGGTTTCTTCTCCTAAATTTAAGTAGAGAAATTACTTTTGTTAAAAAGGAGTTTTAAACATACAGGTGTAACTCCCGTACCTTCAAAGGTTATTGTAGTTACTAACGCATTCACCAAAGGCTAAGTTTTACCTGAAGGCAATAGAGGGAACACTTAGTATATATAATTACGTTTTTAAAGTATAGGGCTAGATGCAGGAAGAGACATGCAAATCGTGTTTTAATGCTGAAATGATTCGATCGTCATTGTTGCTTATTCTTTGTTCACTTTAGCAAAACACTTTCGTAAAGTGAACAGTTTACAGGAGCAACTATCATCTCATTCTGATCATTGATCTTACATTTTCCTACTACCTTACTTTCTAGCTACTGCCATTTGTGTTGATTTTGAAAAATCCAGGAAATTAGTAAAGAAGCAAGGTACGTTTCCTATTTTTTCCGTCAGACTATCATTGTCATGGTAGCACTTTGTTTTAAAAGCACGTCAATTGATAAATCTTGACCTATAGGCCTACATAAGGTACTTTTCTTACACTGGATTGTCTAAAAGATTCATTTTACGGTTTTTTACATTTAATCTAATCAATCGTTTGAAGTACTACGCGAAGTGTTTCAACGATTTTATAAAAAAAATAATTAACGAATATTGACAAACTATTTAAGTTATCGTTTCTTACGATTCTGTAACTTGTATTCCATTTTCGGCATATCTATAACAAAAATACTGTATACGGAATTTAAGCCGAAACTTCCTTTAAAGAATGAGCTTTAGACGAAATCATCACTAATAAAGAATCTGGAAAGTTTTAGTCATAAAAACACTAGTAGTAATAATTATAACGTTTATATTCGTTTTTGCTTGCAGAGAAACCTAGTTTTGACACCGTTCTAATGTTTACCTTACAATGCGAAGTTCGTGCGTCTTGCACATGAATATCTGACGTAACATAAAAGGCAAAATGGATAGGCAACTAGACAGTTTTAATGCTTGAACAAAATACGATTATCATGACGATATTAATTTTATCTTATTCTCTGTACCTGGCTTTTTCAGTCTATTTCGTATCCTACCCTCTTGTGCTTTTTTGTGCATGTGTGTTGATTTATTTTATCGTTTACCGCTTATCAGCCACTTTATTCTTAATGCACAAGTTGCTTAACACTAACGAATGTGTCAGTGAATCTCATTTAAATATTCTGTTAATATGATTCGTGCTTAATTAGCAGGTCGTAAATACACTCAGTGGTCTGTAGAAGATGAGGAAGAGGTGAAATCGTATTTCTCTGACTACATTTGAGGAGAGGAACAAAGAAATTACCATGTAAGAAATATCAGCATCTTTCTATAAGTTTCAGAAGGTGCCTTCCACAACTACGAGTTGCTTTACATGTCGCCTTCCTAATATCATTTTATTACTGTGTGGAATGGGTGCTTATCAATAACGGCTTTTCTGATTCTTCGATGTATGAAGAGCGAAAGATAGGAAATCCAACAGAGTAAAGTGAAAGACGTCAATATGAAACGCGTCCTTGAGTAAAAAATAAGTTCATACGTTATTGAAGTTATATATGCTATAAAAAACCAAGTTTTGATTACCAACCAGCCGAAGGGTACGGAAATAGGTCATCTTTTAAAGTAGTTCGTTTATAGGCAACTGATATCAATATTTGCAGTCCCATATTCCCTTCGAGTGCAAAACCGCCTTAATCAAGACATAGAGCGTATCAATTGTGCTCCACATGGGAACTCTTTCATAAAGAAATTAGAAGAATAGCAGAAATCTTGATAAACAATAGTTTTCCTCAATCCGTTTTTGATAAAACGGTACGCAAAATTTTACTTAAACTGCGCGCCAAAGATTCTAAGGAGCATCTGAAAAGTGAGAACATTAAATTTTACACACAATCTTTTAACATTGACGATTTTACTAAAGACAAAAGGCTTTTTAACACGTAAGTTCGAACGATCCTAGAAAACGAGTAGTTTTGCAGCTCTACCATAAACCCCGAAAACTAGGTAGCTACTTAAACCCTTAAACCAAGTCTACCAGAAGAACGCAGGAGTCATGTGGTGTACCAGTACAGTTGCATTGAGGAAGGATGTAAAGCCTCCTACATTGGGTATACCACAAACTCTCTTCTCGAATGTAGTCAGCAGCACAAATATAAGGGTAGCAAAATTTATGAACACCAGATGGTTGAAGATGCTTCTAAGCCGACAAACGCTATCGTATAAGGATTTAAAAGCATTTTCAAGTGCGCATCGTCAAGAAACTTGAGTATAGCCGAATCTTTATTATATTGGGTCTTTTAACCCTTATATTAATATACGTTTTAATGAATACGCGGACAATAATTCTACTATAATTCTCCCGTGCTAGCATTTTTGTACCGCATGAACTACTTTTATTGTATTTTCAAATGTTGTATTGTTTTAATCTTCTACGCTATTTTATCAATCACATAATACGAAATCACAATGACATATTTTACTGGGAATATAACTAATCAATCTAATTTGTTTTAAAATTTGCTATTTAACCGTTAGATCCATTTTAATGTTAGCCTTTGATAATGTCTCAGCGTAATGGAGATGAAAGCGCTCAGGTATAATACATTTGTTTTAAAACCATGTGTGATTTTCCTTTTCGGGATCATCATAAGGAAGTTGTCTGTCGACAATTGCAAATTGCTACGCGGCATTGAGAAGAAATGCAAGCATTACATAAAGTGTGAATCGAACACTCACTTTCTACAATTTTACTACGATATCAATATTGTGATGTCATTTACTTTCACGGAAATATATGCTGACATAAGAGCCGCCCACAAAAAACTTTCCCCTTCCATAGCAATTGTTTTTAAGCCTAGGAAAATTCATACTGGCTTAAGACGAAAAAGAACCATTATGGGAACAGGCAACAGGTAAAGGTACAGGAAAGGCATGGAAAGTTAAATTGTATGTAAGGGTTAGATAATGGCATCTATTGGTGGGAAATCATATTCATTGATGGTTTTTATGATCTCTTTGGTCTCCAAACGACAGTCCATAAGTTTAAAAACGCCGCCTGTGACAGAAAATTTCCTGGGCTCTACCTGGTCCATAGATGATCAGATTTCTTCAGATATGTTCCTCGGAGTAAACTTCAATCATCTAAAGAGGGCAATCGAGGAGTGCACTGCAGAGAAAAAGGGGAACCAAGTCGATGAAGTTAAAACTTGGCCTTGAAACTGTCATTTACTATCTTATCAGAAAGACGTGCAAAATCCTAAAAGGAATTTTTCTCATCAATAATCAAGAAAAGGGAACAAAAAGTTGAGGAAACCATAGTCTATTTCTCAAGAGTCAAATATCCGTAAGCTGAGGGATTATACAATCTGCCGAATGGAGAGCATCCTTAACGATGACTTGCAATTTTGATCTCTTTGGTCTCCAAACGACAGTCCATAAGTTTAAAAACGCCGCCTGTGACACTGAAGTTTAAACTGACACAATTGAATGATCTGGTATATTGAACATCAGATAAGAAAACACGAATGGGTATATGGGATGTTGTTTAATTCCCCTTTCCTTCATTACTGATCAGTCCCACTGATGAGTCTTTTCAGAAACCGTTTAACTTTACTAACACTACAAGGCAAAGCACATGTTAACATTTTAAGGGTCCTGTAAAAGTGCATTTTACATATTCTATCCTTGAGACTGTATTTGGGCATTTTAATGCCTTCGAGCCCCTTATCTTAATGATTTGATAATTTTTTAAAGTTCCAGTAGGCTTATGTGACAATTATTTATCAAGTTGATTTGAATAGACACAGTGAAGTAATCTAACAATTTCATACTACCAGAGAAACAAAGGTATACTACGAAGTAACCTATTCTACTAGGTCACTGTTGTATACGGAAATAAGCTTGTGAAACTTGGGTGCAATATTCAATCATGACTTTTTTTAGGGTCAATTAACCGTTTTGTAACGGTACGTGTACAAAATGGTAATCGTTTCAAAAATGGTAAACTTGTAGTAGAGAAACAGGATCACTTGTAGCCTTACAAACATGTCTTTGTAGGATAAGAGACCCTTTTTCTGGAACAGTTAGTAAGATTAGAGAGCAGACGTCGTCATAGGGCTTATTGAAAGAATTAACAAGTTATTTTATAAATTTTTTTATCCTTAAATTATTTTAGAGCTTTCTATATTCGAAAGACGGGAGCATAAGCTTCTTCTCATTACTTTCATATAAAGTCCTTGGAAATCTATTTAGAGGGCAACGTTACATATGTAGAATCACTTGGCCAATACGATGATGGGCAAATTAAGATATTTAAACATAATACAAATACCATGGTGCAAAAACGACTAAAGTGTTATATTTTTTATGTTTATGTCTCACTTTAGAGTAAATATTCATCTTTTGTTTTCATTAGGGAGAAAAGAAATTCTAACTTTCCTGGAAAATAGTAACATGAAGCACGATTGGGGCACCATCAAAACAAAGGTTATAAATGAAAGGTGAAAATGGAAAGAACAGCAGCTACAAGATCGGCGACCTTAAAGATTGGAATTCAGTTCTATCTTGACACCCACGGAAAGGCTGTTGACTGTCGTGTTGCCATATTATGTTTGAAAGTTGTTGATGATATATTATTGTAACGTTTTTTACACCCTCTTCCCAACAAATTGTTAGTCGAGGTTTGTTTGCAAAAAATGATAAAAATAAGCAAATATAAATAATGAAATTACACTACCTTTAAATATTGATCAAGTCTCATTGTGTATTTGAAGAGGTGAAATTCATTTCATTTAACGAAAGGAATAGTATCGTGAAGCAGATCTGTTTCTTTAATAAAGGATATTTTACTACTATCTCTGGGTTTTGGGCAATTAAAAGCCCGACGTAGAGTTAACCTTATGGTCCAACATGCTGTTTACCTGGAGATGAATGAATTTGTAGACTTGAGACTTTATCATGTTAGTGTCTCACTCTTGAAGAAAAATTGGCCTTGGATGAAGGGGACGCAAGTGGTTAAATTGGTTATGAAATCTTTCTAGTTCGTTTTTTCCATTTCATTTCAATGCCTGGGCTGCAGGTCATGTGTAAAAGTCAAATAGTAATTGTGAAAGAAGAAGTAGTGAAATGCAAGATCTGTAGTTTGTTAAAATTCATAAAAGAAGATGCCCTAAGATCGAAGGATGTTTGCAGGTAAATAGACCATGTACCAAAAGCCCGTCCCAGGTGGTCGCTTAACTACAGTGTGAGTTACACTATCGAGCCACTGTAGAGCCTAGTAACTAGTATGCCGACCAAACTCTGAGAGGATGATTGAATTGGGTCGATTCTTTGATGTATGATTCTCAATCACTAGAGTTTTTTACTTCTTATGTGTATTATGGTGTATCATTTCTTAAGAACGATGGCTTGTTCAATTTCATTTGACTGTTTAATCCTACGTAGCACCGGCTTTTAAGACTTGAGTCTGATCGGGGGTTTTAGTAGATCGTTTGGAAAGGAATAGATGTAATATCTTTCCTCATTGATGACAAGGTTCTTTCCATTGTCAGTAAGAGTGTTATTTGGCGGTTAAGCCTGCCTCATGGCTTGCTTCTCTGCCCGGCAGCCAAAAATTTAGGGACGTTGCTCATGAATGCCCCAGCCAACCTTTATTTATTAGTTCATGGTTTTCCATTTTTCTTTGATAGTTTCAAATTCTGACCCAACACTCACCAGGGATCTTTGTTCGAGAGATTGTTACTTTGAAACCTTGAAAGCTGTAAAGCATATATTTGATACCTCAGTATCAAATACTTCAAGGCCTTAAAGTTGGATGCAAATATTTTAGAGGTGTTTTTATTAGTACGATAACATAAGGTAGTCCAATCAAAAAACTTATATAACTCTCGAAAGTCTTATAGGTTTGGAACTGCAAGTTGTAGTGTTTTATTTTACGTATTTACAGTAGCAAAAAGCTGTTTCACCACAGAGTAATATCCCATTCCTTAAACTTTAGACAAGGTTGATAAAGTGCACATTGGTGACAATTTGTTAAATCACATTCATTTTACATTGTAGTGAAACGGAAACTTGAATAAAAGTCAAATGAGTAAACATATAGTCTAGTTTGTGTTATTCTTGTTGTCTTCTATTGACATTGGAGTATTTGAGTAGTGTTTAAAGGGAAGGACATACTTTTTGGTCGATAGTACGATCTTTCTCTTGTTACAACAACCCTCTGGCATTCTTTTTGAATGCACTAGTACACTACCAGTATTTACATAAGTATATATGTCACAGAATAACTAAATCCGGAAAACCCGTTCTCAGTATTACCACAGAGGACGAATGTACAGAGAATTCCCTCCCCGCCGGTCTCTCTGATCTTTATTGTACAGGGAATGATTGTTGATCGTGACTCCCTATAATCCATGGGGATGGCAGCCATTACGCGGGCATGTAAACACGCGATTTTGCAGAAAAGAGAGCAGTGAAGTGTTTCAGCTACAGTGCTCATAAAAATGTAAATAGAGACCGTCAATACACTATAGAGATAACTATTAGTATATGATTTTGTACTCGTTATTTTACTTCAGATCTCTACGCCATAATCATACAACTAAACTAGTTCCGTCTTGAGATGACTCATAACATATTACATCATACACGAGGGGCATGCGTGTCTTACGATACTACATCCCTCTCTTTCTTAGAATTAATATTCCTTGAATAGAGTAATAATATTTTTTTGATTAGCAAATTAGTATACTACTTTCTTAGTGTTTAAATAAAGTCCTGTAAGTGATTAGGTCTTCTTTGTGTTCTTGTTGATCTTCTTGGGATAGGTTCCTGGGGTTGGATTGGTGCAGGTTCAATTTCAGGTGTTTGAGGTTGTTGGGTAATGAGTGGTAAGGGGTCTTGTATGTCCTCTTCGTCTTGGTCAGAATTACCATTGTCTGGGCAGTGGTAGTGTTTAACATGTCCATTATTTCTCCGACATACCTTCCCTGTCTTATCTTTGAGGGTCAGTCGGGATCCATTGACAGCGATGAGAGTGAATGGGTCTGCGTTGAAAGCGGTTGAATATTTGTTCTTGTGTACTTGTTTGACTAGCACTTTTTGACCTGGTTTGAAAGTTCTTATCGCAGCACGTGTTTGCTTGTCTGCATAGGCTTTAGCTACAGTGTTATCATTTTCTGTTGTTGACTGTGCGTTTTCTGGGAGTTAAGTCTTCAGTTCGCTTCCCATCAACATAAATGCTGGCGACTGTCCAGTCATACAGTGAGGGGTTGTTCGGTGTAGTAATAGCATGGTGGGGAGACAGCTTTTCCAATCTTTTTTTGTTGCTTGTGATGTGTGTATGTGTCTCAAAAGGACTTGGTTGAAACGTTCTACTTGAACGTTGGCACGTAGCCAGTACTCTGTGACAGCTGTTATTTTAAATCCCCAAGAGAACAATGTTGTACGGAATTCTGCAGAGATGAAAGACGATGCATTATCCGATTTGAGCTGGTCTGGGTAGCCATGTACTGAAAAGACCTTTTCTAGCCAGTTAAGAAGGTTAGATGAAGTTGTTGTGTTCATGATTGCTACTTCAGGTCATCTTGAGTAATAATCGATGATTACCACTGCTGATTCATCTTGGGAAATGGTCCGCACACATCAATTGCCAATTGTTTCCAGGGATGAGCTGGTAGTGGTGTTGGCTGTACTGGTTCAAGTGGAGGAGGTTTCCCTACAAGTTGACATGCATGGCAGGTTTGGATATGTGTCTCCACATCTTTGTCCATGATAGGCCACCATAGCTTGGATCTGAGCCGTTGCGTGGTTCTAGTTATTCCAGCATGATCTTCATGGGCAAGCTGGAGAGCTTGTTTATGTAGCTTTGATGGCAAGACAATTCGTGTGCCCTGTAAGATGATATGTTCAGAAACCGAGAGTTCCCCAGAGATTTTCTGAAACTGACTTGGAAGGTGGTGATGTTTGTTGTTGGAAATGCAGTGAATGACCTGCTTGACCTCTGGATCTTCCTTTGTTGCATTACGAATGTCCTCTGTGCTCATTGCACGTGGGGTTAGCTGCTGTGTTAAGAAATATGCACAGCGATCTGCGCATGCTCTTATAGCACTTCTGGTGGTGACTTGCTGTGGAAGACGTGATAGGGAGTCTGCCAGATTTTGACCTCCTGGTCGATAAACATAAAGATGTGTCCATACTTTTGCACTGTTTCTGTGAGAGATTGACTACCATATGCAATGGGGTGATATGAAGCATCATCCTGTTAATGCCGAGGGAGATGCATCAACAACAAGTCTTGTAGGGACTTTAAGCTTGTAATGGGCCAGGATTGGAGCTTTTCCTAATGCCTCTTTCAAGTTTCTGGAAGCCTCTTCATGTTGTTGTTCCCATGTAAAGGTGGCTTTGGCCTTTGTCAATTCCCGTGATGGATGCGTAGTTTTACTATAGTCCAGTATGTATTGCAAACAATAGTTAGTGAAGCCTAGAAATGACCTCACTTCGGAAGCATTCTTCGGTGCTGGGGCATCTTTAACTGCTGCAACTTTGGCTGGGTTAGGTTTGATACCTATAGTAGAGATGATATGACCAAAGACATTTAATTCATGAACGGCAAAGGAGCATTTAGGGAGCTTCAGAGTAATGCCAGATGTCTGCAGACATGTGACTACAGTGGCACTTCTGTGTTCTTCGACTTCTAGACATTACACTAGCAAAAGCTACTCTCCGTTAAGCAAAGACATATGCACTCAAACAGAGAGGAAGGTAACAGCTAACATGACTCCAACTCATGGACAAGGATATATAGAAGACAACAGGATGAGGATACATGGAGTTAGCAACGGGAGACCAAGGCCTCTTGGCTCAAAGGGGCCATATTTGGCGTGGTGTGGCTACTGTGTAATGTCAGTGATAGAAAAGTGTAATAGAAAAAGAAGAAACTCTTGTGTTAAGCTTTCAACAGTAACTTTGTCGACAAGAAAATCTACCATGAAACGTCTTTTTTCTCATCATTTGTGCTTGGGATGTTCTCCATCTCATCTACAGTTTGCTTATTCCAACCCATTAAGTTCAAGAAATTTCCCTTCAGTAAGCTTCCCCTCTATTTTATACGATAGCACAGATTACGTTTTCTATACACGCTGCGTATTGATTAGTTCATAGTTAGACAATTCGGTTAATCCGATAGGCTCCCCACCTGCCCTGTTATTAATAGACTTGTGTACGAAGTACCAAACCAATCTCGTTAATCTCCTATTATTCTATAAATTATTCTCAATTTGTTTGTATAATATGAGATCCCATGAACATTCAAAATAGGGTCTTAAGCACTGAATGCTTGAAGCAGATTATTTTCTCGTTTCAAATATTGCCGACATGTGTCACCCAAGTCGCTCAATAAAGAAACCTACAATGTTAATATAATAACGGAACACTTATGAATGTAACCCCCCTGGATGAGAAGTCAAAAACTTGACAAATTGATACGCCAGCAAATCCAATTGTTGGGTGTGGGTGTGGGTGTGGTTAAGGCATCTATATAGCAAAGTTATGGTTTCTTTAACTTTGCGTTAAGGTTCTGAAAATCAGAGTTCTTACCAGGGAGGCAAGTTATAACGTAAATCACAACTAAAAGCAGGAAAAGGGGATGTCATTTCACTGCAGAAGAGAGAAGAAGCAACCTATTTCTACTGACGATTTGGCCGAAAGATGCATCGACCATGCAAAAGCGTCAAACCAACTATTATTACTTCTGATTGCAACAATGTTAAACCGAATGAGCAAATGTAATAATCGCGTGGCAATCATTTTAGATATGATGAATAAGACTCCGACACTGTCGCGTGAAGTATGTTTGGAAACTGTTTTGCACATATAAACGATACTAATAGACCATACTAATAGAGTCATCTGACCAATAATGGCAACAATTACTAACTCCGGGTCTAAATCAAAGATTTTAACGTAGGTGCTACTCTATAATGGTAAATATTTTACATATTCATGTCGTCAGTGTCACTATTATAGGTAACTGTCAATATGCAAATTGTTATGTTACAACGTCTCGTCTCCTTCCAAGACTCCGTCAAGTTAGCACTGTTCTATCCACCGTAAGAGTCATTATCTATAACTCTAAGAATAGTCCGGTTAATGGAGCATTTTTAAAGAGTAGTTAGGATTAGCAAATTTTATTTCCGTCCAGTTTACCCAGTTTTTTAAGAGTTTCATTTCGGGTAAAGTTGACAGAAGGAAATAGTTAGGTCTACAAAGCGAAACGATTTTTGCATCTGTAAGCCACAGAAACATCAGAGATAGTTAGAGACAGCGTGTCATAATGCCAATGGGGAAACTTCTCCTTTGATAAATATAGATCTTAACTGTCTCTGAAAGAAAATATTGAACCGTGTCGCTACCACAAAATGCTCTTATTCGTTATTCAAACGTTTGCCATGTTATAGCCACAAGCGCTGGTCTCACTGGTTATTCATTGGTTATTCTCCTTACCTCCCGTTTCTGTAAATCGCTTTCTTATATCATCTATAAGCCAAAATGTTGTTCATAGCTGCACAAACCATCATCCAGGGGCATAATCAGCTACATCAAACTGAGGGATAAATAGTTGTTCATAAACCATAACCTGTTTGAAAATTCTTAGAATTTCAGAAAAATGCATTTTTCCATCTACTACAACACTGTGCTTGAGCTTTGTGCTTAAAAATGATATTACAAGAAGAGATAAATTTCAAAATAGATTTTTCTGAGAATGGGTGAGGTAAGGGACAGTATGCATGCAAATGAAATTATAAATGACTTCATTTGGTTTGAGTTTATTATCTCTCATATGTCTACTTTAGGGGGGATGGTCTGATGTTGGTCATTTGCTTGTAACAAGGAAACTAAATGCAAGTACAAGAAACTGAAGTATACATTGAAGCACGCAATAAAGCTTAAAAGGCTTATTGTGCTTCTATCCTGCAATACCCTGGCACGGATGTTAGTCTACTGTCTTAGACATCTCACAGGGCGTGCAATAAACAATAAATTATTTGTTTATATGATTATTTTAGTAATCACGATACAAACAATAGGGATTTTATCTTTGATTTCCATCTATATTTTAGGAACAAGGCTGCATTACAATGGAAACCACTTTAGTAGGTTCTCAAAAGACTGTCCCTATGAAAATCAGCTGTTAATAATTATCTGAACATTGAAATCCCCTGCTTGGAACGGAAATACCCCTGCTCTGAACAGCCGAGATGTTGTACTTGTAATCATGCTGAGTAAGCCCGGAATAGAACTAAAGCTTCACGCGACCCATTTCGATATTACTAGGTAATACACATCCCTATCGACAAATATGGCAATGGCATCGACAAATAACCATATTTGCGTTATGTATAGAACTGTTTGCAATATTTTGTTATTACTGTGAAACTAAGGGGAAAAGAACTGACAAAGAAATAATTGGTATACAGTAGAATATGTAGGATAGGATTATTTTGACGTAGTTCTTGTTATGATTTAAAACTTGACGAGTTTAGCTCATAATCTATTGCTTCTCTGCATTTTGTTAAAGTTGTAAAACATGACAAGGCAAACGTAGATTGAATTTTGTACTGCAACCTATCTAAACTATTTGATGTGTCATTTGGTCATGACACTTAGGTAACCAATGAACAATCATGCTGGCTCCGTGAGAATTAAGATGATAATGGGTTATTGTAATCTATGTTTTAAAATGTATTAAATATTTTCTGATTATACAGGGAGTCCTAGCAATTTCTTTGTTAATGTTTATTGTCAATTCGAGTCTTTATTCAGGAAAGAGTCACCTAGACAAATGTAACCTATGGGGTTTTTTTCATGTGAGTCTGCAAAAGAAAACTACGTAGCAAAAAATGCAAACTTAGTGGCAATATAAGTCTTAAAATTATGAAAGTTTTGACCTTCTAAATTTCCTACGTTAGTTTATTATATATCCTTGTACCCCTGAAAAACACTGCTCTTTCTATTCGGTTTTTGACCTAAGGCAATCTTAATGATGCGTTTTCGTAACGTAAGTGGGCTGGATCGGTTCATAATACCCTACAAACTGTTTTTACGTACGAAATAACTTGTTAAGGATTTCCTACAATGATATGCGAGGTTCGACGTACCAGCCAATCCAATGTCTCCCCCATCGTATTTGCTCCATTATTTTAAAGAACGCTGTTGCAGCTGATCCTGGGTACTATCATTGTTTCATAAATCGCTTTTCCAGACAATTTCAATCTATTTGTTGATTTTCAGGTTTAATGTGCCATTAATTTGAATGTAGTAGCAATTGTATTTTAATCCCTCTCTACATCACTTTGAGAGTTTTGCTTAACTTAGAGAACTTTTGTTCAGTGCCAAAAATCTTCAAATCAGACTTTCCCTCTCCAGATTTATAATTAGCTCGTTTTCCTCGAACTGGTTAGAAGGACTAGTAGTCTCTTCAGAACGTTTTTCTTCAATCTCTTGTAGCCCCTTGGTAAGATAAAACAAGACAGTATCATCCCGCACTTAAATATTATAATAATTCCGAGTACTTACCAACATCTTGTAAGTAAATCAATAAAAACAAGGGCCCTAAAAATAGATCCTTGGGGTATCCAAGTTACGAGACTTTGTTTCTTTGATAAACTACCCCCAAATGGAAGTGATATTTCTTGTTAGGAAGTAAATGACGTCACTTCTGTGTCCTCGAATCCATATGCAGCAAGTTTTTTCAGAAGCTTTGAATGGATTAATGTATCAAATGCTATAGTTAAATTGATAACAATAGCAACGATCAGATCTCCTTTGTGTACGTTGCGTCTAGTGGAAATGAAGAGTTGGCAGCAGCCAGTTGTGTCGATCTCCTGGTCAAAAACCATGTTGGAACGGGGAGAGCAGACTTTCAACTTCCAGAAAAGCCATGAGCTGCTTAATGGAGACATAATAGGGAGAAGAGAGATAGGTATGTAGTTCTTAATTGCATTTCTGGCACCTGATTTGAGTGGGAGTTACACAGGCTTCATTCCCAACAGATTGTATAATTTTCTTTTGGTGTGACACATTGATTGATTATTAAACTTAAAAGTGATCGTGTCGAGCAAGCTACGTCTTTAATAATGCTAGTTGGGATACCACTATTTCTAGTGGCCTTTTTTCATATTCATCTTTCTCAACTGATATTCGACTTCTATTCTCGATACATATGCAAACTTGAATTTACTAAATATTTATGAAGGCTGAAGGCATGTCTCTTTGATTCATCCAAACAAAATTTCAAAGTTTGAAAGATTAAGTTTTCTGTGTTTTTACTATTGTCGTAGGATACAAACAGAAACCATCTTCAATTTATGAACTATTGTTTAGATGAATTCCATTAACAGCAAATGTCGGCAAGTCAGAGATGTTAGATTTGGCGTTTATGGGAATATTTTCTTTATGCAATTCCAAGCTATATTAGAATTATTTGTTAACTCCTTAAAATGCTGGGGTTTTTAGTTACTTTTTGCAGACCGGAGCAAAATATTAGTAATATTTCTTTGTCGTTGGTACGCAGAGATGCCGTGAAGGGGGCTCAGGGGAGCTAAGCCCCCTTCTTGAAAATTTGAAAAATGTTGGGGGCTGAGTCCCCTTTCAACATTTAGTTTTCTGTTAATGTTACTAGAAATTTTATTTATTTTGTGAATTGTTTGATAAAGGTTATTGCAATATTTGGTTGGACATTTTCAGCAGTGTGAATATTTGCACTTAATTCAAAACTATATCTTGCGTAGCAGCGTAAAGGAGAATAATAGTGGGCATTTCATTTGCTGCTCATCATACAGCCTTTCCCCCTCCAGCCCTCTAAACGTTTTACGACGCAACCTCTGTTGGTACATGTTTTGTGATGGAAGGCCTTTGATCTTTTGCAATTTACGATGCAGTTTGTCTCGATTGTTCATTTGTTCTTTAATTGTTTTGTTATTGATTTTTTCTTTATTCATGCAAGGGCAGAGCTTTTCCGGTATTTGGTTCGTAATCGTTGTAGCCCAGGGAACGTTTCTATATCGCTAGCAATAATCGACAACAAAGCAAGAAAGCTTTTGTGTTGCTTTTGCATTACTAACTTTTCCTCGAAAAAGGAGCGAAATTGAGAGACCATAATGTTGTTTATTCGGAATAAACATCTCACCTTGACCCATTGTACTGCTTCCATCACTTGTAACATAATAAACTCTCGTTTTACTGCAGAAAGTATGCGGTAGACGAACAGAGCGAACAAAAAGACGCCCTCTCTAGGCAATGCCATCTTAAAAGGCAACATGTATAGTAATAGTAACGTCCAGTTTAATATTAAAGTCAGTGTGGCGAGTTGGTGGCTATAAACGCAGGAGAAACTGCTTTGTATGAATTTATGAAATCATCATTTTGTGCATTTTTCTCATTTTTCTCCTCTTTCACCTTCTTTTTCTTTTTCACTGTTCTGCTTCTACTTCCTCTTCCTCTCCCTTCTTTTCCTCTTCTTGTTCCTCTTCTTCCTTGCCATTTTCCCTTCTTCTTCTGGCTACGATGAATTCGCAGGAATATTGTGTCTGTGGTCTTGATAGCTATTTATCCACGGGCATATCTCTCGAGCTCCTGCATGTCTGCTTGAGTATATCTGTCGACGGTTCTGCTCCTCACTCCACTTCTTTGTCCTTTCAATGGGGTGTCGATCTTATAGATGATGATGCGTTGCAAAACAAAATACTATTTCAAACAATAAAATGTCTCATCTTCGTTACTTTGGTGTTTCATACTAGTTCTTCAGTGAAGAGCAGTAAAGTAATAAGTAAGGTACTTCATACAACATCATAAGGCAATACTTTGTAGACTAATATTACTGTGTATTGGAATAGTATAACAGTGATGTTGCGGCTTACCATAGTCCACTTTACTTCACTGGCTGCCGATGCCATACAATGCCGAATCCTCCTAAATGATCTGTGAAAAGGTCCTTGTTTATCAATGTAATGTGTACCTTGACCGGGTATAAGAACACATGTATCCCTTGGAACTGCAAAACTATATAGATCGGAAATAGATAGTCGCAATAATAATGTTAACCGGTTCGGGAAGACTGGCCCCTCTTTGCATACCCATATTCAACCTTTTGCTTGCCTCCGAAACACTCCCTTAAAAGATTTGCTCATCCGGAACTGGAACTAAGGTAACACGTGACGTCACGCTTAGTGTACTTGCTGCATTCTTTTTGATTGAAGTCACTCCAGAAACTCATCTGCCAAGAAAGTAGTTTAGATTGATGCTGGTAAGAATACGATTCGAAAATGCAGGCACGGTCGTATTTTGACGAGTCTACACCAGCTATTGTGCTGAAAAGTTTATTCTACAAATACGATAAGGATGGCAGCGGGAGTCTTTCCAGAGACGAGGTTCGAGTTTTATTGATGGACGATCTTGGTTTGGCTCGCGACGAAGTAGAGGCGTTTACTTTGTTGATGGATAAAGATGGCAGCACAAGAGTCTCTTTTACTGAATTTAGTGAGTGGGTGCAGGGTGGCAATAGGATACTCCATGACAGAAGTAAGTGACCAAGGCTCTGTTTTGGTATGTCTTTGCCCCAGACTTATTTTAAGAAAACCGATAATCTCAGCAATGTTGAAATTTGAGTGGCATTATCGTGAGTCATTACAGTACAATACAACAATACAAAGGTCATGCCAGAGATTTGTATACACTCGCGTTCTTGTATGGGAATGTATCAAAACACTATGGAGATATTAAAAAGCCTTTGAACAGATTTAAATTAAACGATCTTGCCTTAGGCGTATTCTTGGTCAATAACAGCAAAAGATGACAATTTCAGGGGGCCGGGGCCCGGGGATCGGGAGGCGAGCCCCTAAAATCCCAGAATTCAAATAGGTCCCTACGAAAAGCCTAGATTATTTAAATAAAACCCTGGATGATTTTGAAGTAAGACAACTTTGAAAGATCTGTATATAAATTGTGAGAAATTGTGTGTTTGATCCGCGCTTCATGTTAATAATTTTTCTGTTTAAAGGGCCAAGGTTTGACTTGGGCCTGGTAGCTTCACATCCATTGACATCTCCAGGTGGATCCTCCAAGATGATTCCAGATGTGGAATGACCCTGCGAAGCTCTCTTACGCGTACAGAAAAGAAGACATTGTTTCATTATTGTTGGCACTTGGGTTCTACAATAAGGCTCAAATATGGGAGTCATATGGAATGGTGACATAGCCTGTGTTATTTAATTAAAAACTCAGTTTGGCTGCTTGGTTTAAATCAACAATCCCACCTGGTACTCATTGTTCAAATCAACAATCAGGTCCTCTTCCAGTTTACAGTTCCTTCAGTTCTGCTTTTCATTTTACCACAGCCATTTCAAAAAATGCCTTGTCTGGTTACACATAATTATAAAAATAGGTAGGTCATTGATAATTTTATGGTCCATGTTGATAAATATCTCTAGCATGGATCCATTTCCACGTTTGGCACTGATATTTGGTCAGTGTTTTGGAATTAAATATTCTGTTGCTCAGGAATCGTGTTCAACTGGAACAATTCCTCCTTTAGGAAGTTATCTTCTTCAAGATCTCTTTCTGTGGTGAAATTTATTATCAATGTCAAGAACGTAACTCTTGCATAGCTCATTCATGGTATTAAACGTATGTCAATCTCAAAAGACCGCCATTGGATACCTAGTTGTATCAGGAAGATAGCTCTGGGCATTTATTGGAAAATAGGTATTCCAGAAGAGTTTATGTTCATGATCAGATATATAGAAAAGTAAGAAGGCGGGGAAGAACTCTGGAGACAAGAAACACAGAGGAATGAAGTAAGAGGGAGTTTCGACAGTGAGAAGGAGGTGCAGAAGTTCCTTGGACAAAACAATGGTTAAGTGTGGTTGGGGTATATATTTGGTGATTACAGCTCTGATCAGCTATAACAATGAAAATGTGTATGAAATAAACCAAATACAGGCAATATTGATGGGATATTATAGAACATTAAGTTTTGCAGAGAGTTATAAAGTAATGGCATCACAGGTATGACACTTAATACCAAGAAGTAGATTATATATGTTTTTAAAAAAGAAATATCTGGTGAAGACAGGATATGTAAAAACAGTCCATTTTGAACATTTATTTTAGGATAGGCTCATGGCTCAAGTTTGGGTCATAAGGTTGGAAACACTTGTGCTAGGGAATATAGGACTCTGTAAGTTAGTTTCTACTGTACATATTGACATGGTCAGGAATGGTTAGTAAGAGAAATTTATGGTCAAAACGGAATCAGTTCTAAGTTTACTAAGAGCAGACTTGAGGAATTCATTATCTTTTTTTGTATCTTTTAGTAGTTATACAGTTACTTGCCACACAAATTTACATCTTTTATTATGAAAGGTCTAATATATTTTGATGTGATATACTTATTTGGACAAATGGTATTATAGATTGTATCTTCTTGAGATAGGAAGTGCAATGATTGCAGCTTGTGATTACTGATGTTGGAGATGTGTTCTCAGGAGGATGCTGCCAGTTCATCTCTGCTGTCAAGGTCTTAATGCGCAACATGTTTGCATCCATGCATAGTATATGCTTGCACTACCAGAATTGATCCAAGTAGACTGCATCTATAAGAGTGCATATGTCATGCTAGGTCCCTAGTTGCAATCAACGAGATCCTATCTGCATATTAGCATGGACGAATCGAACAGTTTTATATAACTTTCATTTTGACTCAGGCTTCACATGTCTTAAACTGGCATGAGCCAAGTTTCAGATGCATGCAATATAACAGTTCTGATAAATGCAGGATCTATGGAAATGCTGCAGTGGCTTCTGAATGAGGCACTGTTAATGTTAGAATGGGCAGTAGGTGTTTCAATGCTGACTTTATCTGTGCAATTGTGGTGTCAACACAGCCACCAGATTGGCCAATGATGCCCCTAGGTAGCAGAACACAGGGATGGTTTACAAGTGGTAACCCCCATGTCAATGTTTGTGAACAGTTATGTGATTGTTGAGGATTCACATTAGCCCTATTTGGTACAGGTGAGCTTTTTGTGCCCATGGCAATTTTGGAGCCTCATAACTTTTAATGTACTAATCCATTTTGATTTAGATTTGGTATTTTCTCCTATAAAAAAATTGTTAATTTTTAAAACCACAGTAGGTGGAAATTTTAAGACTTTTCAGTTGAATTTATGCTTTTGCAAGCACCATACAACTTTCTGTTATGATATACTTTTTAGGGTCTCTTAGTAACTTCCTGGTAGTATTTAATTAGTGACTTTTGACGTTTTTATGGTATATATGCATCATCACAATTAATGATATGATGTTATATCACAGAAATATATAATTATTTTTCCTCAAGGTGATAAAGGGGCATGGTCAAGAAATTTCATTGAGATATTGTGAGAAGTAATCAAAATAACATATTGCACAACTAACAGTGAAAAATTGTAAACTGTATGCAAGTTACAGGTTAATTAGTGGTGGTTTCACATTTCTAGTCTTCAGGGCACCCTCTAGTTATGGATCCTCCTTGTTTTGTTTCCCCCTTTTGTAAGCAAAGCAAATTTACTTAAATTTATGGCAGTCTGACAAACAATTGGGATTTGAGAGGTAACTTCAGTAATTTGATATAATTATCATAACATTTAGTTTTATTACTTGTTAATATACATATATTTATGTAATGATGTATATATATATAATGATATATATATATTTTTTGTTTATATATATATTATATATATATATATATTTATATAAAGTGCACGTTGGTGGTAGACGATCGCTATAGATGTGTAAGCCAAGTAAGGAGACAGGCTTTTACTTGGGAGGGATGCTAACAAACTGAGCTCATTTTCACAATTTTGCATAAAAATATAGATAATCTTACATTCATGTTCCGATATTTGTTCCCTTACGTTCAGTCATAAGTCAATTATGAGAGTTACAAGCAAATCTGAAGTATAGAAGTACTCTAAAAGTTTGCAGGTCAGGTCACATTTTCATTGTATCCGAACCACATTTAACAAAACAATTAAGTTTTTGGAATTTGTGCATCAAAGTTTTACGTTTACAAAGCTTGTCTTGAGAAATAAGGAAACTTGTTAAACGAGTTGAAAAGGTTGCAGAAAAGGGCCGAAGCTGTATAAAGAGATGACGGGTCGACTCTACGTTGTTTTAAAATGGTGCTGGTAGCCAAAATATACCAACCACTCATTTTCGTTGAGTACACCCCGAAAGACCGAATTGATCCGAGAAATAACTTGATTACGAACTCAAATGTAATGGTAAGAGGGAGAGATCGGAACAAGGCTAGTAATTTTTCTCGTCTTATGTTAAAAAACACTGAAATATCTCATGAGCAACACTGAAATATCCCGTAACCAAATGAATCTCGGCAGTTAACGCTGTTCTTCTTCAAGTTTTCATGCTTATATAGTGCTGTAGTGCAGTCTCCAAAAATAGGCAGGATGGGGGAGGAGAAGGCAAGTTATCTGTTTGACGACTGTAAACCGTTTTTAAAGTACGAACTACACTGCAGGCGCATAAGGAAGTTTCGGCAAGAGATTTCAATAGTACTATAGGGACAAGAAAAGGATGTGACCTTATTCTCTATTCATCTAGTATCTTTCCAGAAACTGACATTTGAAATCCTTTCTACGCGGTTAAACAAAAACTTCCGCTGGAATTTTTAAGGGAGGCAAGTGTTAACCACCTTCAAAGCAACAAAGTTTACGCTTTTATCTACTCACGAATTTTTCATGAAGGAATCATTAGAAATTTACAATGTATGAAGCATAAAAATGGTCAGAAGAACATTTTTTAAGAGTAGCTTTTAACCTTTTAGCCTGAACTACAAAAACCTGAATCTCAAAACATTGGGACGGCTGGCTAACATCAACGCCTTCCGCCTCCAACAGTCCTGCAATAAAATGCGATACATTTTCAAATATATCTACTGCCGCACCCATGCATCTGCTTTTCATTCATTTTTCAACATCTCCAATACTTATCTTACTGCCCAGATATTAAAGGCGCCTACTCCTCTGTTTTGTTTTGTGTTTAATGCTTAAGTTCTTTATGGAGAGAAGGAACCCCCAGAAAAACCATATCGCCTAGTTTAATAATCTAAGTGAGTTATAACGTATAGTTTATAGAATTCAGGATATTTCTACCGTTCGCGTCATAATAATAAAAGTAACATAGCATCGTGTTCGTCGCTAAAGAAGTGTTAGTTAATCCAAGAAAACTTACCAATCATCCGTGATAGTCTATTAGCTATAGTTACATCCGTAATCCATTAAATTTAAACGTTTAAGTTATAATAAGTTTTGTTATCGGCCATATATTACTGTGTTTCGATGGTCAGGTGATCGTAGTGCCCGCCATTATCGTTTTTTGAAGGCCAACGAGGAGCCGTGGTAGTTCTAGCCTCTTTTTGAGTTTTCCCACCCAATTTTGAAAGTTGTAAATAAAAGAATTGTAAGGCGATTCAAATATGACCATCAACGTATTCAAGAGTAATTGAATAGAATCGATATGTAAAATAGGATAGAATACTAGGCTGGGTTTTCGAAACGGTTTTTTTATAATAGCAGAAGAAGTTAGAGGAGATCGGTCGAGTTCGTAATATAGTGAAAAATAGTTGAATGTAAATCGAAAATAAATATAGTGGAGTGGCACAGTCGACAACAGTATACAAGCCTGCTACGTATTTTAAGTCCTTTAATTTTTGGTTAATCTAGTTAATATTTTGGATATCTTCGGTCCACTTTACATGTAATTTTGTAGAAACATGTTCTTTAGCTATGTTACGTATTGACATTGTATCGTATAAAGCTTTCCCTACAATATTAGCTCTGACACATTTTTACGATCATTAGCGAAGTCTGCAATAAAGTGCGTTTCTAATGAATTCGCATTGTCGCGTGTAGTACGTACATTTAACAAAAGCATAAAACCCAAAATATAGGCCTTAGACCTATCAAGGTTCTTAAACATTTTTAATTGGGCAATTAATTTATTTATTTTTAGAGCAGAGAAATTCAACCTATGGAAGGAATACTTGGCTTAACGGGATCTATGGTTAGGAGGGGCATACATGCGGAGGGCAAAATCTGTCAAAACTAAAATCCTGATGTATTTCCTGATAATAATGTAGGGAGCTTGTATGCATAAAGTCAACACAGAACTTGTAACAGGAATGAAAAAGAGACAGAAATAAGAGCAAAGACAAGTGTTGTGCTTGAAGACTTCGCTTTAGACAACAGCTACAGAGTAAGCACACGTTGTTTTTTTATAAGAAACATTAGCAACAGTTTCGGCCTCGAGTTTCTTAAACTATTTCCGATCTCTTCTGTTTTAGTTTCTAATTGCTGTTTACATCTTTTCTTAGTATTAATTTTTCGTTCTTTCTCTTGTGTGTACACCTGCCACGTCATGTTTTCTCTCTCTAATCCCGATATTTCTCTTCACAACCCTTTTGGTGATTTGTTGTTAATTTTCTCTTTTGTCTATTTTTATCTTTGTTACGAAGCATCTGTAAGTACAATAAATAATTAGTGGGCTATTGTTAGTACGATCTATGTGTCATGTAATATTTGCAATTTCTAATTATCCCCCCGAGTATACGTGTTGTATTTCGTTAGCGTATTAAAGCAGGTCTGTAATACTTGTAAAGATATTCAATCTGATGAAGATAACCTCGTAGCATAAAGATAATGTGTCATTTTTGAGCTTTATATAATATTCATACGCATAGGTGGTAGGAGTCTATATATATGACATTAAACTAAAATTGGGCTCTCCGCGAGCTTTCAGAAATCTTATTCCTTCTTCTTGGCGTAAGAGCAATTGGAAGCGGTTGCTTATAGAAGAAATTAAAAACAATAAAACATTCTTTACAACATTCAATCTAAAATATTTACGTGCAAATATATGATTATAAAACTGTTTACGGTTAAAATTGTTAAAAATACAGTGCAAAAAGTTTCAAGAATTTAAAAGAATTTTAAAAGAATTTTAAAAGAATTTGAAGTTTTACTAAAGTACTTAGTAAAGCTATTGTCGCTATTGTCGTAATGCTCCACTCATGATAAACATATATATATATATATATATATATAGATATATATATATATATAAATATATATGTGTGTGTGTGTCTATTGTGTGTTTGTGTGTGTAAAAAAGAAAACCGCGACAAAAATAACGTAAATATACATACAGGAAGGATGTCTATTGCTGTGATTCCCTAATCTTCGGTTCACAAAGGATGTCTTAGAAGTTAGCAACCTATTATGTATTGGTGCCAGTTAACATAAACTTTAAGCTCTTTGGTCATGGTATGAATAAAAACCAAGCAAATTTAGGTGCTTCTAATTCCAATTGTTGACCAGCACAAGGATTTTCTCACTTTTACAGAACATTTGATCAACAAAAATTTGGTGAAACATCAGCACGAAAATTCAACGGTTATAATTTCTTTCCAACGTTTTGTAGTCATTATAACACCATTTTCAAAGGATTTATTTTGACTAAGAGGCAAGATCTATTACCTATCTATTATATACACCGAGTAAAGAGTGAAAAAATGAATATCTTTGGGCAAATTGAATCAGTTTGCACATTGAGGGTTGACTTGCGCTTGCCAATGTGCAGCATTTCGTTGATTGGGCAATCGAATTTGCTACCACATTTGGCGAGCACTTGAAAATTGTCCACTAGATTTTGGGGAATCTTTAAATTGTGTTCGAGTTCATAATGTTTGAAAATGAAATTATAACCGTTATATGTGCGTGCTTATGTCTACAGAACATGGCCTTAAATCTGTCCATCAAGGTAACAGCACGCCTTTAAAATTTTGCTCCCCCGGTTCAGTAGGAATAATGAAGCTGGCACCAACTCAGTCTCTCCCTATAGGTGTTTTATATTATGTCTAATATACAAGGCCCCAATTTCAAATTCATTTAACTTAATGTTACTTGTTATGCTGTAAAGTATACTATATTGTCTGCAGTGTTATGCTTTGCATAAAATGTAATTACTTGTGTCAGACATACTTGTGTTCGTCTTTCGTTGTAAATATCACAAAATGAAAACCACTGTATGTTCTTGAAAATGACAAAGAATCTTAGCATCAAGTACATGGGAAATTGTAGAAGTGTTAAAACTCGTTGTTAATGGACTGAGAGTTCCAATCCTTAAGAATGTGGCGTTTCTACTCCTCGCACATTAAAGTGTTTGAGAAACAATTGATTACTTACAGCTAACATAACCATTACACTCCATTTTTGATAAAACACGCAGTCAAATATAATTCATTATTAATCAAAGACGAATAACTTGGATTACAAACCCTTTTTTGTTGATCCCTCATGCGACATCAAGGAGAACGGGAGAGACAGTTTTGGTTAATAATTCATAAAGGAGCGTACAAAACAATATATTATTTGATTGCCCTTTTGTACGACTGCTTTTCTAATAAAGACGTGAATGGAGTTGTCCATTAAAACTTGAATAAAACCAGCCCCTCTAGAAAACAAATTTAGTTTCTTTCTGTTACTGTTATTAGACGGTTAGCAACATAGGTTAGAAGATAATATTTTTCTTGCTTTATTTGATAAGTATTTTTTAATTTTCCCTTAGCTTCAAGGCATTCTGAGCATTTAGGCAGGTGTCTTATGATATAACTTTATTAAGAATGAGAGGGCTTTCCTTGCACACAGCAAATGTTTATGGCTTAAGATTCATGTAGGTAGACACCTAAATTCTCCACCTTTTCTACCTTTGTCTGTTTTGTATTGACTAGTCATTATTAGAAAACATTTACTACCAAGTGAATAGTCGCATCCTGCTCAAATGGTAATTCATGTGACTTATATTAACTAAAGTGACAAGTAATAACATAATATATTATGCCTTTAGGGGCTTTTTCCACAAGGAAATTTTACTAAGATGATATACAAGAAAACCACAGCAATTGCCTAGATTTAAGTTTAAAGTTGCGATCATTGCAAAATACTTAGTTTATTAGTAATAAGAACTTACGTTCAAAGCTTAAAAGAAAGTAGATTAATAAAAGGGTAAAAGTAGGCTCTAAGGACAACTAAGGCTTGGAAAATTGTATTCCTCTGTATTGCAAAGGCCCTTATTTTTTATTCTAAAAGGATGAACTGTGTACAAGGAGTACGAAGTTAATATCACAAACGTATTATGCATTTAAATAGACATTACTTTGCAAAAACAAAGAAAAAAGGTAAACTTCAAAGATTCAAATCGTACCCATTTTCTTTTGTTTCCTTCATCTTCCTTTTTTCTGGTGACCTTTATTTCTTCAACTTTGTGTTTGTCTCCTATGCTCCTCCTCTTCTTCCTTATTCTTGAACTTTTTCTTTTTCTTCTCCTTCTTTTCTTTGTTACTTTTACGTGGAAGTTACTCGTGGAATAATTATGATGTCGCTCTTTTGCACAATTAGTAGCCTAAGAATCAACAAAGCGGTATCCTTCGTAGACAAAGAGAAACTGAACTCGAAACAAAAATTGGTAATAAGCCATCATCATCATCATAATCATTAGGGCATATATGTCTCATTATTGAGGAAACCCTCCTTGGATCATCTTCTATCTATCCTGTGCTATCTATTGCCAGTTATGACCCATGCAGTACTCCAGCTCGTCACGACATCTTGCTTTTGGTCTTCCTCCTGATCTTCGGTACTCCCGAGGTGTCCAATCTGTTGTTATGATGGTCCATCGGTTGTCATACTGCCTGGCCACATATCCTGCATATCTGTGCTTTGATGTTTTGATAGCAGCATTTATATCAGTGACTTCTGTCTGTTCGCGGATCCAGGTCTTAGTCCTGCTGTTCCGTAGTGTGATGACTAGCATGATCCTCTTCATCTTCCTCTGCAATATTGCAAGGAGTTTTCTTTGGGCTGCTGTCACAGTCCATGTCTCACTACCGCAGGCCATCACAGGTAGCACATACACGTTGAAGACTTTCCGTTTAGTTGACATGCTTGCTGTCCTATTCCTCATAATGTTGTTCACCTTTCCAAAAACAGCCCATCCTAATGCTATTCTTCTCTTGATCTCAGGGAGATCTCCATCCTTTGTAATTAACTTCCCCAGGTAGATGCAACTGTCAACTTCTTCGATTGTCTCTCCATCTATAATTATTTATGCTTTGTTGGCATGTTTGTTCAACATAATTTTGATCTTACCAAGATGCATATACAGCGCTTTCGACGTGGATGTCATTCAGCATTTGATTTAGCTCTTCTGAGTTGTGAGCCATCAAGACTATGTCATCAACAAAGATCAAATGTGAAAAAGACTCACAATTGATGTTGACTCCTTTTCCCGTCCAGTTAATTTTATTGATAATTGCATCCAGGAGGCATGCTGTAAAGAGTTTGGGTGAGATGTTGTCACCATCTCTTGCTTCTCTTTCAAGCTTGATCTTGTTGCTGTCTCGGTGTAGCTTCAAAGCCGATGTATTTCAACTGTCCTGGTCTTGTAGCAACGCAATGTATGCTGGGTGAACTCCTTGGTTTTAAAAATGGGCAGTGACTAGTGGATCAAGCTCCATAGAGTCAAAGGCCTTTTGATAATCCGCGAATGCTAAGTACCAAGGGATTTTGTATTTACTTGTTTTCTCCTGGAGCTGGCTGATGACCTGGATATGATCAACAGTGGAAAACGTGCTCTGAAACCCTCCTGTTTTCTTGGTTGATGACTGTCTAGAGTTCCGAACATCCTTCTCAACAGAACACGAGAGCATACCTTATAGGTGACAGGTAGCAGACTGATTGGTCGATAGTTCTTGATGTCTGCAGTGTCGCATTTCTTGTGAAAGATGACTACAAATGCTTTCTTTCATGTATCTGGAATCTTTCCACTCGAGAGGCAGCCCTTTAACAGCAGTGTAAATTGCTATACAATGGCTTCACCCCCACCCCCATTGCAATATTTCCGCGGTAACACTATCTTCTCCTGGAGCCCTTTTGCACTTCAGCCGTTTGGATTTTTTCTCTCACCTCTGATGGGAGAATACGGGGAGGTGGTTCAGTGCTTGTATTAATGTGTTGGGTTGTCCCACGTCCTGTTGTTTGTCTGGTGGCATACAGCTTTGTGTAGAACTCTTCACACCTTGCAACAATTCTGTCCAGATCACAAATGAGAGTACCATCTTCTTCTTTGAGAGCAGTGATGTTGTTTTTGCCGAGATCCTGTTTCTTTTTGATAGATTTGATGCTTCTGTTTTCATTGAGAGCTTGCAACATCTGTTGTTCATTGAGATCCGAGATTTCTTGAGTCATCCTGCGTCTGATGGTCTTCCATATCTCAGTGTACTCAATGTGCTGTGGAATTGGGTCGCCTCTCTTCAATTGCCTGCTTTTCTCTTGCAACTGTTTTGTACCTGTGGCGAGTTTGTATAGTTTGAAGGGCTGGTTATTTCCAGTGTAGCTTTGCGGATCTCTGAAATCACTCCATCATAGTCAAGGTTTAAATCGTCAGATATTGTTAGCGCCTCAAATCTATTAGATAGTAGCAGTTGGTACTGTGATGACGTTTCTGCTAGGCGCTAGATGTTGGTTTCTTACGCCGTTTGATACACTTTGCTCTCTCTAACTTTGCGTTGATGAAAATACATGCTCTGATCATCCTGTGATCACTTCCTGTATTTAAATTATTGATGACTGAAACTTCGGTATTGGTGAGTGGTCTGTTGGTAAGAAAGAAGTCGATTTCATTCTTCGTGGCACAATTGGGGAGATCCAAGTCCAGGGTCTGTTTGGGCCTTTCTTGAACAATGTGATAAACCAATTTCCTCTCAACAATTTCCTCTTTACGAGCTACAAATGAGAAAGACAGACAGAATTATTTAAGATGGTGCCTTTGCTCATAATAAGGGGCTCAAAAGCAGTGTATTACTGATTAACAAATTGTTTTATCTATCTATCCAAGTGCCCTCTTTGATACGAGGGTCGGCAACCGTTTCCTACTAAGTGCTCCTATCTCTGGCTATCCTATTGGTTTCACTGTGTTATGCTGCATTTATCCTATCCACGACAGTGTCCATCCATATCTTTCTCTGTTTACCTCTGCCTCTTTTGCTGGGGGTTTTTCATCTATCTTGCTGATTATGACACTTCAGTCTACAGACTTCAATAATTAATTATCAGCCCCAGTATACAACCCCCGTGCTTGCTAAGGAATCTGATCTCCCCTTGGTATCAAATAGCTGTCAAAATAGCCGTCATCGTCATCATCAAATTTCCGCGTAAGAACAAAAGTGGCGCAAGCAATTCAAGTGATTTTTTGTTACTTTCCGACGACTTTTGCTTTGGCATATGTCAATCAAATTTTAACTTTCACAGCCAAGTAGTAGCGTTCGCATGCAAGAAAACCTGCCTGTAGCATGCAAGACGCTTGTCTGGTGACTGATTTTACTGCTATGTAAACCAGGCTTTAACGTTGAATTTCTGCAGAATATTTTTAACAGATTCCATTCTGCCTTTTCAAAACTAAGCCCTTACTTGTATTGGTTTGGTTTGTTGAACATTTAGATTTAAAGTGTTTTCCAAAGCACCGTAATTGACGGCGTAACGAGACTGAATTAAAGGCGTTCTATTTTGTAACTTTTCAAATAAGTTATTATTTACTTGTTACTGCTAGGCCTGTTAATGAAAACATCAGCATTTTCCGCTTTAACAAGGTATTAACTTATTTATCTTAGTGGCATACACTTAATACCTAAAGCGAGACATATGTACGATTCGCAACAGGAGGAGCTTGCAACAAACAACACTTTACCTGAGGTGCAAACAGTGCTGATAATTTGACTGCTTTTGAAAAGTTTCTGTCGTTTCACTATAATCGTTTTGACTTAAGGTCTTGATTTTACTTAGCTCATTTCTATAAAGCGGTGAAAAATGACTTGATGTACTAACTTCCATGAAGTCATTGTGTCACATTTGACTTCCTATATACCCAACTTTGCGCTGTGCCCCCTACCATTTGCTTTCGATATATACGTCGAAAGCTTATGTTGGAGGCGTGGTATAGCTAATTAACTGACATGGAGATTATAAAGGAATTTCCCATCTAAGGACTATTCAGAGTCCCTTCAGAGGCACCCGATCGAGATAAAAATGTACTTATAATGTACTTTTATTAAAAGGGAGATTTATGACACTAAGTAATTTTCGTAACAGGTACCTGAAGGGAGAGTTTTCAAGAAAAATTGTATAAAGTAAACGCTATTTTTTGAATTTAGAACACAAAACTGTATTGCTTGATCAGAGCATGCTAAGGACATACTTGGGTGTTACATATTTTAAAATACTAAGGAAAACTACAAACTTCCTTTGGTCTTGTTTTTGAATACTTAAATCAAACCTTGTAGATGCAAAATCTTAGTAGTATGGTATTCTTATATTTTGTATTATGGGTAGTTTAGATTAGTGTTGGTATTCTTATATTTTGTATTATGGGTAGTTTAGATTACTGTTGGTATTCTTATATTTCGTATTGTGGGTTGTTTAGATTAGTGTTGGTATTCTTATATTTCGTATTGTGAGTAGTTTACATTAGTGTTAGTGTTCTTATATTTCGTATTATGGGTAGTTTAGATCAGTGTTGGTATTCTTATATTTCGTATTATGAGTAGTTTACATTAGTGTTGGTATTCTTATATTTCGTATTATGAGTAGTTTAGATTAGTGTTGGTATTCGTATATTTCGTATTATGGGTTGTTTAGATTAGTGTTGGTATTCTTATATTTCGTATTATGAGTAGTTTACATTAATGTTGGTGTTCTTATATTTCGTATTATGAGTAGTTTACATTAGTGTTGGTGTTCTTATATTTCGTATTATGGGTAGTTTAGATCAGTGTTGGTATTCTTATATTTCGTATTATGAGTAGTTTACATTAGTGTTGGTATTCTTATATTTCGTATTATGAGTAGTTTAGATTAGTGTTGGTATTCGTATATTTCGTATTATGGCAATTCTTTGACATTGAAAAAATTACCATTTAAATTATCAAAGTATTCCAAAATTCTCATTATAATTGCAGGTACCACCTCTTGCTTGTTCAGCATCGACAATTGATTGATCTCATGTCTTAATAGCAACTTGTGTATATTTCTAACAGGCGGGATAGGCTACTCAATAGTCTAAACTACGAAGATTGACAGATGTAATGACTGAGGGGGTAGCAAACCATAAAGAATTTGACACACTGATCTTGAGCAAAGGACACACTAAAATGATGTTAGTTATCAAGAAAGGCTATGTGCTATGGTATGTATATGTGTGATACGGCTTAGTATTGGCTCTTGAATTCTCGAAAAATATGATTTTCTTTGAATTATGTTAAGATCTTCGTTTAGGGCACTCCATAATCATTTCTATTGTTCGAGTATCAACTGAAATAGTAATTGATTTTAGAATTCAAAACAGTAAAGCTCTATAATACAACAATATCTTCTGCATTTTTACAGGAGTGGAGTATTTGTTGGTATTGTATAATATTTGAAGATGTGCTCGCCTAAACTATCCTGCCTAGTATTAAGCATAACAAAAAATAGGAACAAGGTTGTCTATCAAATCATATTAGAGCCAATCATCCTGAAGGAAGAAGAGAAACATCTCATAAACATCTTGTCATCTTTACAGTCAGAAAGGCATCAGAGTGCCCTTACGGAAAAGAAAAACACGACCCCGGGAAAAGGAAACAGAGCCTCTGAAACACGTATGCCTCCTCAACATTAAAGACATGAGTTAAACCATCAAAAGAATACCCAAACAACACAACATCCGATGCACATTATATGCATCGTCTTTACATTATCTTTACATTTACATACAAGATAAAGTGTAAGGACTATCCAGCGACTTATATTGGCGAGTCCAAACGTTCTTTAGGCTAGAGGGAGAAGAAATACAAGAAAGCCATTGTAAAGGGAGACATGGAAAGTCACGAGATCGTGGAACATTGCTGGAAGGAAGGATATACTTTTATTGGGAAAAGAACCAAATTATAAACAGAGAAGCTCACACAATTACTAGAAAGATGAAAGAAACTATCCACATCTTACACCATCGCAGCCATATCAACAATATATCCTACCAGCTTCCACACACATATAGCATCCAGCTCTTAAAAATTAAACACAAAATGCTTTTGTTACGCTGATTCCTCAAGCAAAATGATGGTCTTACTTTAAAGCAAACTTACCCTTAGACAGTGAACTTCTGACATAATCATTTTTTCTTTGTATTAAAAATGTAAGGTTCAATTGCGGTGGTTGCTGTCCTGATAAGCATGTTCCATGCAGTATGTAAGGTTAACTTAGATGTCTAACTTTTTACTGCGTCATCATGTTTGTGAAAAGTTTATTCCTAGAGTCCTTCTGATAAAAAGTATAACAATAAGTTCAAATTCACAGCTGTAAAGTCCATTTAATAAAAGCTTTGATATCTGAATACCTCTTTATCCTCTCTTTTATTACTTTGTTTTTATCTCATCAGATTGCAATTTACCTTAGTATAAGTCAATCCTTTTCATTTTTTTTGTCATTACATTGCATGCTTGCCTTTTCTCTTCCTAAGCCAGAATGTGGGATTTCTCCATTCTAATCTTCATACAGACATCGGAGCCAAAACCCTTGAAGTTGATAAAGCATTAAGCTACTATTATCTTTTTTAAGAAAAATCAAATCCTCCATAACCAACAGATGATTGATCAACCCTTTCTAGGTTCCTATATTATTCCATTAACGTCCTCCTATACAATGGACAGAGGTAAAAGTATATAAAAAACAAAGAAGGCAAAAGTGTCAATTGTTAATCATCCAGCTACCTAACCTCACTACAAATACTGGACTACTGTTATTTTATGCAACATCTAATAAGTTCATATGTTCAGCTACCCACCAATGGGAAGCCATGTTATAGGTTTTCTTGTAATAGCTCTAGCCAGTTGCAAATTCTACTTCTTCATCTGGCAGTTAGTTAATAACATAAGATTAACTACTAATTGATCATCTGACACACCCGATTTTGCTGGATCCCTTTGCTTTATCCAAACAAACATTTTCTTTTCTAATGCATTTCGCCAGATAACATCTGCTGATACATTTCATATCAAAGCGAGAATATTATAAGATAGATATTGAAACTGTTTTAATTTGGCTGTTTACTTCCAACTAATGGATTTACTCTCTCTATATATGCTCATCTAGTACTTGTTAGTTATTCACACCTTCACTTAACATAACATAATGATTTGACTTATCAAAGGTTTATTTCTGTGCCAGAATCCATAACGTCCACCTTGGTTACCAAACTTTCATTTCGGTCATTTCTACTCTTGGCCTTTATCAGCTTAGTTTTTTACCATTATCATCTTAGAGGGCTGCATCTCCTCTTCCATTTATCTAAAACAAACAGCACCCTATTTTATGGCAAATGTCATTGGCAAATATTACTCTTACTTTTTATTTCACATTCTCCCTAATCTGCTATACTAGTACAGCTTCTCTCTTTTCACTGCATGCTATGTGAAACGTTTTCTAGAGCTATTTATACACTCTTCTTTCTAGAAACTGTTTATATCAAACTTTGTACAACTTAAATATCTGAAGGCTTTTCTGTGATTACATGATTAAGTTCCTCTACCGCGACTTTTTGTACCCCTTTTATAATTACGCATTGGTTCTGAAGTCCGGTAAATTTCTCGTCTCTCATAAAGTATCCTTCTCGTCGACTTCAATCTATTTCATCTTTCTCTTTTCTTGACGTTGATGTTAGTTGGTCAATAAGGTTTATTAGTTTTTGTCTTCTTCGTTTAATGCGATTACTTCCTTTATATTCATGATTTTTGATCAATAATTTACTTCTCTAAGTAATATCTAATAGAGGAAGCTTCTTCCATGCACATCGTAACTTTGCCTTCGTCATGAACACTCTGCGATGAACTGCAAATCTACTAAGAAAATTTTCACACGGAAATGGAAGGAGGCTAGTGGCACTTAACATAAGCCACGTTGCGAATGCCACGCGATAAGGTGATTTCAGTAGAAAGATGTCTTCGTCGATTAATGAGAGCGATGTTGTTGTATATTTGCACAAAGAAGAGAACACACACTTCCTTTAAGAAATCGGTAGATTTCCTTGGCAGCATTATTGAGAAGTAGAGTCTTTTTCTGTTCTGCATTTGTAATACCACTAGCAACGACAAATAAATCGAATTCCTTTTTCCAACTTGTCCATTTGGGACCGAGATTATAGTTGGACCCTTGATGTGAGGTAAATGGTTCAATGCTTGCAATGTTATTTACAGGTTTTATCTTCGTTGCCAATATATAATGCATATTTGAACGAAGAAGAGATCACACAGTTCAGCATGCATGAAGTATCAGGTGTAAGTCTGAATGTATTTTCTATGGTTAAGCAATGCATTAAATACTAATTTGAGCAAATCATAGACTATAATAAATTAACATAATTATTGCATACGCAACAGATGTAGTAGGTCTAATGGGTATACAGTTGTAGTAGATTTTGTATCTGACAAGAACTTCCAAAGCGCTTTTACAATCTGAAAGGATCTTTAAACTGCAACGAAAAGATACTATTTGTCAGGATACAAACAGCCACAGATGCGTTAGCGCTAGAGAACGATTTATATTCTTTCAAAGTAGAAAGCAATTACATTTTATAGATTTAGAAAATGTGTATTAACAGCTAGTTCTAATCGGAAGTGATTAGGTCATTACATTATTCTGCAGTCATTTATTGTATACCGTGACACACTCTGAAAGGCGAGCGATATTTGGTTATAATACCTCAACTGAAATGAAAACAGATATCAAGAAAGTAAATATAATAATGTGATCCATATAACAAGAAACGGTCAATTCTCACTACAATTCTTTAGCCTTAATTTAGAAAAAAACCAACATTTACTGAGGGAACAGACAAAATTGTTCCATGTTTTATTGTCTAATTAGCGAATTTCAATCTGAGTTGATAGCCTATGGCCTAACAAACAAACAGGACTTTCCCATAGTTCCATAAAAAGTGCTGAATCGAGTTTCCTTCTAAAATACCACAACCGGACGCACGCGAGTCTTGAACCTAGTCCTCACATAGAAAGTTAATTATCTAATACATTCTCAACACAACAAGAACTTCTTTGTTCCGGAGTTCTTCCGAAAGTTATCCGAAAGTTATTATGTGTAGTGAAGCATACGATTAAATGTCACGAGGTGACTTCACATAAAAAAGCATTTATGGCAGTTAGTTGCGGCGAGTCACAAATTTTAAATTACTAAACGGTATACTAGCAAGTCTTTAGCGAACGTCATGGTCCACATATTAAAGTGCCTTTGGCAAAGGATTAACGGTGCACAAAAATATAGCTAGTAGCGACGAGGGCCTTCAGCCCTTACAGAAGCTAGTGTAGAACTGTCAAGTTATCATTGCCCGGTGGTAACTATTTCCCTAAAGCTCATTTCAACACTGTCAAGTTCCTTTTATTACTTCAATCACAAACGTAACCTTGGTTTATTAGACAGTAAAATATGTATTGAAAGTGGGAGACATATACCGGTGTATCAAAGGATCACTCTCAAGATACGGTGTTTGCGAAAGCAAGACTAATGCTATTGCATCGACAGAAACAGGTCTACATTTGTGGACCTATACAAGATGGCATACTTTGGCTGACATCTAAAAGGAAATATCAGTGGAAACACTACACTTTCAATAATATTTCGGGAATTCTCCACCCAGAGCAACAATGCAGCTGCTGGTATGTCAGCTTGGCTAAATTAGTTAACTGTATGATGCTACATTTTAAACTGATATTTCTCCTTTAGTAAATACTGAAAATAAAATAGGCTACATAATGCCATTTCAAAAGCAATGAAATATTGTCTAAAGCTATCATTTTCTGCACGCGAAACCTTAAGAAAGTGTAACGAAAGCCAATATGATAGTGTTGGTACTAAAAACGATAATTACTATCTACCTTCGCTCGTCTTGACTAATCAACTAACGAATCTTTATGATCTTGCCATCTAAGATTATGAGGATCTACCAGTCACCTTAAATGTAGCTCATGATCTAAGCTCTATTTGGTATCAGGGTGAAGGTAAAGTACCAGCAGCAATTTGGAGGTCGTATAAATTCTGATACACTAATTAGTTTTGACTCATGTTTAGTTACTTAAATTAAAATTTATTAGAGTTTTTAAAAGTGATTAGTAAATTAGTAATTTTGAACATTCTCTGAAGGGGGTATTGAAATTATCAACGGGTACACATGGAAACTTTCAGACTTTTAAGTTGAATTTTTGAGCTTTATGATAGCTATACACCTTTTTGACCATATACGACCTTGACATTCTTAAAGAAACTTTCTGAAAAATTAATTAGCCAGTCATGATGTCATATTTTTTAATATGACGTCATCACTATTCCCAATATGATGTCATATCACAGAAAATAACAGTGCTTTTATTACTGGCAGCGACCGGTGACTCCTCGTTACATTTTCGTCAAAATTAACCAAGTCGAGGTTAGCCACTGCAGCCAACATTCCCATGTTGGAATTACTCAATGTTAGAGGTTTAAATAATAACTTGGGAAAAAGAAGTGAGCAACTGACATGTCCAAACACCAGTTAGCCATTTTAGCTATTCAAGAAAAAAAATTAAGGAAGAAAGAGATTTAGAGATTCAAACAGCTGATAAAAAAAGAGACTATCATTGAGAAAGAAATAAAGTCAGAGTTTGAAATCATCACAGATACTTTACGAGACCGTTTACATAGAAAGCTACCATCAAGGTTAAGGAGACAATGATCAGAAAAAGGTTGTCTTCATCTCAACCTATACTCCACCCCTAGAAGCAAGGGAGAAGAATCCCAAGATTAGAAAGGATAATGATGAAGATCTAGCAAGAATAATCAATTCAGGTAACAAAAGAAATGTATGTATAAAGGGAGGAGGCCAGAATGCAAAAACAGGTATGGGCCACAAAGACTTCCTAGAAGTGTTTGGCAGATATGGAAAAGAAGAAATGAATATATCAAGGAGAATACTTGCAGAAACGTTATTAAGAACAGAACTGCTGCCTCAGAAAGGCTTCAAGATAATAAAGATTGAAATGGGAAGAGGAGAAGAAATCCATAACAGAAATCAGACTACATCATGCTGCAAAAAGAATATCAAAGATTTATAAATGACGCAAGATCTTATAATGGAATTGAACATTCACAGATTATAGACTGGTAATACCAAAGATAAACATCGAACGATTCAAGATGAAACCAGAGAGAAACACACCCAAGCTAAATGTAGAGAAATCACGAGAAGAGGGAAACTAGAAGAAAAATTAAGATAAGATCAATGAAAATCTGGAAGAAATCAAACAAGCAAAAAACAGTTCAAGAAAAATGAACAGGCATAGTAAAAGGTATGCAAGGAAGCAACAGGAGACATACTAGGCAGCGAAGGTATAATGAGAAAAAGTAAAGATGAAGAAATCAAAAGACTTTGAGTAAAACAAAGAAGACTCCGCATTAATATCAACTCCACCTAAAGTAAAAAAAATAGAGAAACAATCTAGAAAGAAAGAAACAAGATTCTAATAGAACTTTGAAAAAAAGTTGAAGACCAAGAAGTAGCTAAAATCCTGGAAATGGAAGAGGAGCTACAGACGTCAAAAGATGCCTCTAGAAGAACCCACAAAGAATCAGTGAAAGCTCTACAAAAAAAAAGAAGAAACGAATAGTAGAAGATTAAAAAGATTGAAAAACAACAGATGAAAAAGGACAGGTAAGACACAGAACAGGTAATTCAAGCACATCGAACCAGGAAAGGTGAAAACACCATTCACAGAAGAAGAGATCAAAAAATCAGTCGAAAGTCTAGAAAATGGTAAAAGTGCAGGAATAGATCAGTTCAAAGCAGAAATGATCAAGTATGGCCCAGTAGAAATATGTGGGTGGGGGGTGGTAGCAAAAATATTTAATGGAACAGCAAAGACAGGAATACACCCAACAGAAGTAAAAGAAGTTGTGATGATACCCCAGCAAAACAAAGAGAGGACACGACCACCAGGAAAGCAAGTGCTGTCCTATGGCCGAGTCTGTTTTGGGATTGTTGACTTGACTCTTTTGGAAACTGAAATAGGCTTACTATACTAAAAAAAATAGGACAAAATTTCCTTGAAACCCATCATGTGTTCACAAATATCACGAGCATTTGCTTAGGGTATTAGCTAAATCTCGATCTCCTTTTCATCGTGCCGCTTTAGAAGCCGCATTTATTAAAACATAGAAGCCGGTACTCTGTCAAAAAAAAAAATTTGTTTACAATTTACGTCTTTTTCAATAGCACGAATAGCAGAAAAGATATCACCCTCATGACTGTTACTTTCAAAGACGTGTTTTGGTCTGCTCGTTATGTATAAATTCAACGTAAAAAGCAAAGGTGGCCCTAAGAGAGACAAGGAAGCATTCTCCCAAACAATTGCTGGTCAAAAGCTACCATGGCTAAAACTGGGGGACAAAGATATAGAAAATTTTAACATTAATCCTACCTTATATGGGCTTTTTGGCTCTTCTCATACATGAGGGGAGGGGGGGCTAGTGGACCCGCGGCACTTTGACACACTATAACTTTATATTAGCTAATGATATTTCAAAGATGTTTGGTAAGTTTATAGCTTAGCACTTTTTAAACAAATTGCAAAAACAAAGTTTTTAATAAGTTGTGAATGACGTGGTCTATTGCTATGAAATGTTGCGCAATATTCAAAAATTTCAAAAATTATGTAAAGAGGCCTTAAAACATACTTTTTGAATTACATTTTGGGTTTTAAGGGCTTTTAGTATCTCTAGGGTATTTCTGCAAGTATACGTTGTATTTAGGTAAGATATTTTAGATTTTTAGGAAATTATTTTGCAAAATGCATGAGTTTTGAAACTACCGAAATGGTTTCTTACTTATAATCTCCCTGTTTTTATTTATTTTGAGCATTATGAATACAAAATATCGTCCAAACATCAAAAATAACTCTTAATTCACTGTTGGTACAAAATCCATTTAAAGATTGGATTTTCTTAAAATTATTTTGCATGTAATGTTATATAAGGTTCTCTAGCAAACTTCACTATATTGCACAGCAAATTTTTTCATTTTTTGTGAAATTTTAGCAAATTTTGCATTTATCACTTATCAAATTTGAGACTGCGAAATCGTCGGTACAAATTCAGGAAAGAAAATCTAAGCTTAAAGATATAATAGTCATGTTTTTCAAAGACGAGTAACAAATTCGAAAGGTAAAAAACTCCAATATCGCCAATATCGCCAAATTTTAAAAAACTTTTAAAAACATTTATCCATCATAAGAATTTTCAGTAAAATTTAGGAAAAGTCACAAAATTTCATGTCAATTTGGCCAGGCTTTAAACAGTTATGAGCTGATATGTGTAGCCACGGGCCTACTATCCCCCCTGTAATATAGGATTAAGGTGGCGGTTAGAAATAGTGGTAGTATTAGTAGTAATAGCATCTGCAGTAATGAAATGTTGGTCAGTAACGGACACATTTGGAAAGTAGTGATGGACCGCGCAGTGCTGTGAGGCGGAAGAGCGAAAGAGAAGAAGAAGATTTTTAAAAATTTCTTTACGATTCTCTTTTTAAACTTGAAGAAAGCACATTTTAAAAAAATTCAGTGGGATAACAGAAGTAATTAAGTAAAAAAATAAATAAATCTTTTATAGACTAGCAAACGATTAATGTTTTCCTTAGGTTTTATAGTCAAAGTCTTAGTATTTGAGGTATTATGGGAGGTGATGGGCAAAAAAGCTATATTTACGGATTCTGAAACAACAACAGAAACTTTACCAAGGATTCAAAGGTCTATCAAAAACACTCTTTCTTAGAATGTCGTTTTCCAATAAATTTGTTTTTCTGCATTTCCACCGAAACTTTTCCAAGAATCTTCCCGTTCAACAGTTTTCATATCTCCATTTTCAGCTGTGGAATGTCACCATATAAATATTCTCTTATTGCTTGGATTATTTTTACTTTAAACTGTTCTCTATCGTCATAGTATGTATATTTAAGGTTTTTTGTTTATCTTTCTATTCTTGAAGAGTTATCTTCAACATGCTATATCTAGTGCGTGCATATTTTCTTCTTATCCTCGGAGGTCAAATCCGATTGAATTAAGGCACGATATCTCAATAACTTTCCGTACTTCTCATCTTTTGTTCGAACCATGCATATTATTCCCTCTTGGATTTACGAATTTCTTTCGTTTGCTTAACCTTCATATCATTAAATATTTTAAACTATTTTACTATGAAAATTTTAGTCTTTTAATTGAAGTTCGAAGGTCGATTTTGATAATTTTACAATAAGATTATCCGTCGTTAGTTTTAATGCATTTTACATCACCTACAATGTCCTGAAATAATTTTTATCAAATCTTGCTTTCATGAAAATGCTTTACTTTATATTCGTATAAATTCTATCAATTCACTCGTGCGCAATGTAAGGTATGAAAATGTTGATATACGAAGAGCTTGTAAAAATTGTCATTACTCTTAAAAATGTCAACAGAGATTGAAAAGAAATAATAAATCAAGCACAGAACTAATACATCACTGTGTAACAAAGTGTTTACCATTGCTAATCTTGTATAACCTTCGAAATCAAAGAAAATGTTTATAACGGTTGGCAGCAATATTCACAAGGGTCGAATATTGTACTAAATAAAAACAATTTTAGTTATGAACAGCAACCCCCAGCAAAGAATGCGTATATGAACCATATTGAAGATATCTTGAACAAATAATACGATATATTAAATAACCAAGCTTTTGATGTTTAAACACATCATCCTCAGGGTATAGGAAACTTGAAAGTGTATACCATTTCATAAAATAAAGAATCTGTTTCCATATCACACAATCCCTTTAGTGTTTCCAAGGTAAAGATGACGTAATGTATGACAAAATATTTAATATGAAGAGCTCAGGGCTACTTTGGTAAGTTTCTAACTTATTCTTTTGTTGTCAAGGTGACGTTTTCTTGATAACGGGTTTGAACTTCAAAATAATATCAGAAAAAAGAACCAAGAGTTGAAATTTCTAATATTAATCTTATCAATATTTTTGTTTATAAGGCATACTGGAATGGGTATGGTATACACCTCTTACCATGACAAAAGTTCTGGATCAGACCATTCCTTATTTCTCATACAAAATATAATAATTTTTTTTAAACTTCAATTTATTGCTATAAATATATTTTAAGTAATTGCTTACAAAACGGCATATTAGCGTGGGTACGATATATGCCTCTTACCACTATAAAAATTAGGCCATTCTTTATTCCGGTTACAAATATGTATTAGGTTTGATCTTAAAGTACAAATCCCTTGAATTCAAAGCGTTGACAGAAACAATAGCCTTTCAGTTGCTATTCTACCAATCGCAGTAAGTTTAATTGATAAATTTTTTCTTTGCGTGAAGTGAAAACTAGCTTTTATAATGGCCATAACAAAAGCACTAAGTGTTCCAAATTGTAGAATAACAATCAGAAATGGGCAACTGATACAGGCCACAAATTCGTTGCGTCCTTTTGAAGATGAGGGCAAAGCCGTTTTCCATCTCCCTAAGTTTTATCAAATATTAACTCACTGAGTAGATTTTGTTCATTGAAAATCTTAGTTACTTCTTTAATTGATTTGCAGTGTCACTATTGCCACTCCCCTTCCCGTGAACAAAGAGAACGGATTGAGTACTAAAGTGTGACGTCACGATTTAATGAATATCAGAAATTTGATAATATTTTGGACTTATTGCTTTCTTCTTGTTGGCATAGATAACCTGTCCAAATTTGAGAACGATACCTTGAGCAATCGTTGAGATACGCACTTTCAAACTTTAAATCATGCCTGTCAAAACCATGTTAAATGAACTCAGTTCATAATTTTCCGAACTGAGCAAAATTAACAGTGTTTCCTTAAGGCCTTGTTCAAATTCAAACAGCCACTTCTCAAAATTGACATGAGATTTAAACGTGATATTTGTATACGGGTATTTGGTGGCACGGTTAACACTGTGATATAGTTATAATTGCGATTCCTTGAAAGAAAATTTATGGCGTCATCACTATTGCTCACGCAATTGACAGTCTCTACACAAGAGAGGCTTAGATAATCCGTTCTACAATGCAGAAAAGACTGGCTACTTTTGAAACCTAGTGTATTTAGAAGATTGGGAGGATTTCATGTACAAAAGGAGCTACCAACGGAATTAAATGTGGCATAGAGGCAGAAACAATGTTTCATTATTCTATTTTATGGCTTGACAATTTCCGAAAAATTTGGTTGTATCAAGTTGTCTGCAGTTTGGAAATCGCAAGCTTTCATTAACTTTCACTATCATTGTGTATTGCAGAAACTGTGTATCGTTAATGCTATTGCCTCTCAGAGTTATCTTTTACGCAAACAAAATCACAAGTTTGGGTTCTACCTTGTCATTTTTCTACTCGGGCTTTTATCCATCTATAAAATTCATCAATAGTACCCACTTGATAACCTCTTCTCCTTTATCCCTTATAACAATGATTCTTTATTTCTTTTTAACTTCAATCTATTATTCTTATTTGCAGACAATTCCAGTACTCTCTCAAAAAAAGGTATACAGGAACTATTATGGTTTATGTCTACCAAGTTAATAGATCTGGTTTTGGCCATTCCTGATTTCTTTCACACAAAAAATAATAATATCAATATAGGAGCCAAACAAGTGCGAATGACCTATAAAGACAGCAACAAACTTTTACCCCTTAGTGGCCCATAGTGATTTGCACTGCTGGGATAAAACAGTTCGAAAAGTCAACTGCGAGGAATAGGCAACGCTATCCACAAACCACACCTTGAAATCACGACATTTGAATTAGGGTCATTCAAAGGAATGCCCTTGCCAATTTATGTGATTAAAAGTAAAGTTTTTTGATACAATTTTCTTAAAATGGACGAGACGACTTTTCAAGCAGTATAGGTAGGAAGATCTTTTTCTTATCATAGTAAATGAAAGAGGAAGCGCTTGGGATAAAAATCAATATCTAGCAAACTAGAGGGGCTACATTCCGATAACACAAGTAAAGTAAACGTAATGTAAAAGAAAAGTTCCAAGAAAATATATTTATACTTCTAGTACCAATTTGTTAGAAGACCTCGACTTACTAATACAGTGCATTTTTAAAGAATCCGCTATTAAAATAACAAGACCTTCGGGTGCAAAGTATGTCCATTTACTCAATAGCTAACTCAGCCTAAACAGCACAGATAAACGAACTTATACCCACTTCCAAGACAGACTAAAAGCAAAAATATATGACTGGAAAATCCTCGTCTGTTTCACAAAATTTAAGGAAATCCTTCAAAAGGTACGATGGCCAGAAATGAAAGTGATGGGATTTTGGAATTCGAGTTCTTGAACAAAGCCGATCGTGTCTAAACAATAAATAAAGCAAGCTAAAATAAGAAGCAGAAGTTAAATGTATATGAATATGGCTTCTTTATGGAGAAGTTCTTACCTGTTAGAAATCTTCCTGCTTCAACAAATTCTTCCACCAGTGCCGACATCGTCTTCACTCTGGCGCAACTGCTTCCAGCTAAACAGCAACGTGTATGACACGACTGACTACACCAAACTTCAAGCTGTCAAGTTATCCAATCCACAGTAGGGTAAAGTTTGAATTTGTACTAACGAGGTTTTGACCATTGAAGTAAAATTCATGAGGGAGACTTCCAATAAGCTAATAACACATTTCTAATGACTGCTTCTAGATCCATTTAAATGGACAATAACGATTCTCCCAAGACACCTCATACGTACAATGAGTATAAAAAACATAGGGGAGCGGTCTTTGGGTAAGTGGATACTTTAGCAGTTGCCAGCCTAAACGACAAATTGGCATGCTCCATTATGGGGAGGTGAAATAATAGTATAGACGATGGTAATTAATGATACTTATAACAAAGACGGCGCCGGAGAGAGGGCTGCCCGGCCTTTTGCCAAGGAATGGATGTAGTATCTGTTCTCACTGATGACAGATGCTTTCCATAATCCACGAGAGGCCGTCCTACTGCGAGTCTGCCTCATGGCTTGCTTCTATGCCTGGTAGCCAAAATTTAGGGGCCTTGCCCTTGGACGCTCCAGCTGCCCGCTATTTATTAGTTAGGCTGTTTGGTAGTTTTTCTGTTTATTTAGGGTAAATTCAATGCACCAGATCCGGATACACTACTCAGCAGGAGTCTTTGATTGAAAGACTGCCGGAGAGAGGGCGGGGGGCAGGAGCAACTGCTTGCCAACATACATGCTAGTGATGATGATGATGATGATCATAAAGATGGTGTCCATGATGATACTGGTGCCAATGCTAAGATGCTGTTATGATGATAATAATGATAGTAAAGAAGATTATGATGAAAATAATAATGATAATGAAAAAGGAGATAATAAAGAAATGATAGGAGATTCACTAATGTAATGAACCTGTAGACTTAGCGTTTTTTACCTTCAAAAATTTCTCAGCGAGGCAAGAAAAAAGCGCTCATAAATAAATATAACTACATTTGAAAACTAAGGGTGGTTTTAATTTTAAACTTATTTTGAGAAGTTGTCTGTTGACGACAGAAAATTGCTTTGCCTCATTGAGAAACACAGTAAAAAATATCATAGAAGGTTTGCACTTATAAGGGAAGGAAAAAGGGAGTTCCAATACTTTGCACAGAGTATGTGTCATTTAAAGAAAGAGACCTAAAAGTGACTTTGAAGGTCCATAAAAATATAAGTTCCGCAGAAATTGCCCTTGTATGCACAATTGTAAAAGCGAAAAGTGACCACAGAATTGTTACCAGCTTTGTAGAAAGAAGGGATGATTTTCGGGACGAAGCAATGCGGAAGTAGCAAAGAGCCATGGAGCATAACGGCTAGAAGGCCTGTAGATCTGCACTCGTTTGACAGACGTTATTGTTAACTCTAAGTAACATGCAGAAAATAATGATACCGTTGTCTCAATGTATACAGGTTGATTCGTATCGTGATAGCCTTATGCCCCCTCTTGTGACATTCGTGGCTGCCTATGGGTTTGAACTGTGAACAAGGTATTTTCGTTAAGTGTTACGTTAAGCTACCTTTGGCAGCAATTATTTTGAAAGGGTGACCACAGAATAGGCTACGAGACCACAAAGAAAAGAAAGAGGGAGTGTTATGGGAGATGCACCGTTGAGGAAGATCAAAAGGAGAGAGAAAAGGACACTGAGAGCTTAACTGAAGACTAAAACGCAAGTGTCACATCAAAAATTAATCATAGAAGGTATAAGAGGAAGTATAGGATGTTATTGATTTGATTTAAATTACTGTTGGGCATATTTTCTACATTTTGTTTCTACTTTTTGTTGCTCTTCTCAGGTGCAAAATTTAAGAAATCATTGCAGAAGTAATCTAAGATGTATTAAAAATGTTGCAAATGCCAGGAGCATAATTACAGGCTGGGAAAAGAGCAGCGCTTTTAGCTAGGATTAACTTTTCTCGTTGACCCATGTCAAGACTTTTTTCAACCTCGATTTTCTAATTGATGTGTCAAATTGCTATTGTGAGATTTATGTACGCAAAACAATTTAAAATAAAAAATTTAAAATGTTATTTCTAAATGAAGTAAAATTTTGGAATTTGGGTGTCCTTATAGGTTTTATATGTAATTTGAAAATACTGTAGCCGAGCTCCAATCAACACAAACAGTTTCCTTTGTTCTTATATATCATAATCACAATAAGGTAATAGTTTAAGGTTTTTTTAATAACGATCTTACAATCTTGTGTCCTCTGAATAGCTTTACTCTTAACTGTGATTTTTCGGCACGAACACATGTGCCTAATCTTAAATATACATGATGACGTCAAGTCACGTGTCTGATGGAGGCCCAAACTAGGTCTCAGACTACTTTTAAATCTGGCTGCTTGGCTTGTAAACAACTCTTCTTATCACTGTTTAGGATATGGATATTTACTCGTTGCTTGAGGAACTTCATTATCACATTTACTTTCTTGGTATAGGATGTAAATTTCTTGAGGCAAATATCATATATTCTGTTACATGAAAGGAGCACGGTTATGTAATTCTGATTTACATACGGTACTTTCAGGTGGGCAAAGAATTGGTATCGCATTTTTTACATTTACTGTACAGCGAATGACACCATATAGCTAATGCCACGTCGTATCAGACTTTATCTTTTCAGGTATTGATGGACTGAAAATGTTAGCTCCGCAATTAAGAGACTGACAAGACAAACTAATATTTTCACGGGTGTATGAATGATCAGCGAAAGCAATCAGTTACAAATTTGCAAAACCGGCGTGTAGTAATATATATAAGAAGGATCAGTCATTGATTTACTGGAACACTTTCACTTCTAAAATTCAGTTTTATGTATTCAAATCAGTTGTTTGATATCTCAGAATAATTTGCAATACTTACTTCAATAGCATTGAGACATAATATCAAGGAAACTGTGCTAGTGCCCCACAACTAAATAGTAGAGTAGCTTAATAATCCCCGAGGTTCCCGATTTAAGATATGATTCCAAATCATTTTTATGATCTTCGATAGGCGGCCGTTGTCTATGGGCTCCCCTTGGGTGTGTCGGGAGACACCTCTAATGGGAATTGATTGGTCAATGTCTCAAGGGAAGAACAACCGGTAAATTCGAGGGTAAATTGAGGTACCAGCTGGTTTCCATGGCTGTGACAGAGGGCACTGTGGCTACCATGTTGTATTCAAGAGGCTTACACATCGATTTCGGTTTTGTTTAGATTGAGCCATGCAGTTTTTAAACAACATGGCGGAGGAAAATAGCGAGAAATCCTTCTCTCATAAGGCCACTGACAGTAATTTTAAGGCACGTGTAGACTCAGTGTTTAGTGCACTAGGTGCTTTGGGAAAAAAGCATGAAGCTACTGTTAGTGAGCAAGATCCATTTGAAGAGCCTGCAGAGGCGTACGGAACGAAGGACAGAGAAAATGATTCTAGCAGCCGACCAACCCATAGACCGAACAAGAGAAAACCAGCTCGAGTGCCAGACCATGTTTTGCATCCTGATAAATGGAGAAAGTATTCTTTAGAGGAAGATGGCACAGAACAGGTAGCTTTTTCTAGTTGGATCTACATTTGCTCTAATATTATAATTGCAGGCCTTTTTATTTAGGCCTACACCTTTTCAATGACCAAGAAGACTTTTTTTTCGTACGGTACTGTGAGTGAAATGGGGCGACGTATAGTACTCAAGATGTGCAGTAGTCAAGGTTTCTACCTGGACTTCTTGATGCTCATTTATAAAAGGATCTCCAGAACATGTGCAGGATAAAAACAGTTAAGAACAATGTCACTTTGATAGACAACCAATGTGCATGTTAGTTGCTGGTTTCAACCACCCAGTCTCGGTCTGACCATCTCATCTTTGAGCCATTTCACTACCATCTGATCATTTCTGATAGCTTCCAAAGTTGGCTTTGTAAACTTGCCATTGATGAAGCTTCAGCCATACTTGTAGGTGACAAGTTCCAACACCATATTGTTCCTGGGAAAAGGAATACTTGTACAGGTCTTTTCTGCCTCTCATGTTTATCATATATGAGTCATGATTTTGGTTACACATGACTCTTTTTTATTGCTGTTACTATAGCATTGGTATCCTGGCTACATATCTCCTCTCGTTCAGTGTTGCCCAGTTCAGATTCTTAATCATTGATATTACAATAGCCTTCATAATTTCCAGTGACATATTGTGCTACCTTGAGGGAGGGTGATATCGTAAGCCCTAGGCTTCTTCCCTCCCCATTCAGCTTCTGCAAACATAATTGTGTCTTGTAAATATTTAATGTAGTGTTGTCACCATAAGAAGCCTGGAAAAAGAAGGAAAAAACAACAAAAAACCCCATTCTCTGCTTTTTCTGTACTTGTAATATTTTTATGGCATTCTTCAAGTATGGCTCCCGCACATTATTGGCATATTCCAAAGTAGGTCGCACTACTGATGCATAGCCCATACACTTTGTACTCTTTGATGATTTGTACATGCTCATTCTGAGAAGATTGGGTGACTTTGTGGCCTTCCAGTGGTGATTTTATTGATGAGTTGAGACTAGGAAAGATCTGATGCAATCTCCACTCTATTCAATCTCTCTCTGTATAGAAGTTACAGCTTTAAAAATCATATACAAGTAGTGTCAGCAAGACATTAGAAACTAACTTACTACATGTAAGCACCTGCTATCCTGGCTTAAATGTCCTATAAAACTTCATTAAAAAAAATGGAAATATAAGAGCATGATATCAGATTGAAGGTGAAAAGGGAGGATCAATCTCTTGGTTGAATAGAAGTATAAATTTTATTACGTTATTTTTAAAGTATTTATTAACTTTTGTACGATGCATTCATTTCTTTCACCGTAACAATATTGATAAGCAAGAATTGTTTGATTTATTATATATGGCAGACCTAGAAGAAAAAGCTATCGGAGGTTTTAGGGACAATTTGCTAGTTTGGTGGTGCTACATAGACACTATAAATTTTCTTTGTCTGGAGGGGTGGTGAGGATGAGTTAGGCATTTCATTAATCACCTAAACTTTATACACTTGACGATTTGACTCTTATTTTGTTGACCCCAAATTATATATGTGATGTGATGTAATGTATTATCTACAAATTTTAATACATTTACCTACTGCAATGAAAGTGTGTGTATGTATGGCTGAAGCACAGCAAGACATTTGCAGTAAGATACATCTTACATGTAAACAAACCACGTTTTTTGTTTGTGATGAGTGGACAGTATATATGCACATAATGAACTGAGTTTTACAGTGTGGTGCCCCAATTTAGGTAAAATGCAAAGTTCATTAATATTTTGTACCAACTGTATGTCTCCGGTTAATATAGATTGTTTGGCAAAAATATATCTTCAACAATTGATAAGATACGCCACTTCAAAGTTTGAATCATACCTTTCATAACCTATTTTGTATTTTGAAACAACTTGAAATGGTAATTTATACCTATGGGTTATTGAACATAATATATTGTTTAGAGACATAAGGTGGTTGTGTTATTTTATGCAGTTGAAAATATTTCCCCTTGAAAGTAGGCCCTCAGTTTTGAGATGTTATAACTTTTGTATATACCCCATTTTGTAGCAGAAAGAATGCATTTTGATCATGCTGTACTACCTGATGCAATTATATATATTCTCGTCTCCACATCTGTTGTAGTGTGCAGTAAAAGGGGATGCACTGAATCGCAGTATCGCCTTAGACTTTCTCAAGGAACTGGCAGCAAGAAAATTAGAGAAGAAAACAGGCTTGGATAAGGGAGAGGACACAGTAAGTGACCAAAGTGATGCCCATATGTTCAAGAAACCTGACGATTTTCCACAAACAACTACTTCAGAGAGGTTACCAACTGAACTGGAAGAAGATACACCCATTGATAGTCTACTCTGTCCATCTACTAGTACAGTGAATAGGATGGCTACATATGAAGTTGGTGTTAAAGTAAAGAAGACTACAGAGAAAAAGAGATTGGATGTGGAACCTAACAAATCTAATGAACTCAGCCTGAGTCACCTTGATCAATCAGATGCCAGCATTGAGGATAGCATAGAAACTATAACAACCGCCTCAGAGCCAGAGGAGCAGGACAGAATTGTAGAAAAATCAGTTAATTCAAGTAACACAAAGACTTTGTTTAAAGGGGGCAGAAAAAATAGGGCTGGAGTTCGCAAACGCGGAGAGGACTCAGATCCAGAGTAGTTGCCAGAAATAACATTTAAGTGTTTGTGGTAGGTAAAATAGAATCAGTGAAGTGGTTTTACAGTTCCTCATTATTTTACACATCTAAAGGAAGAGATTTGTGACAGCTGACAATCTTACTAGATATTTTCCAAGTTAATTCGCAAAGAAAAGTTTCATTCTAGTGGCTACAATAGCTAAGCTTTTAATGTTTGCCATTTCAAGCCAAGCGCTGAGTTCTTGGGGCCCATAACAGGCAATCTAAAAGTTCAAACTCTATACTCCTAGAGGCCTTTTAGTATGAATTTCTCGTTATTCAGAGATTGAAAATGTCTAAAACCCATTGATTTCTAGTGATGTGGAATTTCAGTAGTGGGGATGGAGTGCTACATCATGTTGTTACCTCACTTGTATTAAGGAAGAAGTGAAAATGGTGCGTGCTTTGAAATACTGAAGTCCTACTTCAATATTGAGCATACATGTAGGCCTACTGTTAACGGAATGCACGTCATTATACAATAATGGATGGCACCCCCAGTAATCCCCTCTGTTAAGGATATTAGGTCTGCCCAATGCGCATTGATCATCTTACATAGTTGAAATCTTGCTGTTATTTCCACCTGAATGTTTCATTGGTATATGGCTAAAGGGTGCAACAGATTATTACCAGCTTTCCCCTTCCAAATGCTAATTCTGTGATGATAGTGACTTTTCATATCTTCATCTGAACTCTCACTGCTTCCCAGACCCCCTTTGTTTATCAATGTTATGAGTTTCCAATGCCACCCCACAATATATCCTATTTATTGTTAACTTGAATAAAAAATTGCTCCATGGTACAAAATTTGAATGTCACGTTGAGTAACGTGTTCATTTTATTAAACGTTTTTGCCATATACTGAACACAGGAATGTATGAAGTGAAGTAAGAAAGCTTTCAGCAAAGGATTAATAGGAACGAGAAGACCGTAACACATTGTAGTAAACAACACACAACTAAGTGAGACATTCTCTCCCTAGTGGTATTTAAAATGTGTAAGTTGTAAACAAATTCTATAGAAATTCTTATTCATGGTACATTATAGATGAAGTATCAAAGAAATCAAATATATGAATGTTGTATTTACTAACATGAATTTAATGTTCAGTCATTCCTACGTTTAGAAACAGTCAACAAATATAGTGCCAATAACTTTATGCTTTAAAATAAAACTTGGGGTGTTGTTTTTGATAGCGCATGTGTCATGTCTCCAAAAGCACTCAAACCATATTTGTTTTGTTCAGCACTATTAACTAATGCTAGTAAAAGACTGGTGTTTCTGACTATTTTTGGGTATTAATTTATTACTCTTGGGTGCCTAATAGACGGGGGGGAATAAATAGGGGGTTGGAAAATGACCAAAATGAAGTCAAGAAGCAATGTTTAGAATCAACTGCAACTCCCTAAATGTAAGGTAATACAACACAAACAATAGTCAGTTATTTGAAGTCATGGCAGTCTCCTACATGCCTTAACAACATTCGAAGCAGTAAACTATTTGTGATAAACTTCTTGAATGCCCGAGTATCATAGTGGGTTTTTCTCGTTATCGAACGATCAGGATTTTAATTTGACAAAAAGCATTTGCAAATCACACATCATGAGGTAACAACGGTTTCAAATGTCACTAAAGAATGGAAAATTAACCACAATTGTAAAGAGCTTTTATCTCGTTTGTTGACACTGTGGTGCTGATCATGTTTTGTTCCAAGTGCAAGGTTCATTTTGCGGTAGATTGCCGAATGGTTAGCGGTTGCACAATTCCAGCTGTAGTAGTGATGACGTAACTCACATGACGCAATCAACCTGGCAACAGTCCCTTCGCAGAAACGAAGACGTATCTTTAAGCCGGTCGTTGGAGGGTACAACCTTGAACTAAATATCACAAGAGATGTATTTTGATCATGTTTTATACCTTGTCTACCGGTGAGAATAGAAAACTATCTATTTTGTTGTGATTTTCTTTTTCTCCAGGGTCTTTTCAAAACTGTGATTTCCAAATCCTCTTCTATCGATATTTCGTTTTCCATTTTCTTACAATCGTTGTCGGTATGGGAATGCCATTTAACAACACACATTGAGAGAAGAGAAAGGGACGACTGATGAAAGGTTCGAAGCGTAGCATGGAAGAAAACGAGGCCGTTTCACACTATTTCACACTTCTTTAGGATACGGAGTTAAGAACTGTGTCAATCTTCAAGGCTTTTGGCAAAGGTAAGGGGAGAGGGCAAGTCATTTCACACCAGATGTGTGTGACCAGTGGCAGATACAACAATTGACTGTCGGGGGGTGGGGTGGGGGTACGGGGCAAAGGGGCAGGGTGCATTGCATGAGCTTTCCTCTACCACACTCTCTCAGTCGCAAACATACACACTGTATCGTCGTTACTGAATATTCCGAAATCGACAAACGATACAATCAGCCTACCTTTTGTCAGAATTACAAACCTGAGAAACCTTCGTAAAAGTGTGGATGCGGTGGCAACCCTTGGGCCCCACTGGCTGTGACGCCCCGCTTTGCAAACTCTGCAAACTTACGGTATTGGCCCTCGGTCAAGACGAAAGGAAACGTAAATTTTGACACAACGAATTTTGCTTCAAATTTGTGTCTTCTGTACACTCGATCACGATCATAATCATCATGATCATAATCTCATAAGGTGGCATTTATAGCCCCCGGCACATACCCACGGGGCTATAGGTTGCAACCCCCCTTAAACTAAAAATCTAAACGTTTTCCTGTCGGCAGTTGCAGTGTCAGCTCCCGTAAATTCAGAATAGCCCTTTCAAATTTCCAACCCATCCTACTGGCTTGGCCTACCGTTCTAAATGGAAGGTATTGCCCGTCCTAGCCCCCGCCCCCGAGCTACGGATCAGTGACAGCTAGAGACCGATTTACACAAGCCCCAAGAATTACGCGAAAAAGGCGGTCTATGGTGGTTAAAATCACTGGCCACGCACACAAGATCAAATCTACGTTTAAAAAATATTAAGCAATCAGTTAAGTTACGTCTTGGCGGAGAAAGTATATTTGCCATTTTACCATTTCCATTTTCGCCATCCATTCAACAGCTTGCACACGGAAAGAAAACAAGCTGCGACCATCACACCAAAAATGGTGAATATTTCTTGGCAGGTCCGACATACATAATGCAGATTTAAAGCATGCCCGGGAGCAGATAAGGACCTTCGTACTATTCACACAGCGTGACAAATCTCATGTTGACAATCGGCGAGGCTATTCCAGGACAGATGGTCTCCACTATCACCTGAAAATCTAGCTCTGATAGCAGTCAAGAGCAGATAATTAAAAATGAAAATCTGTGACACATCTGTTGACAGGAGGGCAAAATATCTCCGCCTCCATCAGATTCTGTATGATGAAGGAAGACTGTTCTGTATCAGGCACCATCAGAGGTACCAACAACCTTAAAATTGAAGTATACACAGCAGTGCTATATTTCTACCCCACGGCGATGGTATCACTACTCCTCCATTGGACTATAACGTTCTGTGAGCCAGCGTCAGAAGTTACGAAAACTTTTAATCAATACCTGTGCAAGCAGTGTCGCATTTCTGCCCCCCAGGTATCACTCCTTTTCCATCGGATTCTAGCGTTATGTGAGCTTCCTAGGGAGTCAACACCAACTTGAAATATAAAGTCCGTGCATCCCTGGCACTCTTCATCTAACGAGCGCTATGATACCACAACTTTTCCGCGTATAATAACATGCACATTTTTGTCAGTCACGTTATTTGAAAACGTGTAAATTGTAAACAAATTCATTTTGTCCAAAGAGCACCGGCTTCTTTGTTTTGATGAATGCGGCTTCATAAGCGGCAAGATGAAAAGGGGATCGCGATTTAACAAATACCCTTACAAAAGCTTTCGGACTTCACTCCATACGATTGCTGTGAGTAGTGTTTGGCGAAAACGTTTAGTAAAATAAATCCGTTACTCAATATAATACTTAAATAATGTGCCACTTAACTGATTACAAAATTAAAAATTACATATTTACGCAGAGAGCCCCCAAAGACTTATTCTATACACTAAATAACTCTGCTGTAATGGGTTATTTCTTTCTCATTAATGTACAATGCGTGCCTCGTCTTAATGAAGTAACATCTCCAGAAATACATAACCCACATCTACCTCGAAAAAAACTTACTGAAAGATATACTTGAGTCCTAGGCATTCACTTCTGAATCCGTACTAAGTTAAAGTTGGCATTGGTAATACAATTATTTAAGAACCACCATCCTTAAACGGGGTTGCAAACGTGAAGTTACAAAGCACTCCAAAGTTTGCTGGATACGATATCGTACATTTTCGCTCACGGGTTCAAGTTTGTATCCGACTGCTTTGTTAACAGATAGCTTCGTTACCAGAAAACCTCGTTAGCATCTGGGGCGGCCGATTGGGCTGGTATTTTTACCGGTGCGGGAATGTTCTCGCTTTGTATTGTGTGTGGTTTGGGGGCTAGTTTTAAGTACGACTTTTAGCCAAACTATTGGGGGAAACATGTTGTTAGTGTTATTGAAATAATCCCCTCATTTGCATAGTGTTTATGAACAATTTCTAGCTGGGAAAAGATGTGGAGACCTGACTGCTAGGAATTTAATAATTTTTTTAAAAAAGCAGAACGACCCTGTTCTCACCTTTCATGAAAAGTAATAACAGTTGTGTTGACTTTCTTCAAAAGCATTTGATAGAATTTGCGAATGTGATACCTGTCTGAACAAACTCGGCTCGTAGAATGTTTGTCTTATTCTGGAATTGCATTTTCTTGAAACAGAACACTTGAGTGTAAGAGCGGTCTGAACTTCAAGTTTCGCATGTTTCTTGGAGAGTTCATCGCCGCCTTCTGGCGAGAAATAACCAAATATGATTGTACGTCCCTTGTCAACTCAAATACCCTTGGAAAATTTACACCTGACCGTTTAACACAGAGCAACTACTCTGAGTTAAGAAGAATAAAGACAACTGTTTTCTAACTATAAGATATTTAGACCTGCTATTTTTCCACTGCTTCTTGTTGTGTATTTTCTTTCATTACTTGCGAAAATCGTTTCTAACAGTCAGCATGTTCATCTCCTCTAACTGTACGTGGCTTCAAAGTTCGAAGAATCATCAGCTGTGACTACAAGCCGCTTTTAAATGACAAATATTCCTTTCTGTACTACTTGCCGCTCAAATTTATCGACTAAAATTTCTTTGATGGACGGAGGATTTCTTTCGACTCAACAGAATTGGCCAAAACTACGGGAACCTCAACGCGACTGCTCTGAAGAAGACATGTACTGTATATTAAAAAATACACAATTAAAAATATTCCTCCTGGATATATCTCTGCAGGTACTCATTAATTCTGTTTAAAATATTCACCCCTATTGGATTTTCACAAAGGAGTTTGTCTGTTCATGGACCTGACATCTACAGCAAGAATAACTGTAATCAGTTTCTCAGATGGAACAAAAGACAGCAAAACTAAATGCACCATTCATGTCTTTATGTCCAGAACAAAAAAATATGGCCTGAGAAAAAAGCCTTGCTATTTAGGTAAACCGTTTTTTAAACACAATCAAGGTAATCTATTCATGAACAAAGATGGCTTATTAATCTATGTATACGGCATACATGTACCTTCGTAATCCTCTTTATATCTCTCAGTACCATCAGTGTTTCTAATGTATCGTATGTATTTGAAATCAGTCGTCAGAAATAATTTCAAACCTCTTTTCAAATAGTTACTGCAACCAAAAGTTCACATAAGATTTCAAGGACTGGCTTAACTCATTAACTGTTTTCATCGACTTGAAAAGCAAAATTTCGGCGTGTGTCCACAAGGATGAATCTAGCTTAGACAGGCTTTTAATGACTTCTGTCCTGTCAACTTCATCGAGCTGCGTTAAACAGACTTACCTGTACGCCATCTGTGGCACATCTTCAAAACAATATGATTATTATTCTAGTTTAAACAGTGTAAGACTTTGTGACATACGACAATTCTCGACAAAACGGTTATCTCTCACCTAAACGATCTTCTCCACCGTTTATGTAAGAAATTAAATACATTCTGACTTTCAAACGTGACTCCTTGCTACATAATTGCATAGAGAAGGTCCAAATCCCTATGTCTTAAAACATTTCAACCCTGACAGGTATTTTACTGTTTTCACCACCTAAATTAAACCACGAGAAACCATTTCAATAATATCATTACCTGATCGTTCCATGACAATTCCTGACCCTCTTTAATAGTTCTAAGATATACCGAAGCGATATCATGGTCCGAAAAGGTGGACCGAAATTTCCTACTTCTCCAATTCTCGGCGTCCAAATCCCGCATGTTTTCATTACTAATTGGCATAACCTTCTCCCGTTGGAAAGCCACAACTCTGAAAAATTTCCACCGAACTACAGCACGCCGTCCGTCCTCAACGTTTGAGAATCGTAAACAATCGTCATCTCGTATATCGTGTATTCCATCTGTTTTAAAAACCAAGGTGAATTAATATCCGTAATCTCCTTATCCCAGGAGCAACTTCTGCGCTCCGTAATCAACTCTATCGCGTCGCCAACGTGACGGTTTTTCTACTTTCGAGGGGCCTGCCAATTTCCAGTAGCAAAGTCAGCACCATGCAGCGATGCCATGATATTGTTGACGGATATACTACTGCTTGCTACCATAAACAAAGACGGCTTCGGATTAAAACCTCCATTGCATTTCCATAAAGGTATAAACAGTTAACCAATGCTTTCGGCATATGCCAACAAAGTTATAACTAGGTGATCAAAACGTTAAAGACAATGTACGGTCAAACAAAGCCTTTTAGTTTTCTAGAAAAGGTTGCTGTGTCAAAGAGGCCAAATAAATATCACCTATTCATATTAGATTCAACGGAACCCAAGCTTAAAAAACAAATACTGAGCGATATCCAATACCAATTTGCGCAAGCTGTGACGCAGCAACTAAATTAGCCAAAAAAAACCCTTTCTCCTCCCATTATCCGTTTAAATTTTCCTTTCATTCATTAAGTATAGCAATGTTA
>JAAAKM020006971.1:1071913-1085976 GCA_010016025.2 Alatinidae sp. Z8VKAUB7J3 | reverse complement strand
ACCGCCGAAGGTCTACCATCAAGAGCGTAATTCTTTGCTCTCAATCGGATTTGAGTAAACATTCCTGACTTCAATCCCTTTACATCTTCACCACCATGGGAAGGATTTTTAAGCCAATATCCCGTCAGTTCAGACAAGTAAGACCAAATGTGTCATGAACTTGACTCATTGAAGAATGAGAAAAGTCTCGGATTTGTTAGTTTCATAATCGCTTTTCATTCCCTGGGCTTTTTCCCTAAAAAGCCACCGGTGGTTTTCTCTATGTTAACGACTCGGTGCATTTTCAACCTGCATAGCTAAGTCCACAGTTCAAATAAAACCCCGCCAATTCCCAAGTACTCCTGATGATAGACTTTCCATAACGGGGACTTAAGAGGAGAGACGACCAAGAAAGAGGTAGCGCTTCGTGGTCCATTTGTTTTCAAGGCATCATGTCACGTTTTGTAGTAAAAATCCATATTTTTTTTATATATATTAAACTTTTAGAGTATCATTCGGGCGGCAGTAGGTAAAACAGCCATCAGTTCTATGCCATTGAACTAACATCTCCATCACCATACGCCGGGAACGAAGGAGTCAATTACATAGAAAAACCCTCGGCCCCACTATCGAATACTATATCTTAAAACTGAAGAACCAGCCCACAGCCAGGGTTGAAATTTTCAGGGCTTAGAGTTGTCAATTGCGAGAATTGCCCTGCAAAATCACAAGTAGGATCAGTCTGATGGAAAACTAAAGGAGGGTCTAAAGAGATTCATCAGAAAAATTTGAAAGTTTGGCCTGTCATGGTTTAGTATGGCCTATGTTTTAATCTTGACATGGAAAGTTTAGTAGCTTCATAATTCTAAGGCTTTGCCTATAATACCAGCCCCTAAGTACCAGTAGGAGGCCCATGATGGGCAGTGGGGCCTATATTAAAGCTACCCTCAACCCCAGTAGATACGGCGCTCGCTCACGGGGATACGTAAGACCGGATCGGAGACTACTGAAAGCTGTTACTTGGTTCTCCCAGAACTCTTAACTCCCACGAAAGGAATGTAAGAACCAGTGTGTTCTATCGATTTAGATAGCGATCTAGAACAGCTGTTTGAACGTTCGTTCTTGGCACCCCATGAAGAAATGAACAAGTAACAAAAGACTACTTAAAATATATCAAATAATGTGATTAACTTAACTAAGTTTATGTATAAACAAAATCGTTAATCATTTACGAGTCACTGTTATCAGCTTGGGTCCTTAGAACTTTGGCTTTCCCTAGGTGAATCGTGACAACTTGGGTAGAGGTAGGCCAACTGTCGGGCTTCGATCAAGTTTTATAAATATGGGGTGGGGTGGGTTGCGCTCCCCTTATATTCAATCTTGTATTGTTACTATATAAAGTTGTGAAAATGAGTTGTGCTCGAGAAAGACATGCGGCCTGCAAAGCTTTAAATGATACAAACCCTCGCAGAGAAATTTGCCGCCATTTTGCACCCCAGACTCCCAACGGGAGGTCCCACTGATTATCAGACCGGGGTGGGTGGGGGTTACTGAGAGATTAAAAAAACTAGTTTCAAAAGCATCAAAGTTAAAAAAATCTGGTAAAAACCTTCGTGATCAATATTTCGTTCAAAAAAGCTCTGCTAGAGACCAAACGTTTTGATATTTAGGTCTTTTGAATTTAGTGAATTCTCAAGTAGTCAGAGAAACTGGGCCTAAAAATTGCAATAAAACAACACTTTTTCTCTTATCACGATACCCTCGTTTCCTAGGGAAGGATATAAGCTCTTCTAAGAAGATAAATCTATTCCCCACCTATCTATCCCTTACTTCGCAATAAAATGTATAATATATAGATAGATATATTCTACAAACATAAGAAAGACATTCAATTACTGTCGTTTGAGTTTTACTGGTCTATTTTCAGATCCTTAAACCTTTATATGTGCATAAAAGATAGTATTTTTGGCGACAGCTCAAACTTCACGAACATGAAAATGCTACTTCACGTTTACGTTTTGATTTCTTGATTTTTTTCTAACCTTACGTTATAACAACCATGCAAGAAAAACGTTTCTTCGAACATTGCAAATGTTCCTCATCGTTTAACACATTTCCCAAGTATTGAAAACAGAGAGAGCGTTCTGATGCGATCATCATAAACTTTGTTTTCTACATTCCAAAGTAATGTCTTTCCGATTGATATTGCCCCGCGCTCTTTCTGTGACGAAGTTTAACAAATAAAAATACGCTGAACCTTCGCTGGTTTCTTCTGGTGCCTCCTCTGATACCAGGTTTCCTTCATTGTACAGCAAACACCTACCTTAATCAGGATGTACATACGAAATAACTACCAAGTATACGAGCTGTCTTTACACTTCATACAAGCCTATCAACACGATCTTTCAGCTTATCAAAGCAATATGAAGACAATTAAGTTCGAGAACGAGCGTCATTGCAAGTAATCGAGTCACACATTTGGCAAAATTATCAATCAAACTTACTAACACCAGACATGATAAGGCTCTGTTTGAACTCCACTCCTCACCATTAAAGCTAAGCCAAGAGATTTCTGATTCAAGGGGCTTATCCAGAAGGCACAAAGATGTCTTCCTTTCGCTATCTTTTCTGTCTAAGACTGGAAGCTACACGTGATGTTTTAGAATATTCTCTATCATTCGAATTCAGAGTAACTACTGTTGTCAGAACTGATGTCCCGAGACCTCATACTATCGACATAATTTGCTACTGTCCACATTCATATACTATTAGCCCCCAACCATGCGGAACAAACAGGTTAAAGATGTCGTATGGAAATTGGGCTCAAAGTTTCTTTTGAAATATTCCAAGTAAAACCATAAGTTTGCGATGCAAGGAATTCGGACAGTGTTTCTAAACCGAAAGGCTGAAATAGTCTGGTAGATCAGCAGCTTCGTTGCACAGCTCAACCGCCGTAGTCACATCCATTGTCACTACATAATTACCTAAATTATCCCTTCCAAATGGTTATAATTAACGAACGAACGAACGAACGAACGAACGAACGTGCACACGGAGAGACGGAGAGACGGAGAGACGGAGAGACGGAGCGACGGAGCTGGGGCTGGCCGAGGTGTCTTTGCGCGACTGGGCGGCGCGCCGCGGCGCCCGCTGGAGCAAGAGCGGCCCGGCGGGGCGGCTGTGATTTTGAAGGGGATCTGAGCATGGAAAAGACGCAACACGGCTGCCCGGTGGAGTTCCGCACCTTCGGCTATGTCTGCACCGACTGCGGCGCTGCCGATTTCGGCGGCCGCGATCTGTGCGGCAGCGCGGCAGACCGGCAGGCGATGCTGGCGGCGCTGCGCGGCGGGCGCGACCCCGAAAGCCTGGACCCGATGGGGGCGCAGAACCACCCGCTGGCGCCATCGGCGGCGCGCCCGGCGGAGCAGGTGCTGGAGGTGCCAAAGGATGCGCCGCGGGTGATCGGCCTCTGCGGCCTGGCCGGATCCGGCAAGACCACCGCGGCGGAGTTCCTGGAGGGGCTGGGTTATACCAGGATTGCCTTTGCGGACCCGCTGAAAGCCATGCTGCGCGCCCTGCTGGCCTCGGCCGGGCCGGGGGAGGAATACGCGGAGCGGATGCTGGCGGGCGATCTGAAAGAGGTGGCGTTTTCGGACCTCGGCGGCCGCAGCCCGCGCTATGCGATGCAAACCCTGGGCACCGAGTGGGGCCGCAAGCTGATGCACCCGGAGATCTGGGTGCAGATCGGTGTCCGCCGGGCCTGGGAGGTTCTGGACGCGGGCGGCCGGGTGGTGTTCGAGGATGTGCGGATGGCCAATGAGGCCGAGGCCGTCCGCCGGATGCGCGGCCTTTCCCAGGTCTGGCAGCTGAAAGGCCGCGCCGCCAAAATCGCCAGGGATGGCGCATTCCATGCCTCTGAGCGGCTGGAGGCGGAGCCGGACCTGGTGCTGGACAATTCCGGGGATCTGGAGCGGCTGGAGGCGCAAATCCTGGAGGTGCTGCTGGGCTGAGCGCCCGGCACGGTATCCCGTGCAATGCCGCCCTGCGGCGCCGGATCCGGGGCTGGCGCGGCGGTGCAGCGGGCCGGGGTGGTGCAAAATCCGTGCAAGGGTTTTTGCGGGCGCCGGATTGCTGTTTTATATCAGGAGTTTGGAGGGGCAAGTAACTCCCCTGCTAAGGGAGTAAACCGCAAGGTTTCGTGGGTTCGAATCCCATCGTCTCCGCCACCCAACCCCCTGAAAATACTGCGTCTTTTTCATCCGCTGCGCAGCAGAAAGCCGGAATGTTTCCGTGGGCGCTGCACGGTTTGCCGTGCAGTTGCACCATTTTCACCGGCTTTCCCCGGAAAAGTGGTGCAAAATCCGTGCAGCGCCAAGCGCGCGGATGCCGAATCAGCCCTGGCTTTTTCCGGGCCAGCTGCACGGTTTAACGTGCAATTGTGCCCTGCACGTTAAACCGTGATTTGCAAAGCGAGGTATCCATGCCGCTCCTGAAAAAGAAACCGGCCACTGTGGCCGAGGCCCTGGCGCCGTTCCGCAAGATCCAGTCCGGCCTGGCCGAGGTGATCAGCTCCGCGGCCCGCCGCAAACGCGAGGCGCAGCAGCTGACCGCCGCCGCCGCACGCCGGGCGGCTGCTGTGAAGAAATCGGGCGATGCGGTGATTTCTGCCGCCGATGCCGAGGAAGCCGAGGCCCGCAGGGTGCTGGAGGCGCTGGCCGCGATCACCGGCGGACAGAAACCGGGCGCCGGTCATGGCGGGGAATAAGGCGGCCTGCACCGCCGCCGCCTGGGGTGCGCTCTGGGCGGCGGGATTTGCCGGGGCGGCGCTGGCGCCCTGGTGTTCGGCCAGCCCGATGCTGCGCCGCGCCATCTGGGGGCGCTGACGCGCCGCCATAATAGTATCGGCCCCAGGCATCGGCCTTGGGGCTGGAACGTCAAAAAAAAGGAGTAAGCAATGCCTCAAGTTGATAATTTCGCCAACCACGCCCGCGGCCTTGAAAGCCCGGCCACCCGGCATGTGAGCATCACCCCGCAGGATGGCGTCGATTTGCCGGAGCGGCCGCGGGTTCTGCGGGTGCTTACGTCCGGCGACCTGTCAGTGCGTGACAGCGCCGGAACGGTGATCACCTATGCGGTGACGGCGGGTGAGGTGTTTCCGTTCTCGGCGGTTGGTGTCGAGGCTTCCGGCACCACCGCAACCGTGGCCGGGTGGTGCTAATGCTGGGGCTTGGCTTGGGGTTGGGCCTTATCCGGCAGCGGGCGGTGTTCAGTCCGCTGCAACTTTCCGGCCTGCAACTGTTTCTCGACCCTTCCGACACTTCAACGCTGTTTCAGGACGCCGCAGGCACCACGCCCGTCACCTCTGCTGGTGATCCGGTCGGGCTGGCGCTGGACAAGTCGCAGGGGTTGCGGCGCGGGGCTGAGCTTGTTACAAACGGCGCCTTCGATACCGACCTTTCCGGGTGGGTTGACCGCAGCACCGGCAGCGGTACAGCTACGTGGACGGCTTCGGGGGTTGAGATTGCCCGTGTGGACGTAGGCAATAACGGGCACCTTACGCAAGATGTAAACGTCATCCCTGGCGAGTGGTACACGTTCACAGCCGCCCGCGTTTCAGGTTCCGGGGCGGCTTTCCGTCTAGGCAGCACAACAGCCGGGAATGAGCTTTACGACGCCATCCTTTCCGAAGGCACAACACCTGTCACCGTCCGAGCCACAACATCGGTGATTTCGGTGGGGCTGCGCGGTGCGCTGAACGGCACAACAACTGTCGTGGAAGACATTTCGATGCGCCACCTCCCCGGCAACCACCTCACCGCCCCATCAGACGCCGCAAGGCCGGTGTATCAGACGGGCGGGGGGTTGCACTGGCTGGAATTCGACGGGGTGGATGATGAGCTGATTGGGGGCGGTCTATTACCGTTCTCGACCGAGATATTCAACTGTACGGCTTTTCGACTGGATGCATACAACTCTAGCTTTCCGCACATTATTTCAAACAGGGGAAGCGGTGCGGGCGAAACCAATCGGCACCCACTTGTTAATGCGCACCTCTCGAACAGTACAGCGCTATCGGTGGGTTGGGGTGAAAGCATCGGGGTCACACACCCATTCAGTGTTGATGGGGTTCCCTTGGTTTTGACGAGTTCCGTTAATGGAGCCGCACGGGAACAGAACACTAACGGGCACATTACGACTAGGACCGGGCCTGTGCTGACTGATGGCGGGACGGAACCTTTCAAGATCAGCGGCGGCAACCGTTTCGCGGGTCGCTTCTACGGCACTGTGCAGGTCAACGCGGTCCTTTCCGCCAGCCAGATTGCTTCCATCCGTCAGTGGTTCGCGCAGCGTTCGGGAGGCATCGCATGACCCGCTACGCCAACCGTATCGCCTTCCTGGCGCCCGCCGAACACGCCGACGCCTGCAACCGTGCCGCAAATGCGCTTGGCCGGTCTGGGCTGAATTTCTCTGTTCGCCTGTCTCCCGCGGGACTTGAGCCTGCAACCCATGTGGGCGGGTCCGCCGTGGAAACCGATCTGTTCCTGCAGGTACTGTCATTCGCGCCTGATCTTCCGCCGGGGATGGAGTGGCCGGAGGCGCTGACCCTGGCGGACTGGCAAGCGGTTGCGGATCACCTGACCGTTGCGTCAGGCCCGGCGGCCGGCACCAGCGCAGCGGAACAGTTCTCCGATCTGCTGGGGGTGCATGGTCTGAGGCGGATAGAGCCGGCCGCGCAATAGAGAGGCCCCGGCGGTTGCCGGGGCCTTTCGTTTTCCATTATTGGTCCTTTTAGTTGTCGGGGATGCACAGGGCGCGCACTCCGGTTTCGGCATCCAGTTTTGCCGCCTGCGCTTCGCATTCTTCCATGCTTGCCATTGGGAAAACTGTTGCCTCGGCACGGTCAATATTGTCGATCTTGCACCCGTTTGGTGCGGTCAGGACAATCATCAGGGCTGCGGCTGTCACCTTCATGTTTCGGTCCTTTCAGGTGCAGATTTTTTGGAATTCGGCAAAGGTGCAGGGGAATGCCTCTGAGTACCTGCGCCAAAGTTTGTAGCGTGCCTTTGGTCGTGTCTCGGCCAGCGCCTCTGATCTGTCGGGCCAGCCTCGGATTTGGAACGTGTATCGCCTCATGTTCCGGTCCTTTTAGTTGTTGCCCCAGCGGGCTTTGTATTCGGCTATAAAGTCCTCGGGAAATTCGCTTTCCCAGAAGCAGCACGGGCAGGCAAACTGAACGCCGTTAAACGCTGTGCGGGGCATGTGGCAGCGCACGTGGTTGCCGCAATAAGGGGTGTATCCTGGCCGCTTCATCAGGTTGTTCCTGACTGTGCTGCCGTAATCCTTTGGGTCTAAAATGTCGCCAGTGGCCATCGTGTTCGGTCCTTTTATGACAGTTCGCACTGCTGCCGGTGGGCAGAGGTTTTGCACGGGTTGGTGACGCGGTAGCCGCACCAGTCGCAAACGGCTTTCGGCACCAGGTCAAAGCCTTGGCGTTGCAGCGCCTCGGCCAGCTTGTCGGCCACTTTTGCGCGGGCTTTCTTGTCGCCTTCGCGGGCGGCAGTGAGCGGCCCGTAATCCGATGCGAATGCCACGGCTGCGGCTTGCAGCCGGGTTTCGTAATCCTTCATTGCAGTGGTCCTTTCTTGGAGGGGGTGGGGCCGCTTACGCGGCCACCCTTTCGCCGTTGGTGTTCACAAAGATGGTTTTCGCCAGGCCTTTGCCTTCGACCACGCGGCAGCCAATCTTTGCGTCTGGCTTCCAGGTCACAGATTTTTCGGTTTCGCGGATGGCGCTCTGGCAAGCGGCTTTGAGGGTGCGGCCCTCGCCCTCATAGGTCATGGCGCCAATCTTGATGCGGGCTGTGTAGGTCATTGTTGGGTTCCTTTCTGTTTCTGCGTGTCTCTAATTGATTGCATCGCACGTTAAAACGTGCAATGCAAGGTATAAGTTTGAAAATGCCGTTATAAGTTTGGAGGTGGCAAATTGCGTGTTGGATACGGTTTCCGGCGTGACGAAAAGGCCCTGCGGGATGCAGGGGCCGAGGTGGTTTGGCTGGATACATCGAAAGAGCGCACAGAGCGCGCTGCTATGGCCCAGACTGGCTTGCGGGCTGGTGATACCCTGGTGCTGCTGTCAATCCGCGACCTCGGCGGCAGCGCTCCGGCGGACAAGCAGTGGCGCACGCGGCTGGAGGCCATGGGCGTTTCGCTGGAGGTGGTCCAGGCCGAGGTGCGGCCGCGCGGCCGTCCGGCGCAATTCAAGCCCAGCCCGGAGCAGGACGCGGATTTGCGGCGCATGTGGCTGGATGGTCTGCAAAGTGAGAAATACCGCCTGCGCCGCTGTGGTGAAATCTACGGCCGGACGGTGAGCAAGGGGCAGTTGTGCGGCCGGTACGGCACGCCCACCAGCCCGAAACAATAGGAGCGGATCACATGCAAAACCCCGAGGGATTTACGGCGCTGCATAAGCAGGTTTGCGAGGATCATTGCGCGCGGGTGGGTGATCCCGCCTGTTGGCGCCTGCCTGAAATGGTGGAGCCTTGCGAGCATATCACCCCCTGCGCCGAGTGCCAGGCTGAGGTGGAAACGATTGCCGACGCCCTGGAGCGTCACGGTTAACAAATAGGAGCGGATCATGGATGCAGTGAAGATAATTGAAGCGCGTATCAGGCGCCTTGAGGCGTGCCTCAAAGATAGCATTGCGGACGGTGGCCGTTATGGCCTTGTGGCGGCGGCTCTGGCACGGCGAATTGATGAGGCGCAAGAGATTGTCGGGCTGCTGAAATCGGCCTCGGCGGGCGACAAATAGGAGCGGATATGAGTTCGATCAAATTTGGTATTCTGGTGGCGTTAGGGTGTGGGGTTATTGGTCTTGCGGCCGGGTATCCTGTGCAGGCATGGCAGGTTGCCTTGACTGCTGTTTTGACTGCGGTGGCGAATATTGCCGCGCGGCGTTTCTAAAGGGAGCGGTTCGGCGGCGAGAAAAAGGCCCCGGGTAATCCCTGGGGCCTTGTCTTTTGCGCCTGTAGCTTATTCCGGGTGGCTGGCGGGCCAGCCGTTGCAATGGCCCAGTTCGTGCCGCAGCACGGCCGCGGGCGTGATGCCGCGAAACGGCCTGTCAATGGTGATCACCAGGCAGTTGTCCCGGTAGTGCCAAGCGCAACCCTTCTGCGCGGGTGTTACCTCAATGCTGGCGCCGTTGCTATTAAACAGCTGCTTGCAGAGGTTCGGAACCTGGCGCTGCGGCACCTGGAACAGGGTCAGCTGGCCGGTATAGGGGCGGTCAAAGCGGGTGGGCGGGTTCCAGGTTGTGCGCGGTTCCTGCTGGGCGGCCTGGGCGGCGGCGGTGGCCAGCACCAGCGCGGTGATGCTGTGGGCAATGAGGGATTTCATGGGTGTTGCCTCTTTTTCTGTGCCGTGCGGCCGCAGCGTTTGGCTGCACCGGCGGCGGGTCTGGTCTGGAAGGGGGCGCGCGGCAGAAATTTGTCGCGCTTCGGTTGTCTTACGGCGTTAATTCACGGCGCGCAATCCCGCCTGGCGCTCTGCCGGGGTGGGCAAGGCGCTGCCCAGGCGGGTGAAATCCCACCCGGCTTTCAGCAGCTTGCCGGGCAGATCCGCCGGGGCAATTTTGCGGTATCTTTCGGCGGTGCTGGCGGTGCGCCATCCGCCCAGGTCCAGCATCCGGCCATAGTCCTGGGTGGCGGCATAGAACCATGTGGCCCAGGTGTGGCGGACCACATGCGGGGTCACGTCCGTCCCCAGCCCGGCATTGTCGCGGGCATTGTTGAATGCGGTCTGGATCTGGCCGCCGCCGTTCCGGCGCATGATATAGCCCTGCCCTTTCGGGGTGCGGAACAGGGCGCCATCCTCGGGCACCCCGCCGCCCAGGATCAGATCCCGCGCGCGCTCCGGCATTTGCACCATGCGGGCATGGCCGTTTTTGGTTTCCGGCAGCCAGATTTCCCCGGTGGCGGCGTGCCAGTTGCCGACCTCGGCCCCCAGCGCCTCAGAGGCGCGGCAGCCGGTGCCGATCAGGCAGGCCAGCACCGGCACCAGGTGCGGCGCTGCGTGGGTCAGCAGCCGTTCAAACTCGGCCGGGGTCAGCCAGCGGGTGCGGGCGTTGCGGGTGGTCAGGCGGCGGAATTTACGGGCATCGGCGCGGCCGTTTTCGGCGGCCATGCCGATCACGGCGGACACCGGCCCGATCAGCTGCCGGTTGATGGTGGCCGGGGCGGCGTCCGGGTACAGCTTGCGGGCGGCCTCCAGCAGGGTGCCGTTGCCAATATCGGCCACCCGCGTATCCGCCCCGAAATGGTCCAGGATCACCCCCAGGAACCGGCTTTCACCGCCTGCCAGCTGGTATTCCAGCGCCGCCTCGGCAAAGGTCAGCGTTGCCTTTTCGCCAAGGGCGTGACGTTCGAGGATTTGGGCCTCCCGGCGGATTGCCCAGGCTTCCGCCTGCCGCCTGCTGCCAAGGCCCGTGCTTTCATAAACGCGCTGTCCGGCGATGGTGCCGCGGGCGTAATATGGGCCGTGCTGCTTTCCGGCCTTGTTTTTCCGTCGAAAGAGCTTGAGGGGCATTCCGTGCAATCCTCCATGAATGCGGCCCGCAGCGCGGCGTGGCGGTACAGGATCCGCACCCGGCCGTGGGCCTTGATATAGGGCAGCGCGCCGCGGCTGCGCAGGTCGTCAAGTTTCCGCCTGGAAGTCAGCACCCCCAGGGTTGCGAGATAGGCCACCGCCTCGGGGGTGGTAAGCGGTTTTTCAGTGCCGGGCTGTTCCATTACAGGCCCCCGGCCATGCGGGCGGCGATGGCAGCGGCGGCGGTGGCCCCGGCCAGCAGGATCAGCGGCTGGGTGGCGGCCAGCACGGCCTGGGCGATCCGGTCCGCGCGAGAGTGTGCAAAGTCCTGTTTCATGTGCATTGCCTCTTTTTGTGTGCATTCCGGTTAGCACGGCAAAAAAGGCTTTGGCAAGAAAAAATGGTATTGCATGTTTCTGTGTGCGCAGGCTATGGCTCAGTCAGGAGCAGCGCCGCCCGCCGCGACCACACCCTGCGGGCCGCGAAAAAAAAGAAAGGGGGGTTGCAGAATGCAGCAGGCCGATATTGAAAAAATCATGGATCTGGCCGCGGGCGCGGATGATGCCGCGGCCGGGCGCCTTGCCGACCGGCTGGAGGCCCTGCTGGCCGCGGAGGGGGTCACCCCCCCTTGCCCAGTTCCTCCGCCGCCGCCTCCAGCGCCTTCTGCGCCAGATGGTCCGGCATCCGCTCCAGCATCCGGTGCAGCCGGATCCGGTTTTCCGTAATGGCATCGGGGCGGTGGACCAGCGCAATGGGCAGCCGCAGCACGTCGCAAACAGCCAGCATGTTGCCGTATGACAGGGTGGTGCGGCCGGACAGGAACTGGCTCAACCCGTTTCTGGACATGCCCGCCTGGCGGGAGACTTCCGACATGTTCATTCCGCGCAGCGCCACCGCAAGGCGCAGGTTTTTGCGGGCAATATCCATCCGCGGATCTGTTTGGCTCATAATATCGTTTCCCTGATGTGTTGTGTTTGCGCGCCGGGGCGTATCCCACAAATGCGGGATGCGCACGGAAAATCAAACAATTTTGGGCAACCGGGTCTGCCGCCCATGAAAAAGGGCACGGCCGCAAGATTTCGTTTGCTTTGCACGTTATTGTGTGCAACAGATCAGCCAAGGCAAGATATAGCGGCGGCAAACCGCCGCGGCAAACCGGAGGCAAAAATGCAAGTCATGAATACCTGTCCCATTGTTGCGCCCGAGGCCCTGCGGCCCTGGGTGCAGGACTGCCTGGCGCTGCTGGGCGTGTCCGCGGCCAGCCTGTCGCGGCAAAGCGGCCTCGGCCGCAATACCCTCGGGGATTTCCTCGGCCAGCCCGGCCGCGATATAGCCTTGTCCTCTGCGCACGTTATAACGTGCAAATTGCGGGAAATCGCGGCGGACCGCGCGGTGCAGCTGCCCCGGCTGGAGGGCGCCCGCAATGCCTGACCTGCTGGACAGCCTGCCGCGGTCCGACCGCCGCTTGGTGGAGGCAATGGCGGCCGATGCCGCCAGCACCCCGGAGGCCCTGAGCCTTGAAATGATCCGCGCCTATCTGGCGCTGGTGCGCGCCGCCCCGGCGGCCCTTCCTGACAACCCGCTGCGCCGCCTGGCCTCCAGCGCCATCCGCAAATCTGGATCCTGAGACATGACTGCAATTCTGGATAACTCCGTGGCCTCGCATGAGTTTGTGGCCCTGCGCCGGGCCGAGCAAAATCCGCGGGACGGCCGCTGCCAGCTGCATTTGCGGCGCATTTGCGGCACCTGCGCCCATTTCCAGGGCACCCTGCGCGGCGCCGGTGACGTGGCCGCCTGCGCCTTTTTCCAGCTGGCAAAGCACCGGCGCGCCTCGGCCGCCAGCTGCACCCGCTGGAGCCGGAGGGCCGCCAATGCCTGATGCAATGGCCCATATCCGCGCCGAGGTGCTGGCGCAGCCGCCCGCGGAGCGGGTGGATTATGCGCTGGACCTGCTGGCGTTCTATCTGGACCCGCTGCCTGCCTTTTTCGAGGGCTGCGCGGCGCTGGGGTTGGCGCTGTCCAATGCGGAAATCAGGATGCTGCACGCGCTGGACGCCAAGCGCGGCCGCTATGTCAGCCTGAATGCGCTGCTGTCCGCGCGCTGCCTGGATGTGTCCAGCGATGACTGGCCCAGCCAGGATAAGGTGGTCAAGGGGCTGTCGCTGATCCGCGGGCGGCTCAAAAAGCTGGGCCTGCCGGTGGAAATCACCACCTGGCGCGGCTTCGGCTACTGCCTGGAGGCCCCGACGGAGTTCCGCTTTGAAGCGGCGGCGCCCGCGGCGCCCGCCCGGCCTGGGGGGCGGCTGTGATGCGGGACGATGGCCGCCGCGCCCTGGCCAAGGCGGTGCCGTTGCTGGAGGTGGCGCACCGCCTCGGCATCGGCGGCATTTTGATTTGACCAAATCCACGGATCCTGACAATATACCCAATATTGTCTTGAAGACCTGCAGTGCCAGAATTGACCTTTGTCATCCCTTTTCTGTCTTTTGAGAACCCGGCGACGCATATGGAAATCTGCCTATGTCCTTGACCTAAGCCAGACGGCAATCCAGTGCGCGTGGGCTCATACAAGTCTACTAGCATCCTCTCCCGCATTTGGTAAGCTTACGAAAAGGTTTTGAATCGTTGTTATTAATCACCACTTTATCAGTACCTGTAGTCTAGTAAGCTTTTGGGCGACCGCCAATATGGATTCCACCAAAAGCTTTCAATGCTATGTCGGCGTCGGATATGTTGTCAAGATACTTGACCAGCGCGCGCAACGAATTGCCATGCGCGGCAATGATGACACGTTTGTCGGCCTGTACTTGCGGTACGATGACTTCGTTCCAGTATGGCAGGAATCTGTCCACGGTGTCCTTGAGGCATTCGGCAAGCGGCAGTTCCGAACGATCCAGGTTTTTATAGCGCGGGTCCGCGCCGGGGTAGCGCTGATCGTCGGTAGATAACGCCGGTGGTCGGGTATCGTAACTGCGCCGCCAGATCAAAACTTGTTCGTCGCCGTATTGCGCGGCGGTTTCAGCTTTGTTGAGACCGTGCAAGGCACCGTAATGTCGCTCGTTCAGCCGCCAGGTATTATGAATCGGCAGCCACATTTGATCCATTTCATCCAATGCGATCCATAACGTCCGAATGGCGCGTTTTAATACGGAAGTGTATGCAATATCAAAGCTGAAGTCATTTTCATGCAGTAATTTGCCTGCATTGCGAGCCTCTTCAGCGCCTTTAGCGGTCAAGTCTACGTCTGTCCATCCGGTAAATCGATTTTCTTTATTCCAGATACTTTCCCCGTGTCGAAGAAGGACAATTTTTTTCATGTAGTAATTTTTTGAGGTGTTCGGGTGATATGAGGTGATTTTTTTGAGAACTTAATCCTATATTCTAATATATACAGCTTGTTTTCGCAGAAAAAGATTGGTTTTTACGCCACAATCGTGTCAATATGGGCATCGATTGTGGAAATAAAACAACATTATTTTTATTTATATGTTAGTTTTATATCTA
>JAAAKM020006971.1:1036961-1071903 GCA_010016025.2 Alatinidae sp. Z8VKAUB7J3 | reverse complement strand
AAAAGTATCATAGCCGGCGTCGGATCCGCTATCACGGTTTGTTGTCATCGGGGCGCTGCAATTTGGCGTATGTGGGATAAGCGTTATGCTCACGTTTCTGATAAAATCCAGGAAATAACGTAACTAAATAAATATAAATCAATGGGCTAACAGAGTTTATATGGAAGAAACATCAATATTTCAACAATATTTTCTACTTAGAATCGAAAACATTTTTTTCGTTATCGCGGCGATCGTCAGCGCGACTTTACTGATCTGGCCCGCGTTTACGCGACGCGGCGTTAAAGAAATCGATACCAGTAAAGCGATCGAACTGATTAACTATCAGGACGCATTAATCATTGATGTCAGAGATGACAGTGAATTCGAGGCCGGACATCTGCCGAATGCCAAGCATCTGCCGGCTGAAAAAATTGAAGAGCGCTGGGTGGAAATCAGCAAACACAAAGAAAAACCGATCGTGGTGATATACAAAAGCGGTATCCGCTCGAGTCATGCGAGCAATGTATTGCGTCAAAACGGTTTTACGCAAGTGCATAACCTGATGGGCGGTATCGACGCCTGGAAGCGGGCGAGTCTGCCGATCGTAACGAGATAAGCAAATGGCCAGAATTATTATGTATACGACAGGATTCTGTCCTTATTGTAAAATGGCTGAGAATTTGTTGCGCTCAAAGGGTGTAGCTGAGATCGAGAAAATACGCATTGATCTGGATCCCGAACAACGTTCGGAAATGATGGACAAAACCGGTCGTCGCACGGTGCCGCAGATTTACATCGGCGATCGGCATGTCGGCGGTTACGACGATCTGGCGCGGCTCGATCGCCAGGGTGAACTGGTTCCTTTGCTAGCCTTGTAAACAATGTGTTAGCACATACGACAACGGCAACAATCTTTCAACCAATTAATGCAGTCAATTAACAGTCAATTTAAGTTGGCAACTTTTTCAGTAATATTAATATAAAGGAATATAATGAGCGAGCAACAGCAACCGGCTTTCAACATCGAAAAAATTTATGTCAGGGATTTGTCGTTGGAAATTCCGCATGCCCCTGGTATTTTTCTTGAACGGGAAGCACCGCAAGTCAGTCTCCAGCTCGATACAAAAAGCGATACGCTCGATACGGGGCTGTACGAAGTCCAGGTGATTGTCACGGTTACAGCCAAAATCAACGATAAAGTGATGTTTCTGGTGGAAGCACATCAGGCAGGGATTTTTCGTATACAGAATGTTGCCGAGAAGGATATCGGTCCGGTACTCGGTATCGGTTGCCCCAATATTATTTTTCCTTATCTGAGAGAGGCCGTTTCCGATACGGTAACCCGCGCGGGTTTTCCACCGGAGATTCTCAATCCGGTCAATTTTGAGGCGATTTATCATCAAAATCAGCAACGCGCGCAATCCGAGGCATCGGAAACCAAGCAGTAAACCAATAAGATAATTGCCAATCAGAATCAAGCACTCAAGAAACGATATGAATGTAAGAAACTCGATACGATCAGTTGTCTCCGTCTTTTACGCTTCTTTATACGCATCCGGCCTGTTTGTCATCGGAGCACAACCCGTGCACGCCGGTATGGATTATTACTCTTTAGCCGAGAATGCGGTTGTCATGTACGATGCTCCATCGGCAAAGTCGGCAAAACTGTTTATTGCAAATGCACATTTGCCCGTTGAAGCGGTGGTCAATGTGGAAGGCTGGACAAAAGTGCGCGACAGCAGCGGGACAATGGCCTGGGTTGAACAAAGCATGCTTAGTACGCAGCGCTTTGTCATCGTGACAGTGCCGATGGCTGATGTCTATCCGACGGCAGACAGCAATGCGAACGTGCTTTTCCAGGCGGCGGAAAATGTCGTGATGGAATGGCTGGGTTCCGATACGCCTGGGTGGATACATGTGAAACATCGTGATGGACAAACCGGTTATGTCAGATCAAACCAGGTCTGGGGTTCATGAAAATCGCGATTCTCGGTGCGGGTGCCTGGGGTACCGCACTGGCAATCAATTTGTCCGCCAGACATCAGGTTACGCTGTGGACCAAGTTTCCGGATCACCTAGCCGAACTGGTTGCCAACCGTGTCAATTTAAGCTTTCTGCCTGATTTTGCGCTGCCGCAAAACATACAGTTGACCTCAGTGCTGCCTGAGGCGTTACAAACAGCTGAACTCACCATTCTTGTTGTTCCCATTTCCGCATTGCGTGAAACGTTGCGCAGTATGGCCGCTATCGGCATCAATACGCCTGTTATCTGGGGATGTAAAGGATTTGAATCGACAGAAGCCAAACTGCCGCACCAGATCGTTGCGGAAGCGTTTGCCGGTGCACTGACCTGTGGCGTCATTTCCGGCCCGAGCTTCGCGCAGGAAGTGGCGCAAGGACTACCCACCGCGTTAACACTGGCTTCCAGCGACGCGGCGTTTGCGCGTGAAATGGCGAACCGGCTGCACAGTACCAAACTGCGTATTTATACCAGCGATGATGTGGTGGGTGTGGAAACCGGCGGTGCAGTCAAAAATGTCATTACCATTGCCGCCGGCATATCGGATGGTATGGGGTTCGGGCATAACGCACGTGCCGCGCTGATCACCCGCGGTTTGATGGAAATTACCCGGCTCGGGCTAGGACTGGGCGGTAAAATGGAAACATTCATGGGGCTGGCCGGCGTGGGCGATCTGATACTGACCTGTACCGGCGATCTTTCAAGGAACCGGCGTGTCGGGCTGATGCTGGCGGAAGGCCGGGCTTTGCCGGATATCCTTCAGGAACTCGGACATGTCGCTGAAGGCGTTTACACCGCGCGGGCGGTCTATCATTTGAGTCAGAAGCTCAATGTCAGCATGCCGATTACGGAAACGGTCTGTAACATTCTGCATGACGGATTGCCGGCCAGAGAGGCCGTGGAAAAGCTGCTCAACCGCGAGCCGAAAGCGGAAATTTATTAATTGCGGCTCTGATCTGCATCGCGTGGCTTGAACTGTGATTTCTATTAATATCACGTTGTTTCTTATGTGTAATAGTATTCGCCCCAACCTGCATGCCCGTAAACATATTAGTAATCAAATAGTTTTTTTTGGCGATGGAATGGTGTAATCTCTTGACCTAGTACGGATGGCTTGATATAAGTGGTTTCGTGCAGTATTGCTTGTGATTTGATGACCAACACATTTAAGGGGGAACTCTATGAACAAATCCGAACTTATAGATGCAATTGCAAAGTCTGCGAATATTTCAAAAGCGGCGGCGGCTAGTGCACTGGACGGAACGATCTCGGCTATTACCGCTGCGCTTAAAAAGAACGATACAGTTACATTGGTCGGGTTTGGGACTTTTAAAGTTGGTAAAAGAGCAGCGCGTACAGGACGTAATCCTCGAACAGGTGAAGAAATCAAAATTCGTGCAGCCAAAGTTCCTAAATTTAGTGCTGGCAAGGCGCTTAAAAATGCAGTAAACTAGCGCGCTTTAGGAAATCGGGGTGCTTAGCTCAGCTGGTAGAGCGTCGCCCTTACAAGGCGAATGTCGGCGGTTCGATCCCGTCAGCACCCACCAGTAAAAAGCAGTAAAGTAAACGTCAAGTTACTTAAGGAGTGGTAGTTCAGTTGGTTAGAATACCGGCCTGTCACGCCGGGGGTCGCGGGTTCGAGTCCCGTCCACTCCGCCAACGAACTGCCACATGCCTGAGTCAGCGGACACTTGGGTCCGCACACTGGGACTAGGGAAATGAAATTGATTTCATATCGGTTGGACCAGTTCTCGCTTCTTTCGAATCTACTGGCATCTCAGCAATACGGTGGGCGTACAGGTTAGAAAGATAAGTATTCAAGAAAAATTGGTCCGATTGGCCGGCATCGGTTCACTGCTTCCCGCACTGCACACACTTCATTTGATCTCAACACGGCTTTTTTGCTGTATCCTGTATTTTTCTTCTTTTTCACATTGGATTAAAGATTGTGTTTGATTTTGTTAATCGTAAAAAACGTATAGTTCAGGTTGTTTTGTTCCTTGCGATATTGCCGTTTGCATTCTGGGGCGTGCAGTCTTACCGCGGCGATGGCAGCGAAGCGTATGTCGCCATCGTGGATGGTGAAGAAATCAAACGCAGGGAATTCGAACAGGCACTGCGCGACCATCAGGAGAGAATGCGTCAGATGTTTGGCGGCAATATCGACAGTGCGATGTTGGAAAGTTATGAAATCAAGGATTCGGTGCTGGAACGATTGATCGAACAGCGCCTGCTGTTTCGTGAAGCGGTCAGCAATGGCTTTACCGTGCTGGACTCGCAGCTTGTCAATGAAATCAGCCAGATACCTGATTTTCAGATCGATAACAAATTTTCCAAAATTCAATATGAAACGCTGTTGCGCAATAACGGGCTGAGTCCGATCACGTTTGAGTCCCGCGTAAGGCAGGAATTGTTGTTGCAGCAATTGCTTGACGGTTACAGCGAAAACAGTTTTATATCGCGTAACGCCGTGAACAAGGTTATGTACTTGAGCGAAGTGCAACGTGAAATCAGTCAGAAACAGATTATGCCGGCGGATTTTCTGGCCGAAATAGAACCGGATGAAGAACAGATTGCCGAATACTACAACGACCATCAGCAGGAATTTTATCTGCCTGAGCGCGTGCGTGTTGAATATCTCGTGTTGTCGTTTGACGAGCTTGCTGAACAGGAACCGGTCAGTGAAGAAGCGATTGTGAATTACTACGAATCGAATCAACAGGAATTCGGACAACCTGAAGAACGCAAAGCCAGCCATATTCTGGTTGCGGTTCCCGCTACCGCTGCGGATGACGAGAGGCAACAGGCCTATGAAAAAGCCGCAGATATTCTCGAGCAGGTACAACAGGAGCCGGAACGATTTGCCGAACTGGCGGAAGCGAATTCGGACGATCCGGGCTCGGCCAGTCAGGGTGGCGATTTAGGCTTCTTCGGGCGCGGTGTTATGGTGAAAGCATTTGAAGATGCGATTTTTGCAATGCAGCCTGGCGAAATCAGTGAAATCGTTGAAACAGATTTTGGCTACCACATCATTCAGTTAGCTGAAATTAAAGCGGCTGCCCCAGCCGAGCTGGACGCGGTGCGGGATCAAATTGAAAACGCCCTGAAAATGCAGATGGTCGGCAGCATGTTCGGTGAAGCGGTAGAGGATTTCAACAACACGATATACGAGCAAAGCGACAGCCTGCAACCCGCGGCCGAGAAGTTCGGCTTGACCGTGCAGCAAAGCGACTGGATAACTAGAAGTAAAGCGGAACCGGACCTGCTTTCGAATCCGAGCCTGTTGGCCGCGATTTTTTCGGAAGACGTATTATATGATCAGCGCAATACGGACGGTATAGAGGTTGCGCAAAATACGTTTGTATCCGCACGTGTGGTTGAGCATCGGCCGGAAACATCACAGTCGTTATCCATTGTCAGAGATGAGATTGTGGAGCGGCTTAAAAACCGGCTGGCAGCGGAAAAAGCCGTTGCGGTTGGTGAGGAACAACTTGCTGGTTTGACCGCGGGTGAATCCGTTGCGGTCGAATGGGATGAACCCAAACAGGTGTCGTATATGCAGTCACAAGGTCTGGATCAGGATACGATACGGGCGGTTTTCAAAGTCGATGCGAGTCAATTACCGGCGTATACTGGAATTAAAAACCCGCAAGGCGGCTATACCTTGATTCGCATCAGCCAGATTGTTGAGCCTGAGGGGGTGGATGCTCAGAAAAGTACTGATTTTGGCAGACAGTTACAACAGATGATGACGCAGGAAGAAACATCAGCCTATCTGGCTGCGCTCAGACAGCGTTATGATGTAACAATTCGACGCGACAGTTATTAATTTTTGGGTAAAGGTCAGGTGTCGGTTTACAGATACCTGACCATTCCGTTGACCTGCTCCATGTTTTAATCGGGCAGGCTGAAAGCCACGGTATTGAATCCGGCGTCGACATAGGTGATTTCACCGGTAATACCCGTCGCCAGATCGCTGCATAAGAACGCGGCGACATTGCCGACCTCATCGATGGTGACGTTGCGGCGCAACGGCGCCACTTTTTCGGTATAGCCGAGCAGTTTTCCGAAATTTCCGATGCCTGCCGCGGCAAGGGTTTTGATCGGGCCGGCTGAAATGCCGTTCACACGTATTCCTTTCGGGCCGAGGCTGGAAGCCATAAAGCGGACGTTTGCTTCAAGGCTGGCCTTGGCAAGTCCCATGACGTTGTAATTCGGCATGACGCGTACCGCACCAAGATAGCTCAACGTTAGTAACGCGGCATTTCTGTTTTCCATGAGCGGAAGCGCGGCTTTGGCCAGCGCCGCCAAGCTGTACGCACTGACGTCGTGCGCGATGCGGAAAGCTTCGCGGTTAACGTTTTCCAGATAGTCGCCGGACAAGGCTTCACGCGGTGCGAAAGCGATGGAGTGGATGATGCAATCGAGCCCGTCCCAGTGTTTTTGCAGGTCTTCGAAACAGTTCGCAATGAGATTGTCGTCAGCAACATCACAGAGAAATAATAAGTCGCTTTCAAATTCGGTCGCCAGTTTTTCAATTCTGCCGCGCATGTCTTCATGCTGATACGTAAATGCCAGTGTGGCGCCCTCGCGCTTCATCGCTTTGGCTATCCCATACGCAATAGAGCGGTTGCTTAGTAATCCAGTAATTAGGACGCGTTTGTTAGCGAGAAATCCCATAAAATTTCCTTGTAAAATTTTTTATAATCGTGAATTATAGCTGATGCGGGTACGCTATAGGTCGCCAGCGCGGGTGAACAGCCGATGTTGGAAAAGTATTATGCGCCGTGTCGGGCATTGTGGGCTAGAAAGGTTCAGAGAGCTAAAAGGACTGGCCGGGATTAAAACGGTTATGGATAAGGCCAAAATCTAGGTTCTGTAGATTATGGAATGTGCAGATCATGTTGCGGTACCGTTTTTTATAAGCATTTTTAGAGATACGTTTAGAGATAGGTCATGTTAGCTATGTCAGCAAGCCGATGCAACAAATCGAGACCGGCCAGACCAACCAGGATTGTGATTTGGCTTGTCGTTGCTTTGGTGTTTGTCGCGGGCTGCAATCAAGCGGTCTGGAATAATCCATACCCGGTGTCGAAAGCCGGTCAGAACATTCTGTATAACGTTTTTACGGAACGCCCGAAGCATTTGGATCCCGTGCAATCCTACAGCAGTAACGAGATTCAGTTTACCGCGCAGATTTATCAGCCGCCGTTGCAGTACCACTATTTGAAACGGCCGTTTACATTAATTCCGAACACGGCGGCGGAAATGCCGGTGATTACCTATTACGATCAGTACGATCAGTTGCTGCCCGATGACGTGGACGCTGCGGCAATTGCGTATACCCTGTATGCGGTTTCAATCAAACCGGGAATCCGTTATCAACCGCATCCGGCGTTTGCGCGCAATGAACAGGGTGATCCCCTGTATCACCGGTTAAGCGATGCGCAAATCGCTGCGGTATATCGGTTGTCGGATTTTCCCCAGACCGATACGCGCGAACTGACAGCGCATGATTATGCCTATCAGATCAAGCGCCTGGCGCATCCCAGGCTGCATTCACCGATTTACGGATTAATGGCTGATTATATTCACGGTTTGCGGGAATTCGCCGCGACATTAAGAGTCGCCGATCAGTTACAGGGAAAGCGAGAAACGTTTTTGGATCTGCGCAACTATCCGCTCAGTGGAGTGAAAGTGCTCGATGACTATACCTATCAGGTCAGAATTAACGGTAAATATCCGCAATTTATCTACTGGTTGGCGATGCCGTTTTTCTCCCCCATTCCATGGGAAGCCGATTTGTTTTATTCGCAGAACGGGCTGATTGAAAAAAATATTACCCTGGACTGGTATCCGGTCGGTACCGGCCCTTATATGCTGACCGAAAACAATCCGAATCTGCGCATGGTGCTGGAACGTAATCCGAATTTTTACGGTGAAACGTATCCGCTAGAAGGTATGCCGAACGACTTGGAAAACGGCCTGCTCGAGGATGCCGGCAAACCGATTCCTTTTATCGATCAGATTGTTTATACGCGCGAAAGAGAAGGCATCCCGCGCTGGAACAAGTTTTTACAGGGTTACTACGATGCATCGGGTATCGGTTCGGACAGCTTCGATCAGGCCGTGCAGCTGGTGGGCCAGGGTGAAGCGACCGTTACCGATGAGATGGCCGAACAGGGAATCCGGCTCGAGACAACAGTGGCGGTTTCCACGTTTTATATTGGCTTCAATATGCTTGATTCAGTTGTCGGTGGTGCAAGCGATTCGGCGCGAAAACTGAGACAGGCGATTTCAATCGCGGTCGACTATGAGGAGTTTATTTCCATTTTTGCTAATGGCCGGGGCATGCCCGCGCACGGACCGATAGCGCCCGGTGTGGCGGGATATCGGGCAGGGCAGGCTGGAATGAATTCCGTGGTGTACGACTGGGTGAATGGGGGGCCTAAGCGTAAATCGATACAGGCCGCCAGAAAATTGCTGGCCGAGGCGGGATACCCGAATGGCATTGACCGTAAAACGGGTTCGCCGCTGGTGTTGTATTTCGATGTCGTTGCGCGCAGTACCGAAGACCGGTCGATGTTTGACTGGATGCGTAAGCAGTTTCAGAAACTGAATATTCAACTGGTGGTCAGAAGCACGGACTACAATCGTTTTCAGGATAAAATCCGCAAGGGAAACGCGCAGATTTTTGAGTGGGGTTGGCATGCGGATTATCCCGATGCGGAAAATTTTTTGTTTCTGTTGTACGGTCCGCAGCGCAAGGTCGGCAACAGCAGCGGCAGTGCGTCCAATAATGCGTCCAATTATGAGAATGAAGTGTATGACCGGTTGTTCGAACAAATGAAGGACATGGAAAACGGCGCGCAACGGCAGGCGATCATTGACCGCATGGTGACAATTTTGCGCTATGATGCCCCCTGGCTGTGGGGATATCATCCGAAAGATTATGGACTCTATCACGCGTGGTTTAAAAATGTGAAGCCCAATCGAATTTCAAATAACAATATCAAGTACTACCGTATTGATGCGGCGCTGAGAGAGCAAAAACGCCAGGAATGGAATGCGCCGGTTTTATGGCCGATTGTGCTGCTGTCAGGCGTTGTTATTATCAGTCTGTTGCCCGCGATTATGGTGTTTCGTCGGCATGAGAAAAGTGCCGCGATTGGGCGTGCCAAGCATCTGTCGGCGTGATGGAAGGAAGGTAACGCGCGATGCTGAGTTATATTATCCGCCGGATATTATATGCAATTCCTATTCTGATTGGTGTCAACCTCATCACATTTACTTTATTTTTTGTGGTAAACACGCCGGACGACATGGCGCGCATGCAGCTGGGCGTCAAATATGTCACCCCGGAAGCGATAGAAAAATGGAAAGCCGATCGCGGTTATGCTGGTTCAGTACTATATTTTAACTTCTTGCGTATAACAACCTGACACTGTTGAAATTTTGTGGATATATCAGTTAGATTTAAACCAAATTTAGATAATAAATAATAATAATAATAATAATAATAATGATAATAATATGGGACAGAAAGATTTACAGTGACGAGTATCAAAGATATAATAATGGTAACAATAAACAACACACTAAACTAAACTAGTTGTCGGATTCAGTAACTCAGGAAAACAACTCTATCGTTATTATGCCGGTTCGTTTTCAATGGAAGAAATTTTTCAGTACAATAGATCATTATATACATAACGATAAATACGCTTTGCTCCAGTAGTGGAAGTTAGTATAGTTTTTTGTACTTTACACTTGTGTATCTGTAAGTATTTTACGAAATAAGATGTATCGGCTTGATGTATTAGGCAACTTTCTAGTCATTCGTAAAAGTGTGGAGTAAAAATAGATTTTTTGGTAAGCAGCGTAGAACAACAGTGTAACAAGTCGGGTCTTTTGGCTGAGTATTAAAACAATGCTAGTATAGCCACATTCTAGACCGCACGAGAGAACAGAGGTAATATCATTTTAAGAACCTTGGAAAACATGTATGCTCACACAGCAAGAACCCTTGCCTCATATAGCAACTCCTTGTTTAAAGTATTAAATACCAGCATCTATCCAACTCGCAGAGGTTATAAGAATCTTGCATGATATTGATGTAATGTAATATACAAACTGTGATCGCCACATGATTTACTAGTTAAACAGAAAACTTGGTTTACCGCTGCTTCTGTCTACCACCCAGAACTGTTTTAAGAACTGTAATTGAATTTTAGTGGAGAGACTATCGTTCATAGAATAACTTAATATCAGTGAGATACTGTAAGAATCAGGTGTGTTCATCATTGGGACCCTGCTATTTCTGTCTTGCAGAGTAATCTTTAACCGCAGCATACGAGAGAAATATTCTAGCAGAGTAAGTTCATTCTACCAAAGAAGGAGGCCAAGGAACCAGGTCTATAGATCGAAAAATTTTCGAATAGAGCAAATGTTTCTACAAAAATTTATTTTATCTTTTAATTTCAATTAAAAAAGTCGACCGTATTTTTCTTTATCCTTTTTCTCTCATCTTTCCCAGATTAGAAATCGGAAACTGTCAACTAATACACGTACATATTCATAGGCAATCAAAAATTTTGCTTTGTATTCTACGAGCTTAAGTCGAGAGTAAACTCAGATTACACGAAGATGTATACCACATGCATATAGCTCATTGAACGTTTATGAAATTTTAAAACGCTCAATCTTTTGTTAAGAAAATATGTTTGCCTTAAATATCACAGAGGACAAAATTGTTTTTAGTGCAGAATCAGAAAAAGAAAAGTGTAGAATCAGTTATCAATGTACCAAAGGAGATCCAAGAGAGGAGATTATTGTTGTTGTGTACGCATCCAGGACACTTACAATGGCTAGGGGCATTTAGGTTATAACATATACCTATAAGGAGATATTTCCTTCTTAAATCTGTGGGGAACTTGTCTTTTAATATTATCTGGGGCACCAATATACCTCAGTAAATATTGAAGAATATGCTGTATAGCAGCAACGGCAAAATGTATTATAGTATTCTTAGTTTATTTTGACAATATTTAAGAAATAAGAACACTCTATGATGGAAATATCTACCAGCAGATAATTTGTGTTAATAATCTAGTTATTGTAAAATATATTTATTACTTGTTACTCTAACAACTTGATTATGGGTAAATTGATGCTTACGGTTAAAACAGATAATAAAAAAACCACAATTGTAACGATACACAGGAGCTTTCCAGATTACATTTGCTCTTCATCTTTCTAAAAAAATATATGTAAGAAACTACATATATATATATATATATATATATATTGTCAGCAGACACATTGCAATTATATATAATTCCCAAAGAGTGGAGCGTTGCCACAATAACTTGCAATTTATGGGCGCTGACCAGAAGTGCTCGACCAACTCAACAGTGGTGAAACCATAGTCTACTGACGAAATCATCCTATATAATAACATATCCTATCCCTCTAATCCCAGAATAGGCGTCCTCTATAAATAGACATCTACATTCAGTGCTTCGCAGCTTTGGACATGAGCAACTCTGCCCCATATGGATTAACAATGGATGAGCGGCCATCAAGTCCATCAGTCTAACTAAAACCGATTAAAAGTTAGACTGCAAAATTGAAAAGAGAGAATTGAAAATATGCCAGAGAAGCAGAAGATGTGTTACTACCGGGATTCAAAATTTGGAACCACTTAACTGCATACACACTACGCATGCAATCAAAAAAATCCCGAATTTTGAATGTCAGTAGTTTCAGTAACAGTACCATACATTTCGGGCTTGTGTCCGCGATATATTGAATTTTCTCTGGGTCCCTTTTACTGCTACTAGTTTTCCGTGATTCATCTTTACGACCCAAGAAAATGGTATGCCTAAAAAACCAAATGCTATACTATTTCTCATGGCACGTGACAACAATAACAATACTAAAAGTTTTGTACGTCATTAAAAGTCGATGGTGCTTAAATTAGGTGATTCTTGATAAGGGGTAAATTTTGATAAGGGAGGCATAGTCACAAAGAAGAATGACTTAATTGGACATGGTAACTGTTCATAGTTGTGTATCAAAGGCGAGATCTATCTTTGATTTGATCACTCTTGATAATCTTATTCAGCTTGAAATTAAAGAAAGTCTTATCATTTCTTCGACCATTGTAGTCCATATAAGTATTATTTAGAGTACAATTAAACCATCCTCCGAGCAACCATATTTCTTCTTCTCAAATCAAATAATCACTCAAAATGATATCGGCTAGTGTCTATTGCAAATGCTTATGTAAATGTTTGTATCTTTTTGGGCACATTGTTACGTGATACTTCAGCAAAGGGAGTTTTCTTTTAATTTGAATTTATTTAATTATATTGATAGGGTGTTGTTGAATAGAATGAGATATTATGAGACATTAACAAGGTCTGTATCTTCTTTGCTATTGCCTGCCTTTTGCTTTTTTTGTCACTGCCATTTTCTACGTCTTCTTAACGGCATTTATACTTATTGTTCCGAGTTGTTATTTTGTCAATATCCTGGATTTTGGTGTCTGCTTCTGTTGGAGAAGATGAAATACTTGCTCAGAAATGAGTTAATATTGAAAAGGGTTTTTTGTGCTAGACTATCTAAAGTGATTGGTTTGTATTGAACACTTTAGGTACTCTAACTAAACAGAAAAAGACGAGACCGTACTTTTATGGGCACATTACATCACTTGCCATGTGGCACTCTTCTTTTTGCCAGTATATTTGAAGATTAGGTCAGTCCTTTGTATTTCTACTCTATACCCTTCATGCCATTCTATGGTAGCAACGTGAGTGCTGGTATTCAGACAACTTCTATTTTGTCATTTGTATCGCGTTTAAACGTTGGAAGTAAATCTGCATCTGCTTCTCTTCTAGGAGTTTCTAAACGATTCAAGTAAATCTACATATGCTTCTCTTCTAGGAGTTTAAACCGGTGTCAAACACTTTAAATATATTACATCAAAATAGTTGTCGCAGCAGAATCTATTAAATTCCAAGCCGCTCTGCAATTTTGCTAGCTTAACAGCTATACTTTCTATATTTTACTAGGGCCACTTATCATGTAAGGTCCTCAGAAGTACGAAAGAAAACCAATGCCTTAATACGTAGTAAATATTTATTTCTTATCTGGTAACAACTTTTCGGCACTCCCTGTTGCCATTATCACCTGAAGTAAAATAGCTCAGGTTTTCGTTTTCACGATAGTATACTTTAGGGTAATTTTTAGTAAGGTTTGGTGTTACTTGCTAAGTGAGAACGCAATCAGCTAACTTATAGCATGTGGTATTTTGCGTGCCCTTGTACTTGTAGTATATTAGCTGTGTTTGTAATCACCGTGTATCGAAGAAGTGGTATGACTTGCGACATATCCCTGGATATGGCATCTTAGGTTTAAACTATATAATATTCTGCGTAACAATAAACAATCTTTTAAGGGTATACGGGATGCAAGAAGAATGATTGAAAAGTAAAATTGACAAGGTCTACCGTAACAGTGCAATGAGCATCGTTAAACGTCGAATCGAATCGGTAATAACTGGTGATTGTTATTATGGAAATGTTTGATCCGATTATTGAGACGGTATTTTGACGACATGAGCTGCAACAATCCGTACCTAGTTACAGCAAAACGTGTCTGTTTTCTAAAAGATGAAGATTAGGAGAGAACAGGTTGTCATAAACATGCCGTAATCCCAACAGTTGCTACTTCGAGATCTCAAAACTGTTATTCTCTGAGCGGCAGGTGATACCATATTGAAAATAACAAAAAGCGGCATCTTACAACAACTAATGAATCGGCCGATTGTAGTGAAATAATCTAAAAAAGTACTGCGAGAACTTTTGAAATTGCGTTTGCTTCCGAAATGGATTATTACAGCATAAAACGTGTGAAAGGATTTACTTTCTCTTGTGTGTTTTTCAGTATAGCTTCCTTAATATAGAGAAGTCAAGTAGAAGTCTAATTTTAACCGATAGAGATCAAGAAACTTTATAACTTAAATTAGATATCTCTCAAAACCTCAGATGGTGGAAATGAGTGAATCAGAACTGACTCATAGCAGTATTTTAAGGAAGAGTTTTATAGTTTGGGAAAGAACAATTAAGAAATAGAAAATATGTCACCATCGGGGATTAAACCAAATGACGATTTCTATTTCTCTAATGTTCTTCTCAAAACTCACATTTTAAATCTCTCTTCTTGATGATAGTTTTATAGTCATTACTGAACTTACCAAAGACGAGCTCAGTTACTTATTAGAAAAATAGTGTTCCATGTAAATCTTCGGAAGTGTCAGTACTTAAGGATCCTATAAATTGTATTTAAATGTTTAAGAAATTTTAAGTATTGACAGTGCAGTAAACTAAGTGACATAAGTTTATAAACACGTTTAACTCTAGAAAGACAGGTTTTAATTTATCTGCCGCCTCTCTCTGGCCATGTACTACACTTCCAGCGGGTCTTATTACTGCGCTTTCGTCTGACGATGGCACGAGAAGTAGTCACCTGGTTTTCAGGCTTACTAATAAGGCTTTTGTGATGTGACAACTCTATACCTATTAGAGGCACCTGCCCTATGTAGAATGATATTAATTAAAAAGAACAAAAAGGGACTTTTCTTATGTAGAGATTTTGATACTAAAGCCCAAAGAGCAAATTACATTTGCCTGCTATTGAAGGCATCTTTGCTTCTTTTCATTTCATGGTTAAAGCCTCGTTTCCTTACATATGATAGCTTGTTTGCGATAGGGAACATAAGAATTTCACGAAGTAATGGATAACGAAGTTTTTTCTTCTGACAGTTCTGAGAGCAAACGTGTTAGAAATGATGAACATAAAACGAACGAATCATTATACCCAATTAAATGTTTGAAAGAACATAAATACAGCATTGGCAGACGTTGATTTTCCCTAAAACACAAAATCTTTCAATCAGTCCAATTTTTTATTGGCGTTTCTAAAAATACGATTGCTCTTAGAGAAGTACGAGACGAAAAAGCTTAATATGACTGAATGATTTTGTTATTTCGTTCGAATCTTTTGCAAGTACAACCAAGTTTACAACTATAACAAATAAGGATTTTCGTTTATTCTGAAAAACAAGGATGCTTTTTGGAGCACGTTGTTTCTGCTACACAACTTCTTTTAGTAACAATTACTATCTTAGAGGCAGAAATAAATAATTCAGAAAAAAATTCCAATTTGCAAATAATCTCTAATCATGTCCTTTAAAATTGGCAGTACAAAACCAGAGATTGCAGGTTAGTATGCTATAACCAAAAAAGAGTTCCTCTTAGTCACTATTTTGTAAGAATTTGAAGTACAAACAATGACAATTTCAATGACACTTTTTATGTAGGTTTTAAGTTTACATATGTACTAAAGTGCTTACATAAGCATTTTTCTGCAATAACAACTTTTTGCATACCAGTCGCAACTTTTATTGCTCTTGTCTTCTCTTTTCTTATCTACAAACATTTAAAGGCAAAAATGGCATAAAACTACATACAGCAAAAGTAACTTCGAAAGTGCAAGTAAAATATTTTCTCCTTTAAACTAAATCATATATAAGCTGAAATGCAGACAAGAGAGTATTTTTGCACATTCAAGCCACTTTGCTTGGCGGAAGGGCATTAGATATTTAAATTTTTTTATCTACTTCTGAAAACATGCACAATTACAAAAAACGTGAATTGTATGAATACCCATGCAGTTAGCTTTGAAAACCAGTTACAGAATATGGTTACTTATGTTGCTTGGAAACGGCATTTTTCTACTTCTACCATCATTTCCGCTCTCCAAGGGCTTTGCATAATCTAGTTATACGTACATTTTGAAGTGAAAATGTTCAAATAGTTTGTATAATTTTAGTGCGTTCTTTTTACAGAAAATGATATTGCCCCTTTCTAATTTGAACTATTTATTATCTGAATGTTTCAAGAGTTTCTATATAGTTTACATATGTTATATGTATTATATGTCATATATTACATATTATATTATATATATATTATAAACATAGAATATAATATAGTATAATTGACTGAATTGAAACCGTTTAATTACTTGAGCAATGTCACTTTTACTAGACATTCAAGCCAAAAATCTTTTTTGTCATGGACATTTTCTCTTGATGGCCTAAAATAATCAGAACGACCTTAATTCTCCTATTTTTAGCGTATGTAAGTTACTACAACTAGCTTCTTTCAGAAAATTGTCCAGCTTACACAGAATTCCTACTTACGACAAGGAATAAAAGTCGGTAAAATGTAAAATATATTATTGTTTCCTCGAAACGCTTCAACACATTTTAACCTCATCCAATGCACGTCAAATAACCACTAGGTTAATTAATTAATCAAATTGGATAAGTGCATTAGCAAAATTCTCATGGTTACGAGACGAGCGATCCCGTCCTTTCAGAATGATGTTCTCTTGTCTATCGTGTCTCAGTGGTCTACCGAAAATTTGAGTTGTTATTGTGAGGTAAAGGAATCGAACATACCATTAATAAACTCAGAGGACAGCGCAATTGACTGTTTATTAAATTGAAGTTCGGTTAGTGAAAGCAACAATTAATAAACTTGACCGACTCCTGATGGTTCTTATGAAGCAGCCAGTGAATCACTCGTCCCGCGCACAAGAGAGGTATTGGCATTATATTGGTCATGAAAACGCCAAGGGACGGTTTTATGGCAGCTAAACTAAACAAGAAAGTTATACATCATGTTGATATGTTATAGATGGTTTAGAAGTTGAAACTTGAACATGTAAAGAATTCAAAGGTAAGCGCATTTTAAGTTTTGATGAAGGTTAACATTATTGTTTTCAGAGGGTGCCTGTTATGAATGCTATGGACTCTTTCAATAGATAAATAGATAAACATACATCACTGTACTTTCCTGAACAACATAGGAACAAGAAGGCAAGATACATAATATCTAAGTACGTATAGAGACGTTTGATGCAAAAAGAATATGTCGTTTGATAACATCACTGATGTAACTATCATGCTGGGTCAAGAAAGAGCAAACATTAAGTTACGACATAAACTGCTAAAGGAAGTCACGCACTTTCTAAAATACTTCAACTAGTTTGATTTCCCCTTTATCATAATTAGTTTTGTTGTCTTGCATTCTTAGTCACCATACACGGGAAGTGATCTCTAAGAAGTATGTATCGGTTTGTTTGTAAACATTAAGCTCATCTTCCAATGTTGAGGTTGTTTTAATACAGGGTCAATTCAGTATTTTCAATTTAAGAATACATAATAAAGTGAAAATATATTGTATGTATAGTATGTTCTATGTAACAAAAGACATGATAAGATGTATTTGATGTCTATCCCTTAAAAGTAACTTAATTGTTAAGAAATTTAATTAAATCTCTTGTCATCAGTGCCAATTTGTCTTATGTTAAGTTTCGATAGAGATCGCAATTCGCTGATAAACAAATGAATAGAGACTCCTGTGGTTAGTCCAACCCAAATACACGATAGACTTTTATGAAATACTGAAATTCTTCTATTTCATTATTACTAAGGGAAATGGTGAATCTTTGGTTATTAACTTTATATGAAATAATAAAATCAAGTAGCAAAGGTAAAGGTTTTCCCAATTATAAGTCAACGGTTTTAAGAAACTGCAAAGTTTGGCTTGATGATTATCGAAGAACAGCATAGTTGTTATTGTCTCATTACTACCAAATTAACAAAATATATAGGCATTAATACTTGCTTTGCAACTGTGTATGTACTTTTTTGTCTTTGTGCACAGATCTATATTTAAATGAATCAATCTATATCTCGAGTCGCATTACGCAACTCGCATTACAGTCGTTTAAATACGAATGCATCCATTTCTTTTTTAGATCAACTAGGTATTAGGAAGGTTGTTCACCTGGACTGTTAAGTAACGAGATTATCATTTCTTACTAGATCATCAATCCAAACTTGTATGTTTCCTAAGGACGCAGCATTAACGGAGAGCCTGTATAAAGTTGCATTATTCAGAATATTAGATTATTTATTCATGTACGGGTGTCAACCTGCCATACTAACTTTTAACATTATAAGGTAGCGTTTAGGGAGGGAAAGGAAGCAGGGAAGGACCTCTATGTAAAATGTTATGTAAAAGTTTTGATAACTGACCTTGTTTAGGAGTTGAAAGGTCTAAGGCAGAGTCCACTTTACAAACCCAGATATCAGCAATGCTAAGGATCACACGCCGACAACTATAATTCGTCTCTAATCCTGAAGAATACTAGAAAGAGCTGATTTTCAATAGAAAATGTAAGGACACATATTCATAGGAAGACGAAAATATACATTTGCAGAATAGTTTCAAGGATATCAAGTTACTCCCTTTATATAAATATCATAATTAGCTAAAAATAGGAAAACACAATGTTCTCTCCCTGCCAAAGCCTTAAATGGGCAACAAACCTAAACAACAAGACCAAGCAGCTGCAAGAGCCTTGCAAAAGGCAATAAAAAGGAGGAAGAAACACATAAAAGACGTTTAAAATAAACTTGAGACGTTTTCAATTAAGTTTTATTTTGTGTAACTACAAAAATATCTGCTAAACTCGTTAATAATATGTTATGGAACCTGTTTTGCAAATGGCCAGGAAAAACGTTCTTAGTATAAAACTTGCAACTATTAACATACGATAACACTGTGTAATGAATACCAACTACCAAACGATAAAAAAAATTGAATTACAAAAATATAACTTTCTGAGATTACAGAGGATTGATTTTATCATAAAAACTGTAAAAAATGATTTACATCAGCTTAAAGTTTCCACACTAATGGCACTTTATATTGAAAATGACTGTATTTGTGAAATTTTCAGTAATTGACTATTTAAATAAGTTTTGGATAAGCTCTTATTTTATATTATTGCGCATTGCAAGTTTGATCAACGTAAATTGCAGGATCGTGTAACAATTGCCTTCTTATTCAAGTGAGTTACTATTAAATCAATATTAAGGCAGTCTGGTAATGCAGGAAGGTCTCATTTAAATGCTACTGCATAAGAAAAATTATAAAGGAAAGGCTGTAAATTTAAGTACCTTACCAAAACATTAAAAGTCTGTGCCCATTTACAATCATGGACACTGCTAACAGGAGATTACTCCAATCTTTCATGAAGTACTTTTATCTTCTCAAGACTTAATATGACATTTTCTCGAGTAAGGATAATATCTTTTTATTAAGGGAGATGAAGAGCCAATGTAATTTGGAAAGCTCCAGTATATCGTTATTTTTATTATTATTATTATTGTTATTATTATTATTATTAAGGTCTTTCAAGGATTTAGAAATGCTTCAACAATGAATCAGGTATTGTGTACGTTCTATGCCATAATAACATGTTCAAAGGAAAATATGTGCCTAACCTCATTTTCATTCATCGAATTAAACTCAAGTTTTCGAAGAAATTTATGTTGCTTGATCGATGTTGACAGTAAACGCCCAAGTAATTATTAATTTTCATTTTATCTCATATCCTTTTTGCTAATCAATTGACTATTGCTAGCAAAATTTTCATTGGTAACAAGTTGAAGTTTAAATAAAAGATCGATACAATGTGAAAATTGCAGAAGCAACATGAAAAAGAAATGTAGACGTCGACAAAGTAAATATTGTATCCCTTTTTAATTGAATGAGTAAAGTACCAAGTCGTCTCAATTGACAGTGATTCATTTTAGGGAAATACACTTCGGGCAGACGATCAGATTTTCCACGTTCCTCATTAACTATGATTTTCCTACTAAGGTTGACTCATACATAACTCATCCGGTTCTTTAGCCATAAAAAGAAAATTACAGGTCCTAAACTTCTGAATTACTTCGTCTGGCATGATTACGGCTCCAAAAAGGACTCGTTAGAGGTCGCAATAAATTAAGTGCCCTCCAAACAATGTCTGTTTGCACATTCCTCAAACGTTGGTGGCATTAGTTGTACGACTTTTGAGTAGTCTTCACATTACAGTCACAACAAATAAAAGACAATGAAAGTCTGATAACATAACTAATGTAGACAATTGTTAAATGCCTAGCCAGTTTAGGATAGAATTATGGATCGTGGATATATCTTTAAGCTTAAAAACTTTAATGAGGGTTCATTGACCCCTGACCTTCTATTTACATCGGCTAGGTAAGTCAAAGATAAATAGCAAGAATCCGAAACAAGGACATTATTTCGAAAGTCCTGTCGTAAGCCACCCAATAGCCTAAGTCATCTTTCTACGACATTCCTCTCTACGCTATATTCTAAGGAGACACAACACACCCAAACCACATGCTGCACTCCGGCATTGCACAAGTACCTAATTTTGGCTATTACGATCTTCCTAAGAGCCTCTAATGACTTGTCTAGTCTTAAAGTCAAAACTTTCTGGTCTTTGTAGCGCTGCAATGTCTACCAAAGAAAGAGTAATGATTTTTTTAAAAGTCAGTGATCTATTCTTTCGTATATCAAAATACATATATTATTCTCTTGACAACAATAATGGATTTAGATGATGATGATGATAATAACAATAATAATAATAAAATAAGTAGTAGTACTGGTACTAGTAGTAGCAATAGCAGTAGTAGTAGTAGTAGTAGTAGTAGTAGTATTAGTAGTATTAGTAGTATTAGTAGTAGTAGTAGTAGTAGTAGTAGTAGTAGTAGTAGTAGTAGTAGTAATATCAGTAGTAGTAGTAGCAGTAGTAGTAGTAGTAGTAATATCAGTAGTAGTAGAAGTGGTAGTAGTAGTAGTAGTAGTAGTAGTAGTAGTAGTAGTAGTTGTTGTAGTAGTAGTAATAGCAGGGTTACTATTATTATGATTATTATTATGACTAGTACCCTTTTATGAACAAAACTAAGCTATATAGCTAACAGCAAAAGTGTCTTTTCTGTAGTGCAGTCATGTGTCAAATCCCTAATATTGAGAAGTTCATCAGGACAAACATTTTTCTCTCGGGTTCTAAATCATAACGAAAACAGTAAAGGGGTACAGGCAGCAACATTACATCCTCCGTAAAACCAACAAGAATAAAAACACTTTTACAGTATTGTACATATATGAATAGCATTCAGCTATCTCTTTCCTGAAGTATTGAAAAGTTAAGGAAATCAGAAATGAAGGAAAGGATTTATTGATTTCCGTTATTTATTTTTACTGTTGAAGTATTTGTTATTATTAGCTGGCTTTGTAATTCTGTCACTATATTTTAAATTAAAAAGCAGATGACTCTTTGGGTGAGCAATGCGTTGACGACCGATATGATGTCCAAGTTTACGTTCTATTTACTTAAATGTAAATTAATTACCTCTTGAGAATACGATGGTTGTTTTTAAATCAGAAAAAAATTAAGGAAATTGATGAATCAATAATACAAAGGAGTAAAACAGTCACAAATGGAACCAGAAGTTAAAATGAGAGGCTGAGTATCCTTTTAGAGATATTACAGTCATTTCCGAGCTAATAATTATTGGAGAAAACATCGTTATAGTACGCAATAAAATTGATGCTCTTTCGTCACATTGTCTATAATTATGTCTGATAAACAACGTAAACGTCTAGGAGTCGATTAGTGTCTTTGGTTGGATTTTAAGCGATGAAAGCTGGAAGATACAGTCACCGCTCCCTTATGTCAGTAATGAATAGCCGAGTCCTTATTCTTTCACAACGAACAAGCGCTGTACCAGAGTTAATGTGTTGCTTACTTGTACATTGTGTGTTCAGTGCTCAAACAAGCGTTTCCAATAAACAGGAAACGATAATTGGCAGTTAGTCTTTATCCTCAAGCAAATCACTGGTGCGTTAATGAGTCATGACATTGCCAATGTCGTCAACCCCCTTGCAGCATCAAATGGTCGATCCTATTGAAAGTAGCACCACGTCTGTATATAAGGACAAATTTAATACTATGAAAGTAGTGTACACGATTTGTACAACGAGTATCGATCACAAACTTCGGACAATTTGTTTTAAGATATTGATTCTTTGGCTTCCAGATTGGAGAGGAGATTTAGCAGGTACGAATTTAAACTTCTTTCAAATACTTTTATTAATTTTAATACAAACATTGTCAATATTCTAGTGCTTAAGAAATTCTTTTTGCTTCTTTACAAGCTGTTTAGCTGTGCAATTCTTTTAGATAAATTTTTGTTCGTCACGAAATGGTTAGGAAGAAATGTTTAGGTGTTTCCTCTACCCAAATTTTCATGTTTCTAGGCAATGCCATTTTTCCTCCTATCGTTAGTTACGTTCGTTCGCATTGTTGATACGATATTTTTCCACTGGAGAGACTTAAAATATTTTTAACATTTTTTATGTTTTCTCATAACTTCACCCCTTAAAATAGTAAGAAATGGCAGAGCGATGGTGAGAATTCCTAAGGCTCAACTCACTTTTCGTGCTGTGGGAGTTACTGTTTGTGTTTACGGGAAAGCGGACGCAGCTGCTGTCTTAACACGGGCCAAGTCGGGCTAGCCGCAGCGCCATGAAAAGACCAATTAGGTGTAAGGTCAAGAAATTAACTTGCCTTTATAGAGCAAGAAAGAAATATGTGAAAACTTTAAAAACCTACTAGTGAAGACGTAAAGTAATCACACATTAACTAACATTGAGAACGGAAAAACCTTCTTGTTTCTTAACCAAATTGCAAGAAGTAATGCAGAATCTAGGCACTTTTGAGTGTTAAAATATAAAACGTCTCCGTCAGTTTACATCTTAACTGAAACTTATTTGTTTATCCTACGATGGGCACCAATATTGCATAAAAACTGATTTCTTTTCAGCTATCCTACGTATATACGAAAAGCAATTTGTCATACACGTGTGTTTATCTGCCGATTACAAAACAGAAGTTTTCTAATATCCACCAGTGTCTTTCATGACACCAAGTACTTTGTTACAATACGTCCATTTAAATTCTCATCATGGACCATAATATGTTTGACATAATTGCTCTTTCTGTGTTTTACTAATGGTATCTATAAGAAGGACCCACCGTAGTTGATCGATGTTTATTATAGCTTAAACAGTCATTACACTTGGAAGACAGATCTTTTCTAACAAGCCAATTATACGTCCTTTTTATAGCTGCACTAGATTGAACCACATTGACTTTGTTGTGGGTACCTTAGGTAACAGAGCGTAGAATTTGATTTTCCGTGAAAAAGCAAGATGCAGAAACGAAATCTATATCATTTACGTACATATACTACCATCTAGTATTCTACGAAATAGATTCTATTGCCTAACGAACTAGCTATAAACACTTCGAGTGCCATTTTGACCCTTAATTTAGTAAAGTTTAAATCGTTTGCTAACTTTTAAGAATTCACGAAACTGTTTTTACTGTAAAACACCATTTTTCACTTTTATGTTCTGATCACTCTGAGTCAGCCTTGAATAATTCTTTTGAGTTATGGGCGGTTAAGTGGCTCTTCGATCGTCATTTTCGCAAAGTTTATAAACTTATCAAACTTTTAAGAACTGCTTATACTGCGAAACAACATGCTTTACTTTTATGTTTTATCACTAGAATCAGCCCTCAGAAATCTTGAGTTTTGTTCGTATTATATAGTATCAAATTTTTCTTCCCCCGCTGGATTTAACAGTTTAGCAAAAATTTGCCATATCTTGAAGCAAATGTAGCCCATTTCTTGTAAACCAATTTTGATGACAAATACTGTTTTTATTTAAAGAGGGTTTCTCATTGCCTTTTGTATACTAATTGCTATTTCTATCTTTATTTTCAGGATATTATTTATCAACAATTCAAAATCATGAAGATGTTATCAGTATTCAAGATTGCAATCACCGTCTATCTGGGTTTGTTAACGCCCTTATCAAGTAGTGCTCCATTGTCGAGTGTGTCGAGTGTGTCGAGTGCGTCAAGTGCATCCAGCTCTTCCAGTGACTCAGATACGACATCTCTATGCCCATTCTCCTGTCAGGGTCAGTACGATCAGTGCATTACGATAGTGGATACTGTGGAGAATCATCTGACATGTGTGACAGCCAAAAGAACCTGTATGAACCTTTGCGCAGGTACTACTTCGACTATCAAGGTCCAAAAGCGAACAATGAGGAGGGCAAAAATTGAGGTCAAGTTAATGAAAACGGCAAGACGATTCTTACGTTTGCTGAAGAAGGAGGTTGACCTTAAAGCGCAAGAAATGCAGGGAGCAAAGAAGGAATCGCGGTAGCTGGAGTTCCTCAACCTTAACTCATAGAGAACTCTCCTAGTCACGGAGCTTCTGTTTTCCAAATGGACCGGTTCTGTTCTAGCAGACTATGCAGTCGAAGGAATCATAATCTGTTAAAGGACAGGGCTTATCATGCTCTGTTATACGACAGTTCCTTCCCTAGTCGCGGATGGGCAGCCATCCGAAATGCTTAAAGAACCATATAAGCCAAGAACGAACCACTTGGTATCAAGAGGTGAAGAAATTTCAGTTTTTCGACTGCTACCGTCGTGCAACGTGTGGTGTGAAACCACAACGATACTCAGCTGATGCAATTTATACGAAGATTCTGATACACGAATTTTTGATAAAGGACTTCAATTCAACGACATCCAGTTTATCGAACTATGGAGGAAAATGCATACTGAAGTGTACAGTTCTTCGATAGCATTACGATGAGTGAGATCCAAAATCACAAAGCGTTCAATTATGAACAATGCTTTGACAAAAGGACATATTTTAAATTTTGTAAATAAAATATTAACCAAGATCTGTGCATATAGTAATAATGAAATTGTTTTGGTTGGAATTTTGATAGATACTATATGAAAGAAATTAATTTGGTTTTACGTATTAAATTAAATGGCATGACGATAGACGCCCGCGTCTTGCACTTGTATTCAAATTCTATTTACAAATTGAAGGCAGAAATGGTACATACATTGATATTTTTGTGGCAATGTTATATAGACATGCTTCTATGGGTGTCATACCAAGTGTACAAAAATATTAGGAAGCTATGAATCTACAATGAAACTAAACCTGACGTTATTTCAATTTGTTATTCCTCTCTTGCTGCCCCGGGTAATGAATGTTAAATGCCATATCGTACCACAATTGCATTACCAAGGTCTATCTATCAATAACAAGTCAGATTTTAAAAACCGCGTTATTGTGGTGGTTTTGTAACTTTGCAAAATTAGCCTTAGTGAGAAGCATTTTGCGTGCCAACTAACTGGAAACTATTTTTAGTTACTAATGACGGTGTCAAATCTTGACCATGAATTTTTGTCTAGTTACTAGGAACTGGCAAATTTCAGAGGAAACTGTAATTTAGACTTTACAGCGCCTATTTCGAGGTAACGGTGCATATTTGTCTCAAGTAGGAGAGTGGTAAATACTCTAAAAATTTTGCTTCACTCATTATCGATGAGAAGTTCATATCAGCGAGTATCGCTTTTCAATAATAAAAAACGGGTCAGGATACGGGTAGAATCTGTGCGTTTCGGGGAAACTGATGGCGACGATCGTAAGCTCTGAAAGTCTCTGGCGTATTTGTAAAGTCTCACTTAAGTGATACTGTGCTACACTGAAAGATGGACCAAAGGACCAGGTGGCTCTGAATTGATCCACAAATTCTATTTAAGTTTGTAGAGCTAGTTGTTTAGCTGATCTAACAGTTGATCAATTATACGTCAAATTTAATGTTGAAGCCGTCATCACGACAGACAACAAAGCCAGAATAGATGATGGTCAGTAGAGCGAGAGTTGCAGCATCCTCTGTTGCTCCCTTCTTACTTGTTTTCAGTTTCCATTGTCTGTCATCTTGACTGCGGTTAGATGCCATCATATAAGATGCACGTATCCTTTGGATTACAAACACGGCATCTTACAATTTTTGTTAGATATCACATGAGAAAACCAGGCCACAATAAACCCGGGGGAGTTAAAGTCCCTAGCTTAGACCGTCACAAAATGCGTGATAAGATCTCAAGATAGCTTTCTCCATGAGCCTAGGCCACATGAGATTAAAAAGATCAAAGCTGACGTATCCTTATTGTAAAGGCTTCAAGGAGCGTTAAGGATTTGCCTCGATAGTTTCTTAAGGAAGAAGTAAGCAAAGGGGTTCATTGCTGCAAACGAAATATCAAGACATACCTATTGAACAGTGTATGCTAAGCCATGTATCAACGTAAACAATAACATTCCCTAAAATACAATCTGACAAGGTTAGATAAACAGTCTCTTCCTCCTTGCCACTAAACATTTATACGTAAACAATTCACCGCCAGCTTGGTGAACACAGTTAAAGTTTGTTTAATTAACGATGGAGTTCATCTTAAGAATTTTAAACACTGCCCCCTGAGGAGGAGAGAATCCTGATAGCTATAAGTGTATCGTGTAATGTTTACAGTCTTGCACGCGCATTCAACCATTGAAAGGTGTTTACCCTACTGTCCGTTAATGCAATCAAGGAAGCGAACGTCCCCACTGTACGTATTCCGTGATGCTACATCTATTCCTTTCTACACGGATATTCAAGACAAACCCATGGCAAGGAAAGGGTAACTTTAAACCGAGCATGAATGTGTTTTGCTACGATCTACGGAAACGTCATGGCAGTAAAGACTCTAAACTCATGACTACCGAGGTATCTAAAGCAAATAAAACTTTTAAAAACCTAAGTTGGAATTGCAAGTTAGAATTTATTTACCTTGTTTCTTCAGTAAATAGGAATAAGTAAAAATCTCAGTGTCTCTTTCATAGAGAAAACTCTACCGATTTGTGAGAGGAAAACTGAGTAAGCATTTTCAGTGCGTGCTTGAGTGCTTTTACATCAAAGCATAGGTAATCAAGAGGTCATTATATATTAAGACTTTAGGTTTCTTTTGCTCTGATATGCCTCGAGCACACATTAGTTATAATTTCCAAACCTAAGATATGACTAAAAGGCATTTGCAACTATATCAAACCCTATAAGGAGACAGGGGGAAAGAGAAATTTGTCGTATTCGATTCAAATAAGGCAGTAATAAACAATACATTTGGAGGACAGTACAAGAGTACAACAGCAAAAGAGCAGTGAGAATCATCAATTATAAGAAGGCGACACACAAGTATATGGATAACGTGTTTTATGTAGAATTGTGGGCTTTCTTCGTCTTCTCCATTGCTTCCAACATAAATAGTAAAAATTTAGGGTCTTGATCCACATACCTCACAGCTATCAACACCTAACTAAACAATGCACAAATACCGGGCATCAGAAACTGTGAGGGTTTGGAGGGAAGAGGGGGTAACAACATCTTTTTTTTCAAACAGTAATTCTTATAATAGCAATGAAATCCTTTTAATGTTAAGTATCTGGTTCTGTTAATCAACAAATCTTCTTCTAAAGAATGGAAAAGCCCAAATTATATCAGTAGGTGACAAATGTGTGGCCCCTGAAAATTGATTTTTGTTTTTTAATGTAAATTTATCCCGCAAACCTAGTTAATTCGTCCCCCTTTTAAAACTCGCCAGGGGCACTGAAATGCATTCAAATGCATTCAAAAACTTGATGTTGAAACTTGTTGTTGAAACTTGTTGCTTTTATCTTAGACCATATCTTCTATCCTCTTTATTTTACTTTTTTTTAAACCTCGTTTAGCATTCGTTAATTTAGAAACGTTAGGTAATAAAGGTGTACAACGTTGTTATTATAGCTAGAATTTTCACATGCGAAGACTGTACTTTAATTGTTAAACATAACTAGATGGCCCTTATTCGATTTAAGAAGTCAAGTAAAAAAAAATTCATTTTATTTTTGTTCAACTGCTTAAAAACAGTTTTTGAAAAGTGAAAATTAGAACTTATTTAGGCGGTGTTTTTAAATATAATTCTAATAGTTAAATTTGGTTCAAAGCAATGAGTTACGGTAATGATTAATGTCAGCTTTTATCTATTGTTCCTAATATGCAATAATCAGAAAGTAGTAGTGAATGAATAAAAATAATATCAAAAATTCTACTCTCACTTCATCGGAACTCCTTAAACTTCATTTCTGGGGCGTTTCTTTGATATGTTTTAAATGACGGCGTTGATGACTTAAACAGTTGGTTTATTCAGGACATATTGAAATTTGACGCCCTTTACAAATTTAAGTTAGTTTAGTTCTAAGTGTAGCACTATAGCAGTTCTAACCAAATTACATAAAATAGATCACAGAAGGTAAAACTGTTTTTGATAGAAAAGTTTCTAGGTGTTAATGAGAATCAAGACCATGTAAAAAATATGAGTTACACGAATTGCAACTCACAAAATCAAGATTTCATATTCAATGATGCCTTGATTCATACTGTCAGGTCAGTTGCCTTTGATCCAGCACAGTACTCACAAATATTAGGCTGATGCTGAAAGGATATGAAATCTTAACAATTGACTCCTTCAACTGTCGCAGAATTTACAAACTATACGTTTACTGGTTGTGCTTTACGTACTGATGTTAACATCTGTAGAGACAAAGAGCGGCATAAAACTTACTGATAGGAAGGCAAGCGTTTAGACTCATCTGAAGTCGCATCCGGTTTATAGGGGCATCATGGACAATTAAAAACCAATTTTATCTGTAGAACTCGTTTGGCCGTAACTGGCAGGGGCCACAACATAGAATATTACCTCTCTTACCTTTAAATGCTGATAAGTACAAGTGTGATTCTAGACCTTAGTGAAAAAAGATAAAGGTATTCGATCTACTTGAACTGGCTTGTAACTGACTTGTATTGTACTGAAAATGCCTTGCACCTGAAGTGCCTTTTACTTGGACTGCCTTATATTTCAAGTGCCTTATGCTTAAACTACCATGCACTTAAACTATTACGTACCTGAAGTGCCTTGTACTTGAAATGCCTTTTACTTAAACTGCCTCATATGTAAAATGTTTTGTACTTGAAATGCCCCTTACTTAAACTTACTTGTGCTTTAAGTGCCTTATGCTTAAACTACCATGCACTTACACTATGACGTACCTGAAGTGTCTTGTACTTGAAATGCCTTACTTAAACCGCCTCATACGTAAAATGTCTTGTACTTGAAATGCCTCTTACTTAAACTGACTTGTACTTTAAGTGCCTTTCACTAGGACTGACTTGTACTCTAAGTCCCGATACTTAAACTACCATGCACTTACACTATGACGTACTTGAAATGCCTTACTTAAACTGCCTCATACGTAAAATGTCTTGTACTTGAAATGCCTCTTACTTGAATTATCTTTTACTTAAGCTGACTTGTGCTTTAAGTGCCTTATGCTTAAACTACCATGCACTTAAACTATTACGTATCTGAAGAGCCTTATTCATTCATTAAGTGCCTTATACTTTCACTACCCTGCACATAAAGTGTCTTGTATTTAAATCCCTTGTACTTGAACTGCTTTATATTTGCAATTCCTCGTGCTTAAACTGACATGTACTTAAAGTGCCTTTTACGTAAGGTGTCTTATAACTTGATTATTTTCTTAATGCCGTTAGCACTGGTGATATTTTACTGCGACTTGATAACCACTAAAACGTTTTAGAAAATGAACGGGCGTTTGCGCAGATCGATTATCTCTAGCTTCAAACTTCAGCTCTTGCCAGAAAAGACCTGCACAAATGGTATTTATTGGCTTAGAAATTACCAATGAAAGGGTTTGCAGATTTACAGGCGCGTCTTATTACGTGTTGCCAACAGAATGCTCAATACAGCATTCTGCTGCCACAAAAAGTTCCTACGTTATTAAAGTTATCGCACAAGACTTTTATTAGTTAAATTAACTTGTGACGCAGCATTTAAATGTCCTTACAGTTCGCTGTGCGCCACAGAAAACAATGGTACAATATGATTCAGTAATCACAACAAAGGTCACAAAGAAAAGTGAACTACATATCCGTATCTAAAAATTAGCAGTGAAAAGTCTTAGTTTATAACTAAATTACAAGCTTTCCTAGGAATCTAAAACAGTTAAACTGTTGCCAGTGTACATCCTTCCCTGCTTTTTGTTGCTTAGTGCCCTGATGTTTCTATTCCCAGCTTTGAATTCTAACTCCTTTAAACCTAACCTTCTTGGTAGTCTTGGCTCCATTTGCCATTGGGCTACAAGTCTCTTTTAGTTGCTTTCCACTTTTCCACCAATGTATGAAATGGGGATGCAATATTAGAAAAGTTCTTCATCTGTAGTATGAGGCAAATCCAAGGAATCTCTTTGTCAGTATCTTGTACTTGGACCTGCTTTTCAATGCATCAACTTTCTCCGGGTTTCTTAATACACCATCAGCAGGCATGATGTGACCCAGATACATGCCGTCTTCCGGAAGAATTGCCAAATTGTCAATTTGAGCTTTAATCCATGGACTCTCATCATCTTCAATACAACCTCCAGACTGTCTAGGTGCCCTTTTACTGTGGCTCTAAAGATTATTCTTATTATTTAATAGCTAAACCAACTTGATTTTTAATATGTCTCCACTGAATACGTCAGGTATGAATCTTTGGACACTTTCTGGTCCACCTGAGACTCTTAAGTGGCAATTGGTTAGACTTGTACAGCCCAAGTGGTGTTGTGAATGCAGTCTTATGTCTGTCAGCCTCTTTAGCTGCAACTTGGTTATAGGCGGAAGCGACATCTAGTGTAGTGAAGTGCTTTGCATCTGTTAGAGTCTCTGGTAATTAAACTATGCTTGGCAAGGAAAGACATCTTTCTTTGTCTTTGCTTTCCGTTGCCAAAAATCCACACACATTCTTAAAGCCACAGACTTTGTCCTAACGAGAACAATTTTTGATCAGTAGCTGCTTTGCTTAGTGAAACGAGACCTTTGTCTCATAACACATTCAGGTGTTCCTTGCCTTCTTCAATTTGCTTTAGTGGAATTCATCTATAGTGTTCTGAGACAGGAAAATCATCTTCTGTCGGAATCTTGTGTGTAATAGTGTATCCAAGCGGTTCACCCTCATTGTAAAAGACGCCCTTTTGTCCCTTCAGCAGTTTCTTGCTTTATCCTTCTCCTGACTCGCCCCTGAGAAGCGTTTTAGTAGCATGTCTGCTTATTCTTTGGTGGGTACCTTCTCTTCATAATAATTCAAGTCAAGTCAAGTCAAGTCAAGTCGCTCCCATAGTCCTAGGACCATTGGGGTACTTTGATGAGTTCACTATTTTCCTCCATCTATCTCAATCCTCCGCCAGTCTAATGCATTCCACAATAGTGCTTCTTGGCCATCTCTTCACATCATCGAGCCAGTTCATTCTTGGTTTTCTTTGTCTTCACTTGCCGTGGACAGTCCCTTGCATAATGGTGTGTGCAAGAGTTCTGTGACGCCGTGTCACATGGCCGAAGCATTGAATTTTGCATCTTCTTGCCGTTTCCAGGAGTGTTTCAAACAATCTCCTGGAGGACTGACATGTTCGTTCGATGGTCCCGATAGCTAATGCCCAAGATGCACCGTAAGCAACGCCTTTAATAGAACTTAGCCTTCGTTCCAGATCTTTGTTGAAGATCCAGGATTCACATCCATAGAGCACTATAGATGGTATTAGCGAGTGCATTAGTTTTATCTTTACTTTTACCTGAATCTTCTTGCTCTTCCAGATGTTATTTAGCTTGGCCAGTTGGGCTGTTGCAACCGCCAGTTTCGTGTGATTTCTTTGTGTGATGTCAAATCTTCATTGAGAATTGAGCCAAGATATTTAAAAGTCTCGACTGCTTCCAGTTGTTAACCTCCCCATTGTGATATCTACGTTGTTGTCATCGTCATTCTGACTTGATGTTACCATGATCTTGCTCTTTTCACTGCTTGTTTCCATTCCGCGCTTTCTCGTTGTACCTTCCAATCTTTCTGTAATGTCAGCAAGCTCCACACTACTGCTTGGGATCAATCGTCAAAAAATTTTAAATTGCAAACTTTGCGCCCTGCCACTGACACCGTTCCCTCAAAATCTTCCAACGCTTCCATCATTATGTAAGGGTGCACGCTTGTCGGACTCCAACAGTAGTCGCAAACCATTTAAGTCTGCTTCTATTGGTTATCACTGTATTAGTGGCCTTATTAAATAATTCTTCGGTCAGAAGGATCAAGTGAAGACTGATTTTATGTTTCTTCATGTTGCTCCATAGGGCCTTTCTACAGACTCTATCAAACGTCTGGAGACATGCATGCTAGCATGACAAATAAGACTGATAGTCCTGTAGTTGTTACACTTCCTTAGTTTTTTGGTAATGGGATTTTTAATGATTGTGTCCACTGTGTAGGCCACTTTTTCTTCTTCTAAATCATTGCACAGATCTTATGTATTATAGTCATCATAATTGGAGTAAGCAATCTCAGCACTAGTGACCGTAATTTTATTAGTGCTACCTTCGAATGTTAGAGTTTGTCTGCTTGCTATTCCATCAACAGAATGCATCTTTCTGGTCCAAGTTTTCGGTTTCAACCAGATGTCTTTAGAATTTGTATTCATCATTTGGACGACATAGCATAGATTAGCTGTTTCTATGGAATCAGATCATTAGTTTCCGTTAACTCAGCTACCGTGTCCCAGTACTGTTGGATACAATTCGGTATCATCGACTTTTGTGTGGGAAACCCGGATCTAATAAAATGCAAGGGTTGTATCTGCATTTGTAGTCTGTCTAAAGTTCTCCTTTCTCGATATGACTGGCAAATGAATAAGTGCTTTCCTGTTTTATATGTCTCATTTAACTCATACTGCGAAAGGGTCATAAGCTTTCATTGCATTCTTGGGATGGTGGTAGCTATTTGCTTGCGAAAAATTGACACAAGTGCTAAGTGATCCAATTACTACCACCGAGGATTCTCCAAAGGTATATTGGTGAAATTTCTTGCACCCTGTGGAGATTATAGGCCGCTGTGTAGGACTGTATAATTACTGAATTATGAAACAAGTAATATACTCCAACTTTTCTTTTCTTCTTCTTTTCTTATCGTAAAACTCTTAACTTAACTGTATAAAAACAAACTCTTAACTGAACACAAGATGCAAATTGACTTGTTACTAGCAATAACATAAACAATACAATTCTCCACGGCCCACGCCCAGCAATTACACCAAACATGGTTATGTCGCAGTGCAGCTAATCTGTGTGGCCTATTTGCTCCTGACACACCAGTTTCTGCTGGTGTGTCATCGTCACTAGTGCTAACAATTTTAGCTTGAATGTTTAGTGGATAAAGTGACTGTAACGGTCTCTGGCGCTGATGTCTCACACCATATGTAGCAACACTAACTTCTGCACCCCTGGCTTCCTCATCGTCACTATATATGAAATGTTCTATCTTACCTTATTTCCATGATTGGCGATGTATCGGCTCAGCATCATGTACAATATCGCCTATTTGAATAGGTTCCAACGGAATGTTATGTTTATGCTTAACATTACAATGATGTTCGCGTAAATATTCTTTCTTCCTGCGTGAACGAAAATACTCTAAAATTGATAAAAGTACTGTTAATTTTATGTTAAGTTTTTCTCAACCACTAGACTCTTCACTACCAGTTACTTCTACCTGCGGAAATGTTAGCAGTCTTCGTCCTATCATTAAACGTGATGGTGTTAATACTTCGTCACTGCCAAGTTAAGCTAAAGGCCGACAGTTTAAGGTAGCTTCTACTTCTGCCATGACTGTCTTTAATTGGTCATAAGTCACAGTTGCCCGTCCCAGTGATTTTTTCAGACACATTTTTGTCATGTTAACTATTTTCTCAACAAATTCCCCGTACCAAGATGCCTTTGGCAGATTAAACTTCCACTCTATTCTTTCATTGCTCAGATAACTCGATACACCAGGCAAATCAAATAATGCAACCAATTGATTTGAAGCTGCTTAAAATGTTTTTGCATCATCACTGATGAGGCGTGACCTTGATTTTCTTGATGTCATGCGCCTGAAGCTGTTTAAAAAGCTTTCTATCGTAAGATCTGGCACAACATCTAAGTGCACATCCCTGCTTATCGCACATGTGTAAATAACACCATCAACTTTCACAATCTTACTATGCTGGTACCTAGAACGGACCATAAGTGAGCCTAAAAATATGCGCCCACGGTACTAAAGGCAATGCCCTGACGTACACAACAACATGGCAGATCTCATTCCTTTGCAAGAGTATAATGTTGTCCTTGTTATTTCCTGTAAGTGCCACATTTGTGTAAAATAGTTTTCACTTTCTGGCGCACCCAGCAAATCCAAAAATACATGCGTAACTCTGCACGGGTCTGACATATGCCACCATGAATGACCCGCTCATGTGCATCTCTTACAATTAGTGTTACAAGATAATGATCTATTGGTAATAACACTGGGTGCCTTGCGTCAGGTGTTAGCTGTGATTGACCAAGTTTACCTGTACATCTGACTGTATCATGTTCATCTTTAAACTACCCTAGCTGTGCCTTTAATTGATCATACTTTGAATTAGTCTGTACGCGCTTAATTAACAGAATTTCTGCATAATGTACCTCCTGAACCGTTAAGTCTCCGATTTGTCGTTCAGCAGTTCTCAAGTTGTGGTCAAATCGTAAGGTATAAGCAATCACTCGTAGTAGTTTACGACAGTTACTAAATTTTCCACGAAAAACTCCGTTTGTAATGGCGCAGTTGCGGCTCTGTTTTAATTCGAGTTGACATTCGTTGGTTTGCTCGATTTTTGCTGCTTGCCCTGGCCAGTGTGACTCATGCTGTAGCAGAAAAATCTGGGCCTTTCTACGCACTACTGCTGAATTACAATGTCACTTAGTTTAATTAACCCCTACCTTAGCCATAAGAGCTTTCGAACTCCTATATAAATAACCATAGAACTTCCTCGTCAGTATACCGCCTTTACTCGTATCAACTACAGAAAAAGCTTTTATCTTGCTGATTAATTAAGGCATTTCCATGTTTCTCAAGATGATAATCGATCATGGC
>JAAAKM020006971.1:997336-1036861 GCA_010016025.2 Alatinidae sp. Z8VKAUB7J3 | reverse complement strand
CAACTACAGAAAAAGCTTTTATCTTGCTGATTAATTAAGGCATTTCCATGTTTCTCAAGATGATAATCGATCATGGCGTTTAAAAGAAAAGAACTAGCGTTAAAACGATACATAACTAGCTTGGGCGTGTCTGAAAAAACCTTATTATACCATATGAATCTTAGCAAATTGTGTTGTTTTGGTGCTAAAAGCTGCCTAAAGCAATCTTATTGTAACGCCAAGGAAACCATATATCGGTAACATTTGGTAATAAGCAAGGCCCTGAAAAACAGCAATCATTTAAACTAAAATAGCCTGAAATACGAGCGGATCCGTAGTAAGCGACGCGCAGGCGCATCCTTCGGCGATTTTCCCGAATAATGGGATGATGAGCAAAGAAATGCGTTGGGCCATGTTGGGACATATTGTGGTTCCAGATAGTTTCAATGATATTACTACTAAGTTGATCACGTATTACATAATCTTACTCCTTCAAAATTTCAGATCTGACAATGTAAGTTGTCGAACGAAAAGAAAACAATTATTTGGTAAATTAAGAAGATTTGCGTTCAATTCAAGTGTTCAAGTTCAACTTCATACCTTCCATTTCTAAACTCATTTTTTCCCAAAATTGTGACGTAAACCAACTGCTCATTCATATTAGTCCCTAGAGCCACCAATTCCCCAAATTTGCTTAACTTCTGTTGAATGGCAGTGGATTCCGTTGATACTTGCTCGATTTGCGGTTTGTAATGGTTCGCGAGATTGACCATACTACTACAATATATGTCTCCTGTCTGAGCCACTTAATATCCAGCCTAGTTTCGTTGAAAGTGCAACAGAGCCGTACTCCTCCAGTTTTGACTACCCATCCACCAATTGCCAATAATAATCAGCTCCAATTAAGTGTCAACTGGCGAGGCCTCTCGATAGTTAGTGTTGAAGTCCGTGAGCTGAAGTCCAGTTAAGTGAGAATACATATTCACTGCGATGGTAATAGGTTGCTGGGCGATTGGGGAATAAACAACAGGTACTGAATGAGCTGTGATATAATTTGCTTCATTACTTTGAAGTCCTCTTATACCAAATCACAACAGTATCACAACAAACTATTTCTCCTTCCTCACTTCCAGATGTTTTAATAACAACAGACTTGAGGGAAGGTAGAGTTCTTCTTGTTTTTGTGCCAGTGATGGTAAGGCACTTGGTCGATGTATGATTTTGCCACCAAAACGTGAACGACACCTTATTCTATGTGGAGCTCTGCAGTGCTGCAGGAGAAATATTTATGGAAGAAACGGGCCTTCATTTTGCCACGCCTCTACCTACAAGGTGACATCGTTTCCTTGCTTCTAATTCAGTTCTAAAAATTTGGAGTAGATCCTCTATTGTCCAGGTATCATCCGTAATTGTTTCTCGGGGATTCTCTTTATCAGGAAATTGAGATGAATAATGTTCCATACTGTTTTGAAGAAATTCCCTGGGCCTCGAGAGAACTGACATGGCTCTCGATTTTATCGTTAAGTTCTCGGTACTTCGAAGGTTATCTACTGACTTGACACTAATGCGTTCACGTGAGCGTTAACGCTTACCTGTTTCTGTGCATACCGATTTAGTAATATGTCGACAGGCGTCCGATTGTTAAAGGAGGTTATGCATATGGTCCTGCAATAGTCGCAGCAGCGTCACCGCATAACTGCGATTTTGAATGTGTGAGTTTTTCCACGTCCTCTAAATCTGACTGGCTGGCTGCGTGATGAGCATCCCACCACTCCTGCCATTCCAGTGGATGTGTGATAATAGAGAGACTCGAGCAAAAACTATGTAGAATTATACTGACTTAATCTGTTAATCTGAATATTTACACATATTTCTCTTAAGAATCACGGAATGCACGTAGTGGAACAGTGTCTACAGTGCAATTAACAAATTACACGAAATATTAGTCCTAAATACAAATTACACGGAACTACACAAAAATACAAACCAATCAGAGTCAAGAACAACAGCGAAATTAATCATATGGTAAAAGTAGTTAACAATGGAAACTAGTTACTCATAATCCAGTAATTACACAAGGTAAACATGAGAACGAGGGTATTACGTAAAAACACAGCAGAATCGTGAGAGTACTGAGATGAATCATAAAATATGCGGAAGCTAATAAGAAACGAAACTAGAATGATAATGAACCTACTAAATGTATGACTAAAAAACAACAACCATCAAAGAAGAAGAAGAACCATTAATAAAAAGTCACATGTCTTCACGGATGACTGGTAAAAAAAATTTTAACGTAAGCTTTGGTAGCTTCAAAGAGTGCCTGAGATGTGACGTTTTAACGTTCTGGTCTGTGCAGCCTCCTTGACGCGTTAATAAGGCGTCAACCTTGAACATGCAACCATAAATTGCTTGTTCGAATCGTCGACTGTGGTGGGAATCTCATCGTCTAACTTCTTGAGGATATTCAATTTCTCCTCGAGAAGAACTCTGTGTCGCTCCAGTCAGTTGAAACCATTGGTTTCATTGCTATCAATCTCGTCAGAAATTTCACGGATTAAGCTCTTTTTATGTCCTCGTTTGCCAGCTCTAATTTTCGTCACAGATTGCACCTTTTCTTAATTAATCGATTTGAGGTTGAGAAAAGAATTGTTGGTAGGTCTTTACGATTGTCCTATCAGCGGTCGACAAATTTTTGCTTCGATCCCTTTCTTTGTTTGCGAGTTACCATAAACGATGCTTGAATGTTTGAACAACTCGTTCTTTGCACGAGCAATTCTGATGAGGGTGCAACGAAACCGGTCAATGGCATTTCACTGATGATTCCGCTATTAAATATTATCTACAAAGGGTTTGTTGGGATGGAGACGGGGAATTCCGTCCTATTTTTTGGCTAAGCTAGGACTCAGACTGCAGTGTTCGAGACGCACTGCAGTAGACTCTTACGTTCCACAAATTTTTGTATTTAACCAAGTCAGCCTGCCATTCTGTAAAACCTTCGCAACTGATAATACTACTCAGCTCAACAACTCAATTTAAGAAAACAAGGTGTCACCTATTTTAATCGTTATAGTTTAATTTGTCTTTCCATGTGCAAAGTGTCCAAGTTAGAATAATAACCCGGTAAATGAAAAGTTATATTCCATTTTTAATTTCTGTTATTAAAGTGTCGTTTTCGTGTTGTTTATTTTTATGTTTCTTCAGGTGCCATCATTGAATTTAATATCAACTTCAGATCCAGATGATTTCAGACAAGAGTTCTGGCTAAAGCTTCAAAGGAATGCTATAGAAAGTTGCAAAGGTATAGAAGTTACAAATAGAGGTGTTAGTTTCATGTTGCTTGTATTTGGATTGCTTATGAGCATGAGAGGTATATTGATGTACTTTGATGATCACAATGTCATTTTTGTTATCGGTTTTACGCCTTGTATTTCCCTGGGCAGGGGCTAGGGTGGTGTCCATATGTATGGGACTTCGGTTGGAGCTTAGGGCACTTCAAGACCAGATTCCCTCCCTGTCGTCACCAATGACCCTTTGGAGAATCGAACCCGTACCCTCTAGCATAGAAAGCAAGTGAACTATCCACTGGACCACGGCGGCTCTAAATTATGAACTCTAAAAGTGTCTACTTGAGCACAAGTTTTACACATTTGTATTTCCTCCTCATCAGACGTAATCAACGTTCTCTGTAACATCAACTGACATAAAACCATCCCAATGGAATCCCTAGACATAAAAAACCACTTTGCCGATAAACTACTTCTGTTTGTGGTACAAACTTTGAATATGGTCGTTAGAAATGGAGACATGATCGCTCACAAATTAAACATTGTCATCAAAAAATAGGAGTATGTTAATATCGGAGGTCACCTAGCTCAGTTGGTGGAGGGCACGCCGCGATAGCGTGGTTCATGGTTTCGATCCCCGTTGGTGATATATTTTCTATTTCTCTAGTGTTCTTTTCAAAAACTTAAATTTAAAATTGAAACTTTTTCTTTGGTTCTCTTCGAAGTCTTACACTAACATTACAATGTGACAAGATAAAAATCTTTAAATATTTTAAAGTAACAATAGGATTTTTGAAATGCTAATCGGTATGTTAAGTAATGCAAGTGCATGCTTAAGTTGACAAAAAACAATGTAAATAATTGTATATATAATGCTATTGCGCTGCTTGAAGGTAAGCTAGGAAAAAGAATAAAAATTTAAAAGATAAAATTAAAGTAGCCTTGTTTGAAAATAAAGTGTTTCAGTCTGCATAAAATACAGTTACCTAATCTAATACAAATTAGCTCCGGAACCCTAAAATGCTGTGCAGACCTGGCTTTGGTTAAAGCCCCCAAAGTATCGTTAGAAAATGCCTCCAGGCATAGTCTTTTTCCAATACATGGAGTCTCATGGCTAAGCTGGTCCTGGTTTCCTTATGACTGATCTTTGAAGTGGACATACGCACAAGTGCTTTGATTTAACTAATATTTAACTAATATTGACTAATATTTTGATTAATATGTTACAATCGATAACTTAGATGCCTACAAGTCTATCGATTTTGGTGTGAAAGATACACATACAGGAATCTGAATGGGTCATTTAATTTGAAATCAACCAAGGATAAGAATTTTTTAATGGTGATACTCACCGATTTTTGTTGAAAATGTAAAGGGTATGCCTTTTCCTATGTTATGAACACATGACAAGATATATTTTTATTAGAAAAATCGCATTTCAAGCTATTCCTCCCCTGCCTACATTTGGTAATAGTTAAACTTAAGATCGAGAGCTGAATTTTACCGTCTGTGTAATATTAACATAACACAAAGACATCAATGCTGAGGACAGAATGACCCGGCAACGATAAGTGATGAGAGGGAAGTAAAAATCTGGCTATTGATAGGCATGTATGCTAATTCTTGTCCTTATTGATTAAGTTAGTGAATTGCTGGTAAGAATAACTCGAACAAGATCGATGATATGGGGCTTCTAAAACTTTCAGATGGAAAGCTGATCTAGCTTTAGCTAATATACGAAAACAATCATTTGTATAGCCCATTAAGCTGTCGTGCAGATGTAGTAAATGTGTATCGATGGCCGAATCGCAATCTATCAAACTCACATTTGCTTTACACTTTCGTCCTGGTTGTTGACGCTCACGAACTGCCTTCTTATTTCTCAACGCTGGCGGAATATGTTTGCGAGATACGACCTGTAAGTCTTTGAGACGTTCTTTCAATATACCTATCATCACACTGGCATCTAAATTCACAAATAGCATTACTACTGTTTGGTTGGAATAACATCCTTGTAGACTTTTGGCAACATGCGTTGTGTCGTGAACACAACCCTATTCTGACTACCCCCAAAACAACGACCAACAGCTTTACTAATCTGGGACTCGAACTTACTGCCCTATATACAGTAACCTTAAATAGACTGGGCACTTCTTAGGTCCATAAGGCTTTTCAGCAGACCAAGTTGAAAGTTTATTGCTGATGCAACGGTTTACAATATAATCGGGATATCCATTACGCCGAAACAAATCCCTCAGGTTTGATAGTTCCTGTTCTATATAGCTTGGTGAGCAAATCAGAAAAGCTGTATGAACAAGATTGTAGATGAGATTAATCTTGTTTTTGGTTGAGCTAAAAGATTCCCAATGGACATATTGCCCAGTGAAAGTCGGTTTACGATAAACTTTCGCGAGAAATCCCTCGGAGGAAGAAGAGGTAAACTGGCATTCTCTTCACATTCGATAGTGAACCTTACTGAAGGATGTAACCGATTGAGATGATAAAAGAATAGGATGAAAGAATAAGAATAACGGACTCATTTTGCTACACGTTTTCGCCATACACTGATCTCAGCAATCGTATAGATTGAAGTGGGATAGCTATTTGCAATGAATTTATTGGAAATGAGAAGACCAAAACGCGTCGTAGAAAATAACAATAACGAGTGCGACACCTTTTCCGCCACTAGAGTTCTTGAAAAAGACGTAAATTGTAGACAAATTCTTTTTGTTGACCCAGCACCGGCTTCTTGGTTTTGATGAATGCGGCCTCTAAAGCTGCAAAATGAAAGGAGATCGGGCTTTGGCTAATACCCTAAACGAATTCTCTTGATAGTTGTCAGTATATGATAAGCTTTCAAACAAATGCTGTCCCATAGCCGAGTCTGTTTTGGGATCTGTTGATTTGGCTGTGTTTGCACGATTTGGTAGAATTTTGGAAACTTTGCTGTGTCTACTAATGAAGGCAAGCACATGTTGCGCGATTCTGTGATGTAACCTCTGCGACGTACGACCTATATATTTGTTCGCAAAGCGACACGTAAATTTATAAACTAATAAACTCTTCTGGTTGACAAGTAGTACGTCTTTTGGGGCAACAAACTGCAGCTTTTGGGTGGAATTGACAACACGCAGTTGTACCGTGGGAAAACTGCCCGGTCACGGGTGCTTTTATTTTTTTAATCAAAATTTAAGGAACATTCCTAATCCACGGTAGTCGCAAACATACTGTGCACTTCATCGGACCATATTTTGGGTCAGAAGAAAACTTGGCAATTTGATTGGATATGACAATGTTGATGACATTTTCTGGATAACCGTCTTCTAGTGGTTTAACGTTGGCTAATTCCTCATCGAGTTTACCTTTTGAGCAAGTGTTAAGAGCGGGATGAACTAAAGTAGCGATGAGATTGGTTTAGCGAGTCCCTGCGCCTATATTGTCCGGTAAGTGAGGGTTTTCTTTAAACACTAGTAAGAAAACTGGACTTGTCTTTCGAAACAAGAACGTCTAGAAAATGAAAGGATTTTTTTCCTCTTTTTCATACGTAAACCTAGAAGCAGGATGCAAGTCGTTACGTTTTGTGAGAAATTGCGCATATTGCTGCTCATTTGAGAAAACAGAGAACGTTTCATCGACGTATTGGAAATAGACAGGTAGACGACTAGAATTAGCAAAAAGTTTGTTTTCATGGAAGCTGACGAAATTATTTGCTTAAGTTGATCCGACGGGAGAGCCCATAGCAACTCCGTCAACCTGCATGAACATTGTGTCATTGAAACTGAATACTGAGTCTAAGTACTTTTGTCTCTGGAGTCTTCTTCCTTTTAGCTAAGGGTAGTAATAGGTAGACAGATAGATAGTATACTTAGATATGTAGGCATGAAGTAGGGATGCATTAGTAGATTGATAGGGATAAGGGTAGAGTTAGGTAGACAGATAGGGACATAGGTTGATAGAGGTAGCGGTATTTAGGTGGGAATAGTAGTGAGTAGATAAAGCTTGCGGTAGTTAGGTAGCAGTAGTGGTTGGGAAATAGGTGTGTTGGTAGGTAGATAACTAAGATTACACTGGTCAACGCGAATTTTGGTGTCAAGAAACAAAACATGTTTTTAGCTAATTTGATGGTGCTGATTCCGAAAATGACCTTAGTTTTTCAATTTTAGATACCATTTTTTCTGTACCGGAAGTGCTCATTTTTGGTAAAAAGAGTAGTTTATGGTCTTGGGTAATTGCAAACTTTAATTAATAAAGGTCATCGAAACCAATCAAGTTTTAGGTAGGCCCAACAACTTATTGTGAGACATTTAAAACTAACACTTTTTCTAAGAAAATATAAAAAAATGTGTTTCTTAAGTTAAAAAATTTAGAATAGAAGTACCAAAATTTTCCAATTTATTGCCAAGATTCAAACTAACTAATAAAATATATCGGCAATTATAATAAACTTTAGAAAACCTAATTGTTAAGTTGACATCAAAATAGGAAACCTTAGAATCTTTTGTTAGTTATTAATCAATTTTTCTTTGATCGGGCGTCTACAAATACGATCCTAGTAAATGGAGATTGTTCAGTGGTTGTTAAACATGCATTTTAAAGTGTGTTTCCTCCATAGTACCAACTATACCCGGCAATACCTATACCTCATTCAATAACACCGCGAGAAATATATGATGCCATCAAACAAGTTATGAAACAAATCGACTGCAACAAGCATAATTGGGTTTCATGTGTAGATTTGAAGATAGTAAATTTCTTACTTGGTCAAGAAAGTGGCTACACAAAGTGATTTTTTGCTTGTGAGTAACGGTAGAGAAAACAAGGAGCCCTGGAACGGGAAAGAATGGTTTCCCCGAGATGTCAAGGTCGGTTAAAGAACATTACTAATGCTGCTTTATACAGAGGAGAAAATCATATTTAAACCCATACATATCAAATTGGTTTAATGAAACAGTTTGTAAAATCGCTCGAGAAGGAAAGCAAATGTTTTGAGTATATATTTAAATCGTTTGCAGGACTTAGAACCTAGAAACTCAAAGCATGAGTGTTTGATGGTCTTGATATCGGGGAACTCTTATGAACTTTTATGAATTTGTTAATTCAATGAATGACTCGGCGTTTCACACTTGGACATCCTTTATTGACATGGTAGAGAGCATCTTAGGCAATCGCTCGGCCGAAAACTACAAGGAGGTAGTCGGAACGTTGTTTTAAGACACAGGACATAAGCGTTGATATGTGTACTAAGGTTATTATTGAAATTTCCTTTTGGACAAGTTTTGAGAGAATTGTGGAGATGTGAATGATGAGCCAGAAGAATGCTTCCATCAGCATATCAAAACGATGGAAGAGTTACCACGGCCGGTGGGGAAAACAAATGACGGCTTATTGCTTTTCGAGTATGAAAACGAAACGAAATAACATGGAACATAAAAGGCAACCCAAAAAGGTTTTTATCATAGTTCTTATGTTCACGAACATTTTATTTTTGCTGATAATAAAAATCGTTAAAAACACTCGTTGGTCTTGGTATTTTTAACCGAGTTATTTAAAGACGTAGGGCCCGATTATTATTGAAAAAGTGCTATTTCTAGATAACCAGACCAATTTTTGTTGATTTAAATACAAATTCGAGGTCTTTACTGTTTTACTTTAAGAAAGATTACCATCGGTCAATACTATATGTAAAGAAAAAATACAATAAATATGCTTTTTTCCCCAAAATGAGACATTTCGGTACCGCATAAACGGTAGCTAAGCAAGAGAAGCTAAGTTCATTTTCAGATTCAGCGCCCCAAAATTAGCTTAAAAAGATGTTAAGAGTCTCGACACCATTTCGAAATTTTTTTGTTGACCAGTGTTATTAATAGCTAGATAGATAGGTTGGTAATAGGTAAGAGGGGGGTTGCAATAGATTTACAATTGTATCATGAATTGACAAGGATAGTAGTAGGAGTAACCATAGACAGAGGTAAAGGTCGGTAAGCACAGAGCAAGAAGGCAGAAAAATGCCAGAAATTGAGACACATTATCTTGGAGGCTATAGCTTCTGTAGGAAAAATACTCTGAGAAGTAGGTAATGAGGTTTACGGGACAGCGGTCCAACAAGCTGAAGCACATGTATAAATGGAAAATTCAGTTTTGCCAAGGAAGCAAAATAAACAATATTCAACTTTTGTAGAACAAGGAAGGCAATACCCTAACTCTCAAGCAACTGGAGATTGTCACCGATTGATTTATTTCTTAATAAAAAATCGCTATGATCAGCTCAATAGTAGACAATTTTATAGGTAGAATCGCTTCTTCCCCATGCAATAGATTGTAAATCATTTACTAAAGAACTGTAGCACCACAGCATGATATTTGATAATGATATAAAATCCGAATCTACCATTATAGAAATTGATCATTTTCAAAGTGCTACATTTCATGCATAGGAGTTTGTTTTCATGACAACAATGATATGTTGAAAAGATAAAGAAGGCCTTTATAATAATCCCAAATATCTACAATCTGTTTGCAAACTACTACCATTCAAATATCTATTTGCAAACTAGTACCATTTACAGTATAAATAAAACTGCGTTCAAAATTAATTGTAGTCTTCCTTATCTTTGGGTGGAATTTATGTACTTACTATGTAGAAGCTTTAAGCACATTTAATTTATTGTTAGTAGTAATTTGCATGTACGAAGACGTTCAATTCTTTATTGTTATGTTTCCTTTAAACATGGTTGGCAGTCTCTATCAAAGACCGCTCGTGTGCAGCAGGACTGATATACTACTACGCTAAATAAACAGTAACAAAATAAACAGGCTAACTAACCAGTAGGGAGGACCCTGAATCTAGGCCAGCAGACGGAGAAGCAAGCCACGAGGCATCATAACCTCGCAGTACGACTACCTCTCCGGGCTTATAAGAAGCATTCGTAATCAATGAGAACAGATACTACATCCTATACCTGCCAAGAAGCCAATATGCATATGGCCAACACAGTTTCCTCCCTTTTTTAAAAATCCTTACCGGAGGCTCCGTCAATTTAATATTCAAGTTTTGTTATTGAGAGGTAATTTTTGGATTTTGCTGTATCTATGACGACCGAGATGAAAACACGACATTACTCAATGCTGCAAAAAGAGCTAAATAGACATGGAGGAACGTATTATGGAAGTTTCGTTACTTACTTTACAGTACCGGCTTTTATTGGTATTGTGGATTCAGGCTGAGTCTTTGATGATCGTTAAAATTGATCTTCGTCTGGCAAGATTAACAATCTCAGCTCTTGCCTGATATAGCTATTTTCTAGAGAAAATACATTGCACAGTACGCACGTGCTGGTTAATCCACATGAAGGCTTAGTTAGCAATGACACATGCTTAAAAGTCAGACCTGGTTGCAGAGTAGCTAACAAGGAATTATTTTCTGGCAGAGGACTTGATTCGACTTGAGAAATGAACATCGTTGCAAACAAGTAACGACTACTAACATAAGTCTATAAGAACAAGTTAAAGTAAAAAGTAGTGTGTAAATTTCAAATACTTGAATATTCAGTTGACTTTAACCTTAGTAACAAAAATGAGATTGAAGTAAAGGGAAAGTATCAGTGTTGTATCAGCTCGAGCAAACGCATCTCAGTCGGATTTGAAATCGACGGGAAAATGTCAGACGGAATGCTGCAGATAAAGTACACTGTGCATCTTTTGAAACATGCCCCAAGATAAAAGAATATAAAAAGGGAGAGGGGAGAATGTATATTAATACTCTCTCTACGGTATTGACTACATCAATCTAGATTTATAGAGCTTTTGGGCCAAATGCTGTTTGTACTCCTACTTGAGCTACACTCTGTTTAGTAATTGAGATGCCGTACAACTGAGACGGATAGATAGGATTAATAGAAATCAGATTTTGACTAGAATGCTAGAGAAAGAGCACATACATTAGCATAGGGAATTAAACCTTGGTTTTATCTACCCTGCAGCGTGTTCTCTATTTATTGGGCTGCAATGAGACCCGATGATCAATACTCTACTAATCTAATCGCCCCATTAGCTCCCAAACCCCTACACCGTTGAAAATCAACATCTGGCACTTCGCATTTTTGATTCTCTCTGTTTGCGAGCTTTTAAAGCATGAGCATGTAATAAACTCTCAATAGTTAATGTTTAGAGCTACTGGTGATATTCAGGTTACTTCAAACTTGTGAATTAAGAATTCTATCTTCTTAACTATGTTATTAACCACACATAATAGAGAAAGTATTACTTGAATATGGTCAGGATAAAACAGCTTGCCTGAATTTACTAGAGATGCTCTGAGGTTGTGCTAATCGTAACAATTCTCATCAACCACTTTTTAAAACCCAAGTTTGTTTTCGGTCCGGATTATTAACATTGTTCGACGAAGCAAAATCATCTTTCCACTTAAAAGTATTTTACTTTTGATAACAAATCACCAGAATGAATCGAAATAGAAAAACTAAACATAACAAACAAATATTATTTATGAAAGATTGAAAACATATGGGCTGCCCGATTGGTTTTATGTTTTGGACCAATCAGAATCCTCTAGAGCTATGTTGATTAACCGAAAAGGGCCAACGAGAAGACAGATTTTTGTCGTCTGCAACACAAAGGTTTTCTTCCTCTTATTTCGATTGATTCCAGAACAGCCCAATGAAATGCACAGCTAACGTGACTATTATGGGTGCAATCAGCAATATACAAGAAGTACATTTTGGCTTTTCAAGCGAGTGCTACAATAGGGCAGAGCCATAGTTCTTAGTGGCACAAAATCCGAAGTGGCTGTTTATTTTAGAGGTTTACATTTGGCAAATAAAAGATGGAACATGTTGCTATTTTTTTAGCAAACGTCAAATTCATGTAACAAATATAGCAAGTACATACTGGCATTTTAACACAACAATTTACTGTCTCGTGACCACCACGAGTTTTGTGCCATCTAACAAAGCAGCTGAAACATACTAGCCAAGGGTTAAATAGGCATCGCTAATGCTAGTTGCTCTAACATTATCGTATCTTATAGTAAGAAATTTGTTTGGAGGCCACAGAAGGACAATAATAATAAAAAGGTAAATGGGATAATAATGATGAAAAGGTAAAAGAGTACCAGCGTAAGGTAACCACGTCCAACCCGAAGTTGTTGTGTTTACACGTGACACATGTTGAGCCTCTACGATCGTTAAGTTGACCACTTCCGACTGCTTTTGTTCACGAAAGAGTTTTTATTAGGTAATTACATATTTGCAAAACAATCAGTATCATAAATAAAAATACATGGAATCTGTCCAGCTGTAAAGTTATTGACATCATTGGCTGATAAACCATCACATGTTGCTTTGTGTATGGATCGTAAATGTTTTGGAAAAGGATTTAGAAGTTTGATATCATCTCTGATTACGTTATGTATTCTTTCTGGCACAACGCCCTAGCCTCTACCCTTTTTGCAATGGACTATGACTTGAAGTTCGGATTCAAACTAGTTTTCTTGTAAGATTGTAAACCCTCTGTAACGTTTACCTAAGTAGAGGTAAAGATATACCCTTTTTTACGGTTGAGCTATTCTTCAATTTATTAGCTGTATGCACACCATGTTTAGTATTATAAAATTCCCTCGTCAAGGAAATGGCCGAAACTGTTCTAAACGTTGACAAAATGTTGTGTTTTATTGCTTCTCAAGCTCTTTTATGTCATTAAACTCCTTTAGTTTAAGCAATCAGCAATTTGTCCCTTCCTGCTGAAATTGTAAAGGATGACGATGTGGATATGGCCCAGAATTATTATTTAATCATCAAAGATGTTTGCCAAGCTTGGCTTAGTTATAAACTTGATAAAATTGATTGCCATTTGCACACTAAATTTAGCCATCAGCGGGAGAAAGAATTATTTCATTATTGTTTAATGTTTTAACTGCTATTGTACAACTGCAAATGAGTGGACAATGTAACTACTGTATGTCACTGTAATGATAACAATGATCATAGTAATGACAATTCGTGAGTCAAATTTATATTTTCTTGTCAATAGGGAGACGAACTTAGGTTTCCCAATACACCAGGGTTAAATATTACATAGACTTAAAAATATCCCCTCATACATAAAGCTGCCTTGACATGGTGACATTTTACTTCGATTTGAAAACGAGATCAAAAAGGTCATAGTAAATGTTTTTGATGGTGTGGCTTCATTCCTAATATATACTGTTTAGAAATTGTGTGCAAAACCGCAAAGATCATGTGACTTTCATGTTTTGCATTTCTTTAGTTACTCTTACCAGTGCTATGCGGGCTATGTTCGGCGCATAGCGTTGAGATTAATTAATTAATAGAATTTAACAGTACCTTCCATCTTTTATTAAACAAACATCAGGGGCCAAAAGAAATCAACCACCTCGGGGGGGGGGGTTGGGGGGGGAGAAAACCAAAGGCAATATTAAGCAACATTAAGCAACATTAAGCTATGTGATTCTAAACAGGCCGGCAATTGCTTGATAAGCGAATCCTTCACAGGGCTATTTTTGGTTTCGAATTTCTAGAGACAGTCTACAAGACAGCAAGAATACTTTTTCCAGACAGAAAAACGTTGTCCTTCCAGTAGGCCTATTTGGTTGATAGCTGCAGTGGATGCTGATTGGTCCAAATCTACATCACCAATCAGTCACTCTAAATTCCGATCTGCTCTCAGAAAAAAATAATAGCGTATTCCAGGTCATAATTGAACATATAGAATGCTCAGATAAATACTCAATCATGTTGTTAAAACTCTTATGTATATCTCCAAGAGGTTCTTTGTCCCGACAAGGAGTAGTTAGGGCAATGTGTGGAACAAAAATAAACAGGCTGTGGTGCATTTTGGTTGGTGGTGTCTAGACAATAATGAAGATATAATTTTGTAAATAAATAATAATAACAAAGTATTTTCCCGACGTTTCGGTTCATCTTGACGCCATCATCAAGGGAGATAATGAATTTCTGCGCAAAAGATGATTTATGATGCTTCTACACAATGAAGAAAATCTAAACCAAAACCTCCTATGTTTTCTGAGTTGTACTGTAGATCTAATGAGCTCGGGTTTTGATTTATTTTTTCTTGTAGCAATGTCATTGACTCAATTTTGCCAGCTTTTAGATTAACGATAAGTTCGTTTTGAGGTAAATTATTTGCCATGTCTTTCACGTTTTGCTCGACTTTCATGTGTGTTTGCGAGAAAGGTACACTATCTAATTATCAGCAAAATTGATTATATTGGAGTTGTTTAAACACTGGAAAATCATTGGAATATATCAAAAATGGCATTGGTCCTAGGATCGCTCCTTCGGATACCCCACAAACTTGGCAAATAATCTACGACCAGCAGGCGAGCAACTAGGGGTTTTAAAGGGCAGGCAAGGTCTGAAAAATTTAGGGCACTTGTCGGGTACCTTCTGTAACTCTGCTTTTACAAGTTACACACTCTCACACACATACAAATATTTGTTCAATAAATCCTCATGGTGCAGATTCTGCGCTTCCGTATATAAAGAAAGCTCAGAAGGCATTTTTAGCCATCCGCCATTCTAGTAGCGAACAAATGGTGCGCGCTGGGTTCACAATCTCCCATAACAGAAAACTTATTCAGCTTTTGTCGAATGTCCTCTGCAATTCCCTTTGCATAGCGCAAATATTTGTTCGTTTGTGAAATATCTTCGAAAGCATGGCCATAATCATAAAAATCCACCTGAAATGTTGTCGTCTAAAGGCTAACAGATTAGTAACACGAAAATGATGACAATGCTTAAATTTTACTACACTACCGAAATTTCAAACCAATAACTACAACTACAAATAAACAGGACATAAAGTTGAGTTTATGCAATAATACGTACGATTAGTTTGTTATTGCCGTCCAGTTTGTTTGGTATATCAAGTTTAGCATCATTCTGCATCTACACATTCACTGCACATTCGATATCATTGTTGTATATTACATGTCAGTGCAAGTAAGTTGTTTACTAGGACTCCTATGACTTGTATTTATGAATTTTTCGCAACTTCAAGCTATTACTGCCACATAACTACCCTAAGTTAATCCAATTGTAACGTGGTATATATAATCGTGATTTTCCAAGTTTCAGTTAGTTGAATATGCTGATTATCATCAAATACGTTGCTTTGCTGTTTGGTTGAAATAAATTCGTGCTCCTGAAGCTGAGTGTAGTAAACGAAGTGTCGTCGATTATTCCAGTCTGTGCCGAGCGCCCCTGCCGTAAGCCACCCCTCACATTTGGTGTCAGAGTGGTCACTGGATTGAAACGCCTCACATTCTTGAAGAGCAGTCATCGGGGTATTTGCCGCTACGATAGTGTTTTCATTATTTATCTGGAAATGGCAGCCCACCCCAATGGAAGGAAGCAAGGCCTACATGGTTAGTGCTCACAAAGGTCGCTCAGATGTAATGGAGAGACATATGGTTTAAGGAAAAAATCGAATAAGTAATAGTGTTCGTTAAACATCGTTTTCAAGCGGAAAGGCGATGACGATGTTCACATTTCCAAAATACAACACTACAGAAAAGACGGTTCAACTGCCTCTTCACTTCTTTCTCTAATGCCAATTGCAAAGATTAGGTTATATGGGTTTAATGTAAAATCCAATAAAAACCCGATTATGTAATTGATAACTTAAAGAGATCGATAGAGATTATTTTTCTACAGATGAAGAAAGATGCAGTATACTAAATTGCTCCAGGCAATTGCTTGAATGTTATCCTTACGGCCATTTAATCAATGCCACTTTTATTATATTAACGATAATGGTCCACTGCAAGACACATTTTTTCATGATATAAAATGGTGGCAAGGCGTGGTCTTGTTATTTGGAATGGTAAAAGAGAAGTCGTCTCCTTCTTACGTAATTTGTGGTTTTGGTCGCTATGAATTCTCTTTGCTCTAACGATACGAATAATCGGGGCAGGAGGGGCATAATGTACGGAATTTTCCAAAAATGAGAAATACGGTGGGGAGGGAGGTGGAATAATGGGGGTTGGGATGGGGTGAAAATAACACAAATCTGTTTTTGTGACAATGTAATAAATAACGTGCTATAATGCTTTCAAATAGGGTACATAATGAAAACAAGCGTAAAAAATTGAAACAAGTTTCATGCTAATGTCTTTTAGTTTTTGGTACGTTTCTTTAATGAAGTGCGTGCAGTACGCGTCCCTCAGTTGGTTTCGAACTACAGTGAACTGAACTGATGTCTCGTATTCGTCGAGTACTTTTTTAGCTCGCCAAAAACAATGTAGCAACTTGGTTAGTGCAATCTGATTCTGTGATATTTCCTTTCACCGCATTACATTCTTGAGTTTCTGTCTTAGCTGACTCAGATATGATATTTTACATTTCCCTCGATAACATCCTTTTGTTATTCGTTAACATCCTTTTGTTATTCGTTACCATCCTTTTGTTATTCGTTAACATCCTTTTGTTATTCGTTAACATCCTTTTGTTATTCGTTAACATCCTCTTGTTATTCTACGCAAAAAAACTATGACCTTCGGTCTTGTGAATTGCAAGAAATTAGTAATAGGGAGTCCGAATAAAATTGGGTGTGGGAAAATATTTCTAAAGATAATAATCAGGGGCGGGGACGCTTATTCGGTATTCTAGGGTATATTTCTTTTCAAAATTCCCAACTTTAAAAAAAAAGGAGAATATTTTAAAAACGTGATAATTTGAAAGTTATAACCTTGTGTACTATGTCAACTCTCATTTTACTGCAAAGTGTTTCTTCTCTCTTTATATGAATTAATTTTAAGTAGTTTTGTTATCAAAATTTCGAAATCATTACCTTGGATCATATTAATAGTGAATGGAGGTTTGATGTTTCACCTCGTCTAGTTAATACCAGCAGCCGTTATATTTTCCGTTACAAATTGTGCGAACCGTCCAAATGACATAGCTTCTCACTAGACGCTGTAAAGACTAAAATGGAATTAAAGAGAGAGGAAGTCACCTATGTTGATGTATTGATTTTAAAATGTCACACTAAAAATTGTTAATGAGCTCATTAATGCAGTGAAAATGAAAGAATGAAAGTAACCATTATTAAAGATGATAGTCGAATGGACTTTATGGTCCACTGGTCAAGACTTGGGTTTTCAAACCAATGAGTCGTCGATTAGAATCCCCTCAGCTCCCTTAGTGAAAAAAGGCAAACAATTGTGTTAATGCTCCACTCGTGATAAATATATAATAACTGCTAAGTGTCTTCTGAAACTGACTGCTGTGTCTACCGTTAGAAATGTTTATAAAATTCCTAAAATTCTACCTTACTAATTTGTAAAGTAAAAGAAAAGTTTACAATTTGTAGGGCTGAAAGCGAGAAGTGCATTTAAAAAAGTCGTTGAAGGATCCGGAGACAAATTACTAGTGATGTTAACGTCTTGAGCGAAGAATCTGTAGCGCTATTTTCCTTCCAGCTGTCGATCCTACTCGAAGCCTCCTCTGACATCTATCAACCTCTGGTCTGCCCACACTGCTAAGAGCATGGCTGAAGGATATAGCAAACCGGGGTCCTCGAAGTTCAGACCACATCTATCTTTGATTGATATGTAAAAGCTCAGTAACTTAGGTGGCTTGAAAGAGGGTGTTTTTAATTTTAGGTAATCATAACATATCTCTCGTTAATACAACGTGGCTCAAATGACTCTCTTTCGTGTAATTGTGTCTCGTTTTCAGCCGAGTTAATAAGATTGAACTGCAAATTCAATTGGCCGTTGTGGCCCGTGGTGAAGAAATGTGCACGGAGATTTGCTTCGAGGACATTTGTTTGATATTTCCTAAGCGAAATTTCTAGAAGCCGACATGTAGTTCTTGACCCTATTTGGTATCCCAACTACAGCATTTCAGGGCCATGAACTAACTTTTCTAAATACTTATATTTTAATCTTGGTAAACATGGGTCCTGTCCTGCTACCAGCAACAATTTGATATCCGATTTTTTTCTGGTATGTTTCACTTAGAATCCTTTTCATGTAAGGAAGGGCCTTCAAAAGCATTTGCAATCACTAATTCCGCACACTAGGGGGACATAACCTTTTCCAACCTTAACTTGACATCCTTTGTCGAAATGTAATCCTTTGTGGTTGGTTCCTATCCCAAAAATGTAACGAAAGTTCTACATTACAATCAAATCAAGCTAAAACTTTCTAAAGTTCCATTGAATTCTCGCCAGGACAATACATATGATCCTGTGCTTTGCACAAAGTTTCTCATCATTTGGTACAACAAATCTTTTTATCAGCTGGAAAATTCCAAGAATACAACTTGTTCATGATCACTGGCTTAAGGAAAAACTTAAAACTGTCATTAAATTAAGCTGGCCTTAACGAACATATTGTATGGCATTCCTAGATTGAACAGAACAATTACAATAAAGAATTTCATGATTTTACAAATACTTGTAAAAGGATCAACGTTGAAAAAAGTATCGCAAAAATCGTTTGTATACAACGCTTAAATTTTTGTTGCATCAATATTTTACAATCTGATGCTCTGTCCGTCTACGTGCACATTGCACGTAAAGATTTTTCATTATTTATCAGTCCATCTTAAATATTCTTTAGTTCTCAGTCCACTTAAACGCATCTCAGGTAGGTGAGCAAATGGCAAATTTTTCCTCATTTCCCGTCAACAAATGCAGTTGTAACATAATGGTGGTCTTCAACTAGTACACATTTGAAAAGACACTAGAGAAATAAAGGAATATTTTATCACCCGGACTAGAACCCGTGACTGACGCTCTCGCGGCATTGGCTTTGCTAACTGGGATAGATAGCTCAAGACGTTAATGTACGCTATTTTTCTAATCGTCACATTAGTTGCCAATCATCCACAATGGGGTTTTGACTACATTGGGTCAAATGGAAGATTACCAACTAGTGTCACCAACCATAGATTATAGAGCAGAGATGCATAAATTTGCAAGTTTTGCTCCTGTTAACGAGATAAGTGTGTATCACGTAATAACCTCAGCTCCCTATGAAAAGAAAAGTTTGTAAGACAAGTACTCTATATCTCCCACAATAATAGCTATTCCCATCTCAATTATGTCATCTGTAACACAATGCAAGGCACAAGTTGTTATCTAAGTACAGGCTCTGACCATACCTTAAGATATCTAACAGGATGTTCTCAAACCAAATCAAATAATACTTCAGTTAAAGTAGTTTATCGTTATTTGATTTTATCAGATAAGATATATTCCCCTCGAGAATATGGCAATCGCCAGGCACGATAATCTTTAGAATTATGCCTCTTGACTTAAATCTCTTCTGAAAGATTGTGTTTCCAGCATCAAATTTGCAAATACATTCTACATGCTCAAACAGCGATGCATGTGAATAAGCTGTAAGAAAAAGACATGCATGTTCACAATACGTAATCTCGAAAGGCGTTACCTTATTGATAAGTATCTGAAGGCAAAAGCCTGATGTTAGAGTTTTGAGACATTACAATATCAACAAATAGAACTTTTCCTGCGTTGTTAGTTAATCAATCAACACCCTTTTCAAATAGAATAGAATTGTTACTATTAAGGATTCGTTCATTGATGTAAATATTCAGGATTCGTTTATTCATATAATGACCTTGTACGATTTCTTTGATGTTCAAGTAGAATAGCGTCTTCTCGCTTGATCACCGACTGAAAATAGCTGTCCATGTTAACGTTTTGTACACCAATTCCATTACCTTCCTTTCTGGTATTTCCCGTGCAAGGCAGATAATCTAATTAAAGCTGAGGTAAATTATCTTGCCAATATCACGTAAGTTGTATATCCCCTTCTAAATTCTCATTTCTAGATCTTTAAGACGTTCTTTGGAAGCACTACCATGTTTATTAAAAAATTCAAGATGTAAGGCCGATTTTGATAGAAGATTTGGAGACACATCAGGAATAATGATTAGATTGGTAGCAAAATATTTTTACAGAAATTTAAGGCAGATGTTAGACATTTCGTGGTTTAAAAAATCTCTCTCAACATTGTCTTCTAAACATTTGCGAGTGCTTTTAAGTTGCGAAGATGGAATACTAAAAGCAAACAGGTATTTCTACGATCAACTTACAGCAACCGATACAAAACTGAAAAAAACTAAGGACCCTTCATTTATACACGATTTTTGAAAATATTTCTTTTCTAGCTCATATTTCATAAAATAAAAATGTGCACAATAATGATTAAGTTAGAAATCTGAAGGGAAAACAGAGGATATCTGAATACTTGTGTTATGTTTTGTAGCGTTTTAGCCAGACTGCCTAAAGGGGCATACTTCCCGGTTAAACAAATTAATCAAAAATCAACAAAAGAAGAACGATCATAAAACGCTTAATGGTAAAGAAATACGATAAGTTGTCCTTCTTTATTAAAGTAATCAATTTCTAACTGCACGTTCTCTTCGTAAAACTATGTCAGTTCGGAGTGAAAAAAAGTGCACTCGGTAATGTTTAAATAAATTTCACTGTCCCCATTCTGCCGGACGAAAACAGTGAGAGCTTTATGTACTGTAAAGTTTACTTAACTGTAAATTTACAGAATGAATAAATGGCAATGAATAAAATTGTTATTTTACAAGATGATTGTTTTAGGCCATTTAATCTTGAGCGTTTCCGTCGAAATGTACGAGAGGAGATAGCAAGTCAACAACTTGGTTTAATGGAAGATCGAGGAACAAGGAATGCGATATTGGTATCGAGAACGTTGAACAAAAGGTCAACACCAACACCAGCAGGATATCTACATGTGCTTTATTGACTACGCCAAAGCACAACAGAGTTCATCACTCTACACTCTTAAATTTGTGGAAAACCTGCATTTAGATGAAAAGCACCTCAACCTCATTTACAATCTTTACTTCAACCAAAAGGAGGCAATAAAGTTACCCCATGGTTTGCCAAACTGAACGGAGATTAAGCGAGGTATCAGACAAGGATGTCTGATAAACCAAGATTTCTTTAACCTTTATAGGGAGATAATTCTCAGGATATTGGAAGAGGTTAACGAGTGTATCTGTATCAACGGGGAACTTGTGAATAACATCCGATACGCAGACGATGCAATGTTTCTAGGACATTGGAGGAAGGGCTACAAAAACTTCTAGATATCGTTACAGAAGTTAGCGAGGAATTTGTACTGAAGATCAACAGTAAGAGGACCCAAAGCATTGTAGTCTCTAATCAACCTCCTAACGCAGCATGCAGCCTGATCTGTGAGAACGAGCTAATCAAACAAGTTCAGTCTTTCAAATATAATTGGACAATCATTACATCAGACGATCGTTTTGAAGAAGAGATGTAAAAATAATTATAGCAAAGGGCAAATTCAACGACATGTCATCAAACGAACGCAAATACAACAAATAATTTTTTCATATCAGTAGGAGTGAATTTTTAGGCAGATTGTGCCTACTGTGTAAATGACTTGTTTTCTTAGCGGACTGCATCTAGTAAACCAAGGTCCCGTAGTCAGCAACGCCTAATGGGGGTCCAATGAGCTACTAAATGTATCAGAGAGGTTTGACATGCGCTCTGGGGTTCCGCAAGGCTCTTGTATAGAACCTCTTTTATTCACAATATAAGCACGTGCGCTGTCAGATATTGTTAAAGATCACCGACCTACTATTCATTGTTATGCGGATGACCCATAACTCTACTTTTCCTATAGTACCCAAAGAGCAGTCAGCGCAAGCTGATGCAGTTGCTACTATCGAAAACTGCATCCAAGCTATTAGAATGTGGATGTCTCAAGACAAGCTGCTTATGAATGATTTCAAAGCAGAACTCCTTTTGATAGGTACCAAGTGTTGTATAGTGGCCGCTGCGTTCACTAAGTACCTTCGTATGTTTCCTGTTTCTCTTCATTAGCACGTTCGCCGATATTTACAAGCCAGTCTTTTGCATGTCGTTTCGCATCAGTTACGTTTTTGGCTTTGCTATCGACGTCTCTCTGATGCTGACGTATTTCTTGATGATGTGAAGATTTGTATGTCTCTATTGAGGGAAGTCCCATTCGTATTGGTCGATTAAAGAATACTGATGCTGGAGACTTGCCCATTGAGAAACGAGGCAAACTGCGGTAAATCAGCAAGGAGTTATTTAGTTCAGATCTCCAATCCTTGACTTGGAGCTTGGCCGTTCTCATGGTTTTGGAGATGACTCAATAAAATCTCTCTACTGTTCCATTGCTTTGGGGATGCTCAGGTGTAATGGATACATCCTTGATGTCCCTGGATGAAAGAAGCTGCCGAAATTCATTAGAAGTGAATGGCGGCCCGCCGTCGTGCTTTGTGGAGAGCGGGTTTCCGTAGATAGAAATCATCCTCGCTAATCTGTTGTCCACAGCCTCAGCAGTCGTAACTTTCATGGCTTCCACAAAGGGAAATCTAAAGTACAAACCCATAATAACTAGTAACTTTTAGCCGGATGGAGTCGGACCCATCACAGAAATTGATAACAATGTCCGTCCATGGACCCTTGGGGAGTTCTGACATTTTTACAGGGGCTGGGGGCGATACATTCGAGTTGGCAGTACAAGGTAAACATTTACCTATAAAGTTTTCAAGATCTTTGTCGAAATTTGGCTAAAAAACTTTTTCTCGCATAAGGGATTTGGTTTTCAAAGTGACCAAATGGTCTTGATGTGCAATATTGCATTGCTTGTTTGCGAAGAGATTGTGGCAAAACAATGCGATGTTCTCTTAAGATAATTCCATCAAGATCTAGCAACTTTGACTTGATTTATTTCTATTCATTCACAGTAGGATCAAACCAGTTACGTGTCAAGATTGCATTTCTGACTTTGACGAAAATCGGGTCTGGCTTCAATTCAGAACGGACTGTAAAGAGAGACATTGATTTTGGAATTGCATTTTTAACAACAAAACTAATGTACTGCTCAGTTTTATCTGTGTTTTAGGTTGTTTCATCTGGCCTACGGATTCGAGAAATGAAATCAGCGATGCTGTCAGATCCTTTTTGATAGTGAACTGTAAAGTTGTAATTTTGGAGTTGTAATTGCCAACGAAAGATTCAGGCGTTGAGCTTGCTCTTGGGATTGAAAATGTACTCCATTGCTTCGTGGTCTACTTATGCGTGGAAGTATTTGTTGAACAAGAATTTGTGCATTTCGGTTATGGCCGAGACCAAGCCCAATCCTTCCTTTTGGTTTATACCCATTTTTCTCTTGTGATCCCATACTCGTCGCCAATTTATTTTGTGTAGTGACTTCTGCGTTCACTAAGAACTCCTTAAAGGAGCACTACAAGCTGGTCATTCCGTTAACTTGATATTCAGCGAAGTGACGTAATTTCACAATGTTCAAGATATTTATTACAAATTGATTATGCATAAATTATCATTAATTATACAAACAATAGAATTGCAGATGCAACACCAAGTAGCAACTAGCTAAAGTTAGTAACCTTAAATTAAAGATAAGAAACCATAACATTGTTCTGCATTCTCCTGTGCGTATTTTAGGGGTATTGTTAGATTCTGATCTATCCATGGGTGAACATGTAACAAGAACATGTTCTGTTGCTTCTTTTCATTTATATAACATAAGAAGAATTAGAATGTACCTCACAAGAGAATGTACAGCGACTCTGATTCACTATTGTAACAGTTTATTTTACGGACTACCAACACATCAGCTTCAGTGGCTTCAAAGGATTCAGAACTTGGCCGCTCGGATTGTTTTTCAAGAGAACAAATTTTATCATGTCACACCATTACTTAGAAGTCTTCACTGGTTACCCATTATATATCGCATTGAGTTTAAGATATTAATAATTAGCTTTAAGGCTATCTATAGACTCTCTCCATTGAAATATCACTTGTCGTTCAAATGGTCTCGGCCACTCTATACGATAAACAACTGCAAAGTGATGCAATGACATAGCGAGTTCCGAACAGACGTAGGTTATAATACGTCTTTTCTACTTAAAAAATCTATGTAGTACAACGACGTATTACCTTAGGAAGGGTACTGGTTGTTCTTTACCCTTCATGCATCCGCGGTATTAGTATCCTAACTCTGTAAGTAAGGCTTTACAATGGCCGCTAAATCACGAAGGACATCTTCTGGGTATTGTTTAAGGCCCCTTCAGACTATAAAAGCGTTGTGCAAGTCGACATTGCCTGTCTGATATGAGATGTACCGATCATATCTTTTTACGTTTTCACCTACCAACTATCAGACTCATAAGAGCAATAACATTGTCTTCCTCAGAGGAATACATCTTTCTACTGAGCAGGTATTTTTCAAACATGCGATGTGGCATTTGCCACTTCAGTCTGAAAGCACAGTTTCGCATGGCCTTTGCGACGTGGCCTTTGCGACGTGCCACTTTGGTGTGTAAGCTCCCTAAGTGTTTTTTCCATTTCTAGATTGAACAAAGCTATGTTTCATTAACATTTGACCACTTGAATAAACTGTGCGCTCAATTTTGTCAATTTCAAACCATTTTGCTTTCCAATCTTTTCGTGTTTAAACAATAATGCCACCAACTTACCAAGACATTATTTGGTATTGGTATCATATTGAAAAGCGTTAAAATCGACTAAGCTTGCGTCACCCCCTTCTTTTCAGAATAAGAGCTACGAGATCTTTAGTGCGGTCATCTCATCGAATTCTTGGCTTTTTCAATTCCAAAATTCCTTATTCCTTTTTCTTTTCTCCAACTCTGTCTATTTTAGCTTTTGTCGTTTTTTATGACTAGAGTTAGATTCATTTCTTTCTTTGCTTAAAAAGATGAATTTATTAAATTAATTCATTCGTGAGGCGTTCCTGCCATCGCAAGATGCGTGCCTGACTTGATACTTTCAAACAGCAGAACATCTCCTTCCTTAAATGACCAAATGTGCAGTAGGTTAATGTGCGTGTGTATTATATGTAATTTTGATCGTAGCAAACTAAAATCAGTACGAAATCGCTTTGATTATATTCTAAAAAAAAAACCCACATAGATATTAACTTAAAATATATTATAATTAACTTGGAAATTTACGTAACAAAATATTAAAACATAGCAAAATCTTACTTCTGGTGTTTTTTGCACTTTGTCATATCTGGATTTTAACACAATGATAGCGTAAAAGGTATACATGAACAACGATTTGACCTCTGAAGGAGGGGTGGACTATAAAATGCTGGCGTAGGATGGGGATGGGAGCTGGATAATTAATTTTGATGTTGTGTACGCATGCAAAGGGTGTTATTGTAAAAGCGTACAGGTGCGTACAGCCGGTGGGGGAGGGGGGTCGAATAATCGAAAGTTTATAGCGTTCGTACTTTATGAATGATGCCTAAAGGTCATTCAACTTAATGAAATTGATGATACACTTTTTCCTTAAATACCTGAGAATAGTTGGTATATTTAAACTATAATGCTAACGTAAACTTACTATTTGTACCAAAAGTGTAACAAGTATTCTCTAGGGTAAATTTCAGTCTAGGATAAATTTCAGCCGCTTTCCTTAGTGTGTAGCATTTAAAACGCATTGTCCAACTTATTGGCTAACTTTCAAATTAACATTATTAATATGTGCCTGTGCAAATATGAATATCTGGAGCTCAATTATATCATACTTTGGATATTAACTTCGGTTAAATGTTTGCAATGTACTTGAGACATATGACAGGACTAACTCCCCTCCTGTGATGAATTTAGTAGAGGATGTGGCACAAAAGTTAAAATTGTTACAATGGGTACGTTTTCTTGTAAGTACGGCGTCAGCGTATGGCAAAGAAATGAGGAGAGACCTTTTTGAAATCAAATCTTAAACATTGAGATGATCCAAGAGGCGCATGTGCCAAATACATTGCATCAAATCCATGACGCGTAAAACGGTAGATGACACCTGATCGGAGCAACCAAGGACTTGCCTTCTTTGCTCGAAACAATCTAGAAAATGGACAGTTGGGGTGATAAATTAGTAGTATATTTTCATAGGGATAATCGCTAGAACTCTAAAAAATGCTTATTTATAAATGCTTATGTAAAGAATGTACCCTGAAAAAAAGTAGTATACTGTTGATATTGCGTCTGGAGACTTAGAGAACTAGTGATAAAACAAGAAAATATTTAATATGATCAATGTTAACCCTATTCCCACCAAGGTCTAATGAGCCTTGATCTCACCAAGGGGGGTAAAATTACCCCACCTGCATAAAATTTGTTTGAAGACGTTTTGGATCACAAAACTTAGCACACATGTATATGGATGTAATAACTTTCAAAAAATGTAAAAAAATTGAAATTTTATCACGTGATTTTGTGATGACGTCATCATTTTCTCCAAAAATGGTCATTTTTCATCTTCCTAGCTCTGACAACCACTTTTCTGCATACAGTAAGGGTTAACATGCTTTTTTGTCCTTGTTGTTATACCTTACCCTCAAAAAACAATGCTTACTCGGGTCAACAATGAATTTTGATGGGGCTCCAAAAGCACATCATCATTGAGATTCTTTTTATCATTTTCATACAATTTGATCATAAAATCTTTGAAGAAGTTCATCCTGGACTAGTGCACTGACAAATCGTTTCCAAAACCTTTTTGCAGACATAACCACGTATCTTCTAATTGCACAATGAAAATGGTCAACAAAAATGAATGAAATGTTTTGCTCATGATCGTTTCGAACACAATTAATAAAATTTGAAATTGAATGAAATTTGAAAAAGAAGTAAAATAGACGCTATTATGACGTCCTTGATAAGTCATAAATGACTCCACTACTGGTTTTTTATCTCTATTCTTACTTATAAACTTGCAAAAAGATCGTATCAGTAATGTTGGCGTCATAATAAACCAAACTTTCAATGAAGTCGAAAATTTCAATTGTCACCTTTTTTTGCAAAATCATAGGTCTTGCCAACAAAAAGTTCATAACAGCAAAAATAACCATTGTCATGAGCTGAAAATTGACAGAAATATGCAAAATAGAAATAAACTGGAAGTCAAAAAACTTTAGGAAGATATCTGACATAGGTGTTGAGAAACTTAAAAAAGTTTGAGCGGTGGGGTAATTTTCAAGAAATCCTGTCATACATTTGAATCATAGAAACTATCAAAATGTGTACACAAATCAGTAAACGTAGATTTTTAGAAGAAGGAGTTGACAATCTGGAATTCAAAGCGAGTAATGAATACGCCTAGAAACTGTGATTGAATATTTTTTCAACTCTAAAGGTTAATTTATTGTTGGAATGTTGTTGGTTAAGAGAATTGCTCACTTTACTCACCTTGTTGGCCAGTGCCACATATTGGTCGGGGCAGATCCTCTCTATTTAATTGTGTTATGGGATAAGGGAGTCGTTAGATTTGCTTTTGTAATATTGCTTTTCCACATTTCCTTCGTCTCTCCCTTCTTTTTCCCCTATAACATTCATGGGTCTTCATTAATTGATCTGTATTCTAGATGGTTTACGAGTGCAAATCACATTGACGTGCGAGACTTTGCAACTTCTTGAAAAAGTTGTAAGATTTTCGTACGTCGGCATAAAAAATGCTTCGTAGACATATTTCTCCTAACAAAACATGAAACTGACGAGAGTGTGCCTAGGGTAGCTAAAGACAATTTTAAAGGGGGTCTAGCCAAATATCTAACTACTATTTAATACCTAATCCCTGGAAAAAATATTCTATTATAAAGCTCTCTTCCTTCATAACTTTTCGTGCTGTGAAATTAATTCACGATGAGCGTTTCTAACATTTAGGAAGTCATCAGCATTTTCATATCCCCTTGTTTTCTCAATCCTTCCTAAGGTTCAAAAATATTATTTTTTGTTGCTTTTGTGGAAGATACTATTTTTCCCCTTTAGTATCTTTCCATCTGATCGTATTAACACAATTAAAAAGTTGGATAGTACGTAATTTCTTTTGATTATATTCCAGGTTGTCAACCTGAGCAGGATTCCTCCAAAACTACATTTTGAGACAGCGGCCTACGAAATCAGATATATCCCAGGGAATCTAGACATCTCAGAGATTCCTGAACTAAAGAACGGCTTTAAATGGATCTTAATGGGAATAAAAGGACATGTTATGCATAACAGATTTGGTGAGCACCTTGAGGTTGTTGGGGCTGCGAGAAGTGAAATCTCTATGATTGAGTGTGACATATCAGATTTAGAGTCTTCAGTGCAAAAGACAGTGAAGGTCATCAATGGAGCCGTTGATAGTGAAAAATCCAATATTTTAGTCAACTTTGTAGCAGCAGAACTTGATAGTGCAACAGAGAAGGAGTCGATAGAGATTTCAGAGAGAATAATTTATAATTACTGCTTTGACATTCTAAGCGATGAGCTCGTTAATAGTGTCATCAATCTGACAGTTGAGTATGTAACCATGGGTTGTATAACCTCGCCATTAACCAGAAATGGACATACTAGTGGCCAATGTTTAAATGGTTTCCCAATTACCTCAATAGTTTGGGGATTTTTAAAGGCGATACGCTTAGAACTTCCAACTAAAACCTTCCAGTGCGCAGACTTTTGTACAACCCCTTCAGATTCCGATTTCAAGATGCTCATTAATCATTGTGTAAACAAAGCAGTCGAGCCTGAGGTTGTCATTGGAGAAAGTAAATGCTATTTTCCAAGAATGTTTCCCATGCAAGTTCTTGCTAACAATGAAACTATTGATGTGCCTTCAAATGAAGTTTACATGTATCCTCATTATCTTAACTTAAAAAGCAATGGACAGTTTGTTGCATTACAGGAAAATAATTGCGACTTCAAACCAAGTCATGTCAAAGTCCAAGTTGCGTTCGCATCATCACTCTTGGGGAACATTATAACAAACCTGCAAGCTTTAGATAGTGAGAATGGTCCTTTTGAGAAAAATCTCTTATGTTACAGCGGGACTGTAGTACAAACATGGCAAGATGCTCAAGATATGCCAGTACATACTAGAGTAGTGACATTTCAGACTGGTTATCGGGTTCATAACCTTTTAAAGGTTGATTTTTCCTCTCTAGTAAATGTACCAGCAAATATGAGCCTTGAGAAAGCAGCGGCAATGTCAGGGTGTCTAGCTCTTGCTTCAAAGCTTACTAAGATAATTACAAAGCTACAATCTTCTTGTCAGTCCTGCATTATATCAAGTGGCCAATCAAACAGTACGTTTGCTTTTGCGTTGATGCTTGCCGCAAAAGCACAGAATTGGGATGTGTCCACCACAAATGTAAACTACAATGAATGTATGGCGTCCATAGGAATAGGATTTGTCAACATTCAAGACCTATACGATGGTTTTACTTCTGCAATAGGCCACTCTCATTTATTCGATTGTGCCATATCAACAGCTGACCTTGACGACAGCAGAGTGGATCTTCTGGCCTCAGTTGTCAAACCTGAAGGACTTTACGTGACTATTGACACAGGTAACAGCAAAAAAGTAGGACATCGCAAGGGTATCCTTGTAAAGAAGAAAGGTATCAAAATAAAAGAACTTCAGTGTGATAAAATTTCTGAGGAAGATCTGATGAGCGAGTGGAAGATCATATGTTCCCTACTGAAAACGGGGAAATGTATCTGGTCTGCAGCATTTGAAAGCGACGTAAATGTTATTGACCCATATGTCAATAAACCAAACATTGAAATCACGCTAGATGCTAATCAGGCTATACAGCTTAACGCATCCGGAGAGAAGACATTGAAATTAGAAAGGCGCTCCTTGGATGACGTCGGATTATGGGAAGATAAAACATACCTTGTGATAGGTAAATATTTTGATATTTTTATCCTTCTATTTAAATTCATTGAGACAGAAGTATAGTATTGCAAGAAACTCTCAATGTAACAAACCCTTAGAGCGAACTGAATATAACTTAATATATAGAAAGTAAACGCACTCAACAGATCTCCAAACACGACGGGCAACAGGAAAAAATGTGCTTGAAAACATTACGTAACAAGAGTACTTGCTCAGGGTATGAGTTAAAGCATGATCTCCTTTCCATCTTACGACTCTTACTTCATGTAAACTAAGTTTATTGGTGTTCTGTCCTCTCTGAATTTTTTACAGCTCATAGTGTTTCAATAACAGTCAATGTATATCAGTTTATATCAGTTTATATCAGTTTATATCAGTTTATGTTGGACGGACTCAGCTACAGAAGAAATTCACGGATTTATTTTGTGTTAAATGCCTTTGTCAGTCTATTGACAAATCTATAAGCAATAAAGTACGTCTTAGGAAATTTGGATCATTGTTAAGTGACCTTGAGCTACGTATTATCTGGCTCAAGTGTATTACTTTGAGGTAATCTCAGACGAGAAAACAAACAAAAAGTGTCTGAGAAAAGAAAATGTGTTTGAAATTTGTAGTCTCATAGGGAGATATGCGAGATTTTATTGATTTCGTGTAATTTAGCCTAAGGTTAAGTCACATCAAATGAGTTACAATTTTTGTCAAAAACTGCAGTCATGGCCAAAAGTTTGGGACTAGTATTACACTATGATATTTCGAAGAAATCCAATCATCATTGATTATGAACTTTATCATATATTTATAATAGCAGCAATTAATATAGAATTTTTATGAGATCCATTACTCATATCTAAAATATGTGAAACTGCTCAGCTTGAAAGTTATGTAGTTACTAAACACACTTAAAACAACCTTTCTAAAACCAAGCTATCGGTCTTTGTTTTACAAGATGTCCGGTCAAATTCTGGTGTCACAACTTTTGGGAAAACCTGTGAGTACAATGATTCTGAATTTAAACTCCATCTTTATATTTTTTATGAAACTTCAATTCTTGAAATTGTAATTCCTGATAATTAATTTTTAGGAGGACACAGAGGTTTCGGACTACAAACAATAAAATGGCTAATTCAAAGAGGAGCACGTTGGATTGTCAGTTGTGGCAGATCACAGCTACCCGAAGAAGTAGCAGAGCTACTTTCATTAAAGCCCAGGAAAAACTCAATTCATTTCAAACACATTACTTGTGATATCACAACCACTAGTGGAATCCAATCATTGGAATCAGAGCTGTCAAAGCTGCCAAGCTTAGCAGGCATGATAAACTGTGCAGTAGTTTACGATGATCGCTTACTGCGATACATTGATTTTGGAAATCTCAGTAAGGTTTTAGGACCAAAGGTTACAGGTAAACTGTCTGCTCCTGCTTCCTTAGTAAAGTGGATTTTTATCTTGATTCTTCAACAACTCCAGGCATTACTCGCGCCGGCTAATGCTTGCTCCTTTTGATAGGCATTCGCGTAGACATACAGTAGTGTTTGGTGCTGTAGATGATGTATCTTTCAGTTGAATCAAAAGCGTAATTACCCAAATATCAAGGTACAAGAAAGAATAGAAAAGAGACATAATAATTTACTGATAATACGATTAAAATATAGTTTGAATGATGCACGCTACAAATTCGTTGTGCTTAAAATCAATAGTAGCAATTATTAAGAGATGACTTCGGCACTTTGAAGGGGTTAGTGTACACAAAATTAAAGCATTTACAAAGGCCTCAGAGTACTTATTTTAGCATGCGTGTTCTCATATAAACATATAGACCTAAGAGGAAGAATTCTGAGAACAAACCCACATAGGTTGTTTTATGAATGTTTTATGAATGTTATTGAAAGATTACGCGAAGACCACACTCCCCGTAGGTAGTTTCTTTGATGTGGTGAAGTTCGGAGCTATTTTTTCATAATTAATGAGTTATAGGTTATCCGGTAACATCCGACAACTAAGAACACTCGTATATGATGTCCGTTAAAGGAAGAAGGTATTGGGGAGAAATGCAATTTAATTCACACTCACTGGAATGTACTAAAACTTTGGAAAACTCTATTCTATGGATTTCGTTTGGTAATCTGCTAAAACTTTTGGAAATATAATAGGAAAGAAATACCAGGAAAGCTGACATTGGTGCATTATTATATAAAGTATTAATGTATAAAAAGTTGAATGCGTGCTCCTTGTGATGGCATTTTTTCACTAGTATCTTTTCTATATGTTTAAAAGATCTGCCTTTTCGATTACACTTTACAACTTTAAAGTACGTTGGACCGCATGACTGGCCGGACAACAGTTCTTCCTTTATCAAGTCACAAGGCTCAAAGAGGTTGCTCTACAAAAACGTAGAGCTGATGTTTATGTCCTTTTATGGATAATTGCGAGTTAATGTGACGATTAGGGCAAAAAGATTATGGTACCGGATACCGGATTTCGTCTGGCTCAGTTGGGTAGATCACATACCACAAAAGTGTGGGTCATAGTTTAGGATACCGGTAGTGACATACTATCTATTTCTCTAGTATCCTTTAACCTGATAAAGCTTGCTCTTGGGAGAATTGAATGTGATATTATGTTTGTGTCGACGTTTAGTAATAGTTACTGATCTCTAAAAATATTTCTGTTCGTTATCCTCCAAGGTACAGTCCTACTCAGTCAGATGATAAAAAGACTTGGTGTCAAGTTGGACTTCTTCATCCTCTACTCATCCATTGCTTGTATTACTGGCAATGTTGGACAAGCATCCTATTCAGCAGCTAACTTCTTCATGAATGAGTTTGCCAATCGTATGAAGGTGATGACCGGACAAAACATATTGTCGGTTTCCTGGGGCCCTATGAGTGGTGCAGGGTTTTTAGATGATAATGAAGAAATTGCAACTTTAATTACAGAGAAGTTAGGACTACATATGATACCAGTGACAACAGGTATTACATTAATAATTATGATAATTGCTACAGAATCAATTTTACGAAATATGGGTTAATGATTTTAGAAATTTGAAGAGTAATGCTTAGTCTTGTTTTCGCTTTCCTTTGTTTTCATTGAAAAAGTTGGTCAGCGTTGGTTACTCCTTTGATGCGAAAACAGAACGGTAAATAAAGGCAAAACATTTTTTACCCAAAGCATCACATAAATATATTATTAGGCTCGTAGTAGTCCTTCGTAGTAATCCTCGTTATAAACATAACTACAATGCTTAAATTTCTACTGTCTCTCATTCTCGAAGGACAGCTTACATAAGCTTATGAGATAGGATCCTGATATTTTGTAGTACGTAGTTCGTAAATGGCATTCTCCTACAGAGTCTCTGCACTGTTTGATTTGTAAGGCAGAGTTTGATACTGTTACAGTAAAATATTTGTATGCATATAGGTATCTATATGTAGATATATGTGAATATACTCATACTCACAAGTAATTTTGATGCCGTTGCTTGAGTGCTTGATACATCAAGGTGGAGCCTAATACTAATTAAGCAAAGGTCATAGAAGGATTATCTAATTGCCACAGTGACCTTAGATTCAACGTCCCGCAACGCTTTGTCAGACTCAAAGGAATTTTTTTCATTGACGGTGGTATTTATCATTTATTATCATATTTATCATTTATCATCGACCTATCATTGACATGAAATCAAGGCCATTTCTCTATTTATCTTTTTATTTACTGATAACAGAATGATTCCTATGCTGGCATTTTGCAACGACTTCGGACCTTTCATTAAGCAAGTTGCAAGATCCTAAAGGTTGGGTAGCCTCCTATCCAGGCGTCATTGTTGCACTTGTAAACATATGTCAATGACAAGATCATGATGAACATTTCACTAAAATAAACTAGTTTTCAATTGGCCTATCTTGATTTGCACATCTATTTTTACACTTACTTACAGGACTACCGTGGTTGGGAACGATTTTGAGGAATCACTCTAAGCTGTCCACAGTTATCCTAACAAGTTTTGATTGGAAGAAGGTTTCATCTCGAGCAAGTATACTGAAGAACAATTCATTGATACAACATCTCATGCCTACCAACGAACAGGATGATGAATCAGACTTGACATACTTCAGAGCAGTAAAAAATTGTAAAAATGAAGATGATAAGTGGTCAATTTTGTCAGACTACGTTAGGACGTGGTTAGCGAATTGGATCGGAACAGCTGAAAAATCAGAGGTCGATTTGAATGCTCCTCTTTCATACTACGGCATTGACTCAGGAGGTGCTATTGATTTCCAATCTCAATTAGCTGGAGAGTTTTCAGTGACCATACCGGTAGGTTACCACGTTTCATTAGTTAACGGATGATAAAGAGAAATTGGGGGCGGGGGAGGGGGGTCGCTGATGTATAAAACTATTCCTGATTCAACTGAGTCTATGAGTAAGTGATAAGGGAATCAAAGATTTAGCAAAGCTTTCAAATTTTTTTTTTTTTTTGGGGGGGGGGAGGGGGAATAATAATAAAGAGGGTTATATTTTGGTTTCAGTAAATGAGTGCTGTCTAGAAAATCGACTCTTCCTATTGCTATTGCGTAGTCACTGCTACTTCCAACAAATTGACAAGTATAATTTTTGAATTCAGATCTAGTTTCTGAACATTTTTTTAGGCTTTGTTTTAATTTTTTAAGCTGGCTGTGTTCGTCATAGCGTGTCTTAAGTTTGTAAACTTTATCATGGATTTTACTAGGAGAACAAACATAAGGATCTTATTTTAGAGGGTAAGCATTTTTAAACTTAGATACATATAGTGGAAACTAGTCAAAAACGGCAGTCCTCCCCACCGATGATGGTAATGGTAATGATGATGATGATGATGATGATGATGATGATGATGATCACGATATGATGTGGAAGTCCATAAATTGAAAAATGCTATAATTTTCAGGAAAAACACAGTTCATTATTTATTACATACTGCACTACTAAAATGTAAGAAAGTTGCAGATCAGATCAGAAAGCGTTCTACCACAGGAAATTTCTATGCCAATGAATTAAACACCGAAGAAAGACATAACTCCACTGATGCAGATATTAGTGGAAATCCTGGCTTAAATACTGGATCCATTTACAACTTTGCCCTATATTAGATTTTATGCTTGCTAACTTAACGAATTCAGAACAAGCTGAAAAATGTGAGATATTGCATATATTTCTACTTAGCCTGATGGAATTAAGAACAAATCCACTACTTTTTGAAATAAAAGACACTAGAGAAATAGGAGTGTAATCGTGATCATTCAAAAATGTCAGCCCTTCCATTCTCACTTTCCGGTACCTTGAAATGTCAGCTGCATTTTTATTAGTTGACATGTTTTTATTAACGTTTCAAATTCCTGTACCCAATTCTCTTACTGACTACATGCTGTTTTCCCTCCATTAGATATATATATTATTAAGACCAGACTCAACTGCTAATGGCATGGTTGGTATGCTTTTGGAGCAAATCAACACTCGACTTGCACTCGACGCTAATTTATTGGCCTTATTGGCTAAGGAACACCCAATAAGGATGCGACCATCTTCAGACAAGTGATGGACCTTTATAGCACGAAGACGTTATGCTGATGTTACTGCCATTACTTCTTCACACGCCTTCAATGATAATATCAACACTTGTTCCGTAGATTTATTATAGGGCATGCAGTATATCACGTAAAATAAAAAATATACGAAATTTGCAAAAATGGAGTTTTCGTGGCACTTCTAATAGTGAAAATTGTCCGAATGGGGTAGAAAAAAGAAGGATAGCAAGTAATACGAAGCTGCGTTTCGGGAGGTGTCAATTGGAATTTGGATTGCTCAATTGAGTACTGGCCGTGTTATAGAAAATATTGTAGGAGCATAAAGATATGCAAATTAACAAAAAGGACTCAATGACAAGATCTGTAAATTGTTTTGTTTACAAAGCTGTGGATTTCCTCTTTTACTTTGCAATTTCCTATCAATAAAGTCGAGGCTTAAGTTGTGGTCACACATACAATGGTAAACAGTTGGCCACTGTGAAGAGTGACAAGTCTGATTATCCACAGTATTTTGGTCGCACCGGCGTTTCAGGTCAAGTGAAAGCTCACTTTTGGCAGGATCAAGACCCCTACGCTCAACCCAGTTCTGTTAGATGTCCCACATCACCTATTTAATTGCCGAAGAATCTTCTTACAAAGTGTGAGTATTTTCAGAACCTTTCAATGTCAGTCAACATCTGCTACGTGCTTGGTCGCTTTAAACTGGGATCCTAAATACACCACGAATTCAATAAGGGGACTGGTACGGAAAATTCTTTTGTTCCTTTTGATGTATCTATGGACTCTTACCATGGTGAGCTATGCACTGGAATTGATTGCCATACATGAAAAATATACAATGTTGCAAAGTGCTTGTTCATGCAATATAAAGCGAAAGTATATGGCTGTCGTTTTTCACAAGGGATTCTGTACACTTAATTACATAATACATATATCATAAATACATAATATAAAGTAATGGATTTATAGTATTTGTGCGATAAATTTCTAACGATTTAGAAGTTAAAAAACGGTGTCTTTATTCGACGAAGTGTTTTCTTTTCTCCACTTTCTTCATCAATTGAGTACTACGATCTTACTAATCGATCCCTGTATAGTGGTTCTTCTAATTTATTTATGCTATCAGAATATTTCATTTCCTTACCAAGCCGTCTGTAATCAATGTTGGAATCCAAGCAAACCACGTCGCATTTTGACTACAAAAAGAATCAAGCTTTATATTAGGAGTGAACTATAAAGGTAGTTATCATAATGTATTCGTTGAAGCATACATTCATCTATTTACTCATGAATCAAAATAGCTAATTCCAGAATAGAAGCTGTGTAACGTGGAGGGGTAACTGAACCGATCACACGATGCTTCTCCGCTCCTTAAACTGCTCTTCTACATAAAATTAATTCCAATACAATACAATCGCCGCAATACACGCTACAAAACACCATCAAGCGGTTATGGTTGCCGCTAACCATACACGGATGATAATCGCCTGATGACAGCGTCATTGACCCCTTTATTATAACTGTCGCAAAAAACATTCGAGGAATGCCAACATTTTTGTTTCTTAATTATCTGTATTGTTCTAACATATCCTAGGTCATTTCTCTTTGACGTAGACTGAATTAACTTCAGTTATTAAAGTACGGATGAATGCAGCTACTATACCATAACTTCATGGTGCTGGAGTTGCTGATCAAAGCCCACAACAAGATATTCGAGGAATAAAGACAACCCCAGTTAATCACAATACAATTCCATAATTCTAGCAAATATAGTAAGGTGATTCCTACTAAAATGTAGCATCATCCAACATCATGATGCCTGGGCTCTTCAACAAAGTTATACCTCTGTTACGTGACTCAACAATTAAACACAGTTCCAATTTCATTCAGTAGCACCCTTACGCTGATGGTCACCCTATCGTCTTGGTACCCGGGTATTGTTATTGACTAATTTTTCATTAATAAGTACCCAATGGGACATAGGCTAGCCCTGCAACATTTATTTATGTTAGGAGTCACCTATGTCTTACCTTTAATATTGGAATGAACGGAAGAAAATTTCCCCTCTGTAAACCATTTTTGTACAGATCTACAAAACAACAACAACAAAAAGAACAGATATAACCGGTGAAACACCTTGATTATGTTCTTTTTGTGTTCATAATCAAGATTTTAACCTTCTTATCGTCCAATTACGAAGTCGAATTTATGCTGTACATCTAAAAAGTCAAGTTAATTTCAGAATTGAAAAATGCACATGGAACTTGTTGCCTAAAGGGCAACAGTCGGATTTGTGTTAGACGTGAGTTAAATCTATGATATTCTTTTAAGTTACACAAATTCAAGTGGTTCTGGTGAACGAATATGAATCAAATTTCTGCCAAGTTAAATTTAATTGCAGTTGTTGCTGGTCTGTAAATTAGACTGCTTGCATCAGACTAAATATGCACTCTAGTTTTTCTACTTCTCCTTACAAGAGCTCATGCAAGTAGAAGAGTTGGTAAACAATGCTCGGCACTGATACACTAACATGTTGGTAACAATGTTCTTCGACTTGTCAGTTTGAAGCAACGGCAACTGAATACAAAACAGGATATGAACCTGGTGGGGCCACGGAGAATTGACCTGGCGATGTGGATACAGCTGAATTTTCTAAAATCTTCTATGCCAGAGGCACCTGCAAGAACATCACATTTAACAGCACTTCCGCAATGGTTTGTTTTACAAACATTAACAAATGACTGAAATATTGGTGTAACATAAGAACCATTATCAACACTCATTTGCTTATCTGGACACCTAATTATTCAATACAGACAGTAGCAAGCTGCTTCCTATCTCTAAGGTCATTTATTTTGTGGCTCTGCTACTTTTGTATCGTACGAAAACGAGACAACCTTGACAATGCTTTCTGTCTCCTAGCATCATGGGTTAAAGTTTCAAGGGTGCCCACTGTACCTAACGACGGTGCTCGGAGACCTCTGCACAATGAGTGTACCGCCGAAAACGTAAGTCTTTCAATACAAGAAGGAGCATGGCTGTGAAGTAAAGAACTTAAGTTTCTTTAATAATTGTAACAGCGGTGTGGCAGTTGTTTCAATGATCACGTACAGATACTTGTGGTAGTAAACAGGTCTCAGTATTGTCAGTGAAGACCATGCAATACCAACTTATGAGAATGAAACTAAATCTTACCATCAGGGCTACGGTTAGATGTTGCCACTACTACAACACCATTGTCAAAGAGATTGGTAAAGAGTCGTTTTAAAATCATGGCATCTGCAATGTCGGTGACCTAAAACATACAACAAGAAATTAAAAATTGCTAGGAATATTGTACTGTCAACATGCCAGCGTAAGTTCAAATTTAAGTGAGCTGTGCTCGGGAAGTAATGAAAATCTTGATGGCAAAAGTAAGATATTTTGACAACGGTGTTAAAGTAGAGAAAAAATGTAATTCAGTTACTTGTTGATAATTAAATCATTGTGTAAGTTACCATTTCTGTCCACATAAAGTATTTCTTTGACAACAAAGTCAAAAGGAGTCCTTCCATTGGTCAACATGCTAATTGCTTATGAGAAGCTATCTATGTGCACTGAAGGACCCCAAATTGACCCTAAAAGAGAACACTTAAAAGAAGCAAAATTGGCATTTTATTGAGGGTAATCAACAGTAATATAGTATAGAAGCTGACACATGAAGCTTAGCTGGTGGTCCTGAATACCAAACATATTTTCTTCTGCTGAATATACAATAACATGATCACAGTCATAGTTCTAGAAAATACATCATCACACTGATGGCTGTCATGTCATTTTGGTCACTTAATTAAATCATTCATGGGAAATCAAATCCCATCTAAGTTATATCAATAGCAAATGCAAAACCATACAAATCTTGCTGTTCCAGTTGTTTTCAA